>JARFJB010000072.1:0-122500 GCA_036346205.1 Vesta saturnalis
GTGTGAGGTGGGTGGGTGAGGTGTGGTGTTGGTGTGTGTGTGTGAGTGTGTGTGTTGTGTGTGTGTTGTGTGTTGTGTGTGTTGTGTTGTGTGTTGTGTTTGTTGTGTGTGTGTGTTTGTGTGTTGTGTGTATTTGTGTGTGTGTGTGTGTGTGTTGTGTGTGTGTGTGCTGTGTGTGTGTGTGTGTGCGTGTTGTGCGTGTGGTGTGTGGTGGGTGTGTGTGTGGCGTGGTGCGGTGTGGGTGTGGTGCGGGTGTGAGCGCGTGGCGCGTGTTGCGTGTGCGCCTGTGGCATGTACGCGTGTGCGCGTGTCGCGTGTGCTGTGGTGTGTGCGTGTGTGTGTCGTGTGTGCTGTGTGGTGTGGTGTGTGCGTGTGGGTGTGGTGTGTGTGTGAGTAACTGAACATACAAATAAATCAGGTATAATTTTCGAATGTGAAGGTGCTGTCCGCTTATATAGGGAATCTGCCCGTATAAAAACGCTAGGGTAGAAAATGGTTATTATTTCATCTAGCATTTAGGCTTTAATGTATTTTTCGCAGCAGCAAAATTAAAAAAAATATTTGTAAACACATTAGTTAACACGATGTTGACGGCTCATTGCTACTTTCCAATTCATATAAAATGAAGTTGTATAACTGTTAAATAGTAATAACTGCATTCCATAAAAAACAGTTTTATCATGTAGGTGAAATCTTGTAAATGTGTGTAGTAAATAACAAAATATCGTTTTATATAAATTCATATAAGGTGGCTCTAAGTAGTCTGCGAAAGGGAAAGGTAAATACGAGTTGCAGTAAAATGATAGAGATAATTAGGTTTGTGTATTTACATTCGAGGCAGACGTACTTGATCAACTTCTATTGCAGAAAATGTTCATTAGTCTATACACCAGTAAATGGCGCACAAACAAACCCTGATTAGTCCTACCGCTAAGGGAGCTACCTTTATTAGAGAAAAAATATTCATTAGTCCATACACCACTAGATGCCCCTACAAGTAAATTCAAGTTTCGCAATAAGGGGGCCACGACAAGAGGGCGCCAGTTCTTATAGCTGTCTTACAAGTTAGCATTAGAGCCCCTTATTTCAAAATTCCCACCGTAACTATTGCAGAGCTTTAAACATTCAATCAGAGCTCAGAAGCTGGGTGGGGATAAGAACTAATCAGGTGAAAGGGGTTCTCCTTAGGACATCCATTCAGAACATTGTATGGGCACGAATTTGCCTACCTTCCAGAGGCTGAACTGTAAAAAAGCTTTTAATACAACCAAATTATGGTGAAAATTCCATCAAGGGGCAGAAAATGGCCCCCGAAAAGAAGCCGTCAAAAAAAATGGCCGACAAAAAATACGCCTCCCATGTGGGCGTAAACAAAAAGTAATGGTTAAAGCGTCCCAGGGGGCGGGGCTTGTGATGTAAAAAACTGAAAGTTAAAGTGTCCCAGGGGGCGGACCTTATGACGTAAGAAAGTGAAAGTTAAAGTGTCAGGTACTACTGACGACTTAATACATAAATGATAAGTATTATAATTACGTTGTGATAGTCGTGGAAGTTTACATTTTCATGTTGCTCGTCACTTCATCCGAGATTATTATTAACTTGCCATTTTCTTATGGTCTTCATATGAAACTATGCCGTGTTAATACTAATGGTGTGTATTCCATTTGAATATAAAGATTGCTTTAATTACTGAAAGTTAATTACATTAAATTTCAGCGTTACTCTAAATCTTGTTTTTTTGTGACTCTTTACACAACCACTATTATAATATAAGGCTTTGGTCTAGTTTCTTTAATGTATGTTGTTTCTACCTGTACTCTGACCCCTTTAAAATCCGTTACTGTGTTATACATTCGAATGGGACCATACTTATTGTAGTTTTGAAGCAATAAATCGCTAGACATGGAAATCGAACTCAGAGTTTTGGTGGTACGATAGTGGTGTATTTATGAAAGTAAATCATCTGTCGTATAAGTTTAGTTTATTCCACTTATATCAGTGATTTTTACTACTTCTCATACCGAACTGTGTAAATTCTGGAAATTGTCTCTAGTAATTCAGAACAGACATGCATTCACAACTCACACGTATCGTCAAGTAGACATATGTGTTAATGGTCCAATTTTTACCTTACTATATGAGTTTCTAATGATCACACTGGCGTTATTAATAAACCTATTAAATTGTTTTTTTTATTATTATTGATTGCCTTTGGGTATCACCTTAATTAACTGATAATTGCATTTCTTTACTGATCCGTATTTAATCTGGTTTGACGGGGCTGAAATTATTAATCACACTTCCTTGCTGGTTACTGGATTGAATCAAATTGGTGCATTATTCATCTATAGCTAATCTAACATACGCGTTGAAATATATACACATTTTCTTTTTCTGTTGTGTACTCTGCTAATATTTTTTTCGGCGGTCCTTTGTGGCTAAATACAGCAATTGTATTATGGTCATAAACATTAAAAAATTATTTGTTATTTTAAAGTAATGTCCTACGGCTAAATCCATTTCCATAATATATATTTAATCCGTTGTGTAGCAATGAAAGTTAAAATGAATAAAAACATTTTTAAGTTTAAAATTATTAACTTATTCATTCACTTGTAGATTTAAGCTTCATAGTTATTGATTTTAAGGTAATGAACTATTAAAACCTTTTATCTTTTTATTTCCTCTATAACAACTGCAGAAATGAAAAATGATTTAGACAAGATAGTGGAAAGCTAGAAAGATACAGAAACATGATGATTCGTATTATAGAAAAAAATCCAACAGCTTTTAAAACATACCATTGGATGATGGTGATAAATCAGTTACAGGAAACTTTTTACTAACTTTCAGAATACACCGCCAAAAAACAAGGGGGCCTGCAATGGGGCTGAGACTGGGACCAGTTTCGGAGCTCCAGTATTGTTCTGTGAGATGGTATGGGTGCATAGTTTCGAAATTGCATATGAAATTTTAAGCTTTCCCGACATTAAAGCTTCTCATGCTTTTAAAATATACCATAGTCAGGAATATTTAATTAGTTTTTAAAAACACACCACTAGATATCCCTAAAAACAAACAAACAGAAAAGCCAACCAGAACGAAGAGCGTTGGGCCTCCAATCAGTATGCGTTATACCCGCCAACTTAAGCAAGCCCTCCGATCTGAGCACAGATCCTGTGAACTGTGCGAAGTCTAATAACCAACCAAAGCTAAAATTTAAAAGCAGGTGTGGCCTTAGGACACCAATCAGAGAGCGCAGCTTGAGGCAGGGGGAGGAAACAAAGACTAATCAGGAGAACGTGGGCGGGGCCATGCGTGACTTATAACGTCAAGAAGTGTGGCTATAACGTTACAAAAGTGGTTAGGTTGTAACGCTCTACCGTTGGTATTTCATTAGTATTTTATTACTTTTAAGTACTGGTTTATCAAAACAAATCTGTTTTGGTACCTCTGATGCTTCTAGATCATTGATACTATTGTTCCATCCCCTTTAAGTGCCAATTTTAAATTAAAAACTGTTTAGATCACCTGTAGTTATTGACTATAGTAGTAAGGCTATGTCCATTCTAGACGAGGAAGTGACGTTAAACCAATCAGCGATGTGGGCGAGCACTTAACTCCATCCCCTCTGGAAGTGAGTAGTGAGCTCAGAACAATGAGACACGTGGGCGCCTCTCAGAAGTAGCTGTGACTTCAGGCCAATAGGGCGTAAAAATGGGCCATTCCCCTACTAGGCATGAGCAAGGACTTGGCTCAGTCAGCGGTCAGTGGTAGACGTGAGCGACCATCTTGTAGGAGTAGCATGGTGCGTTTCGCATGCGGAAAGGGCCATGTTGGCATTGTTGATAGCGGAAGCAGCTCTTCAGGGGGCTTCTTCGGACGCTCCTTAATGAGGAAGCTGCTCTTTAGGTAGCTTCTTCAGGAATCTGGTAAGTTTATCGTTACAGGAACTGCTCCTTGAGGATGCTCCTCCTGGCGATGAAGATGTTGTTGCTTCTGGCGCCTACTTCCAGTAGAAGTATACACCCTGAGAAAGTTGTTTGCGCTGTGTAGGAATTAAAATAGTTAAAGTTCATTTGATAGACTTATTTTGTAGCCACTCAGCCAGCGCAATACATTGAAAGTATTATGTAGAAGATGTATTAACACGATTTAGCTTGTGACGTCAGCGACGCGATTGGAAATCAGAATTAGAAAATTAATACAACGTATTTATTAATATCAAAATAACGTGAATTCATTTATTAGTAAAATATTGTAACGAATTTGGTAATAAATAATTGCATTTCAATTAAAAAATCGAAACAATAAGGAGTGACATCCGAATTTATGGTCGTGACGTCAGCGACGCGACCGGCTGTAAGAAATTATAATTAAAAAATGAATACAACAAAACGTAGTTATTCATACCAAAATAATGTATAGAAACGGTAAAGACACAGCCGTTACGACGTAAATAGATAATCTCTGAGCAACATTTTCACTAAAAAATATGCATAATTAGTAAAATGATAAAAAATTACAGCACATATTAAATGTAAACTTTTACGCTATCTTAAACAAACCAACGATGAGATTTATCTGTAAAGCAACATCGGGCGTGACAGATACTATTATGGAATGATGTACACAAATAATTTCTTATACGCATAATTAGTAAATCAAAAATTATAACAGATAAATTATTAAATAGGAGTTCGCAATATATTTATAATTACCAAAATAACCGCGATATATTAAATTAGATCTAGTGAATAACATAAATGCTTGAGCGTCATGGAAGCGCAGGAGGCGATCTTGGTGCTGTTTAACAGCTGAAGAAACTTATTTTGCGGACTCCATCTTGTAAGCGATAAACAGTTACTTTGATCCGCGGTATATGAGCAAAATCGTTTGAGGGTGCCGTTAACACCAGGTAAACGTACAGTTTCAATAACCTGATCGCTCTATGTAAATCGAATCTCATCGAATAGGAAGAAGGGTGCATTATTTGTAAGGTTATACTGCTTGTTTGCTTCCTTAGGGGCCAGAGTACCTTTCAAGTACATAACACTATCGTACGTGGTTGTAATGAGATCATCTTTTTGAATAACCAGATTAGTATCATCTGAGTTATTGTTGCGTTTGTCGTGTACGGATGATAGGTTCCGCGATCGCATTTCCCGATCATATCCCCGTACATGACCCAGGTGAATAAACTTTCAACGCTTCTTCCATATCGTCGTAATACCTTGTAGCCGAGGTATTGTAGAAACACAAACGTCGTCTTAGGTTAACGATGTGCTCTGGTCTGCAGATAGAGATTTACTGCCGAAAACCTTAAGACCCACACTGTTCGGCTTCAATCTTGTGGTTACTTCTGGTTTCCGAAGTCTGTTAATTGTCCCTCTTGATCAACCAATTTCAAGATGTTATCTATACGTCATGCAAGTACAAGTAAATAATTGATTAGTGTAACCCGGCTCATCGTGTACGTCATGGTCAAAGATTGTGTACGACTGCTCACTGTTCCCGGTTGGGCCATTAGTTAAATTACACTCCACACATATATTCGTTGCATTAATTTTTTGAACATGCATATGAGATTCATAGGTGTAGTCTGCCTTGTACACGGTACGGGAGAATCCGTACATGCGGCCAATAGAATCCGTTCGTCTAAAATCCACGTGATGTACAGAGTTAATTTTACATTTCAGCGTATTATTTCTTATTTTGCTCTTAAAATAAAGTCCATCTAATTTTGCACTGCAGAAATTTGTTAATCTCCACAATTTCATATGCACCACTTGAAATCGTAATCTCTTTATGCTTTCCACTTTGCGTAATAAAGTAAAACTTGTTACTCTCATGAATATTTCGTATTGTGTTCGTGTTTATAATTGCAGCCACAAAATTCCACTAATTCTTATGTATACTGGTAATTGGAACCAAGCTCGATTGGCGTGAAATATATCGCACCTGTCAACGTGAACGTTTAGGACATGACTACAAGTAAGTAAATAATATTGCGAGCTATTTATTATACAGAAAATATAAACATAAATGTCCACGTATAAATATATTATAGTTCAACTCTTTAGCATAATTATATGTAATTTTACAACCTCTTAAATAACCAATTATTTCAAGTGGTGGTGCTAAATCTCTAAAGCTGTCGTAGTAAATCGCTTCATCACCACGTTTTTTGCGAGTTTTTTGGATACGGCGACAAGGATAAATCACACCCCTTCCTGTATGGCTGCAAAATGTCCTCTGCCGCTGCTCCTTAGAGACAGTGTCTCCATTGTTGCGTTATGACGTGGAGCCTCCTCAAATTGCTTCTTTGCCGCCAAAGCATCGTTGAGAGATTTAGCTTTACCGCTCACATACCGGCAAGATCACCTGAAGGCGAGAGATTGGCGAATATCGGAATTAGGAATGAAAGAAATCCGCTAGCTTTGGATATCGAAATCATTCTAGTCACTTGCACCTTCCTTTTTCCACAGGCAATCTTAACTGCCTTCTTAGCAGCCGATAAATTGACATCAATGAGTTTCTTAAGATTACCATCTTTGAGCAGCCATTTGACAGATTTTCGAATAGGCTGTGAAACCCCTCTTCTAAACAAGCCTTCTTAGTGCCCATATTCAGCGTAGTTTTGACCTTCATAGCGGTAGCTGTGGCAAAGCCGGATGTTTTCCCACCAAAACTAGAATCCTTATTCCTAAAACTATAAATTTTCGATACCAAGGCAAACTATTCAGTAATTATTCGACCGTTCAACTCATCCTTCATTAAGCCAAGTACTTTATGATTACACTTTGGAAGGCTACACATGTTATTGACGGGATGATCAGAGGTGTCGAAACGCTAAATATTATTACGTGTAACGATCGTATGCATCATCGCACAGCTATTCGTACACGAGGTTATCAGTATTCACGTATAATACTTTCAAACAATCATCGTTAAATTGATGTTGCATGAAATTATACTAAAAATCATACATTTCCGTGTTAGATATATCACATCACATCATCTGGTATACTGAATATTGCTTCCGGGCTTAATAAGTTTAATTGTGCCTCGCTAATCCCTTTGAAGTTTTTCCCTGGTAAACATTGGGTTTGAGCCCACCCATTTAAGTTAACGACATCTGCGTAAAATGTATAAGACGATGGTTTGCTGGGAACGTAGTCATCTATATACCTATTATTTGCCTTGCTATATTCGTGAAAATTGCGTTAATCCACCTCTTATACCCTTTCCACAAGAAATAACAGATATACATCGGTGAGCAGCTCCAGTCTAACTTTAGTGTAATTTAACATACACAGCGAGTTGTATCCAGAAGTGGTGTAAAAGAATTCCGGATCTGGTTTAGGCGTTGCTATGCATTCATTTCGAAAATTTGTAGATATTCCACTAAACATCGTTATATTGACCTAGCATTTGCCAAACGTTTTGAGCGTGCGCATAATTATTATCTGAAACATGTGACTGCCTCAAATTGCTGTAAAATCTCTTTCTTCGGAAGTCTAGTTTCGTTGAATTTATCCCACGTATCTATATACTTATACGGATGCACCCCTGTCTTAGTTAATAGCTTTAGCTGCTAATAATTCAACCGACTTACGTGCTACGTAAAATTTTGAAATCATTAAACGATAAATATGATGATAATTGAATTAGGAACTCGTGCGTGATATAAATCTACAAATCTAAATTTAACTGCCTTGTCTAACATATTTTTAGTAAATGAAGTGTAGCGCTCTTTAGCTTTAGGTAGCAATGTGGTTATACTAAGGATACTTTGAGCAATCATTTTTAATATGAAATGGCAATCATAACCTGAAACGTTATGTAAAAAACGGACTATCCTCGAGGCGATATACTGTACATTGTATCCTTTATGGGCGCTACCTCTAAACGGACCTTCTGTGGAAGCAATATGCGATCCTGTATAAGATACGTTTCTTATACGTAACGGTATTTCGCGTTCAGTCGTCTTTAAGATTCTACACTAAATATTCCAAGTCGCAATATAGAATAAATGGCGCAGTATGTTTAGACTCATGGTTCTTAAAATAAACATGTGATCCGGGCTCTGGCATCTCTAGCCCACACTTATTAATTAACTTACAAATTACAACTTACAACTTACAACTTACAACTTACAACTTACAACTTACAACTTACAACTTACAACTTACAACTTACAACTTACAACTTACAACTTACAACTTACAACTTACAACTTACAACTTACAACTTACAACTTACAACTTACAACTTACAACTCACAACTCACAACTCACAACTCACAACTCACAACTCACAACTTACAACTTACAACTTACAACTTACAACTTACAACTTACAACTTATAACTTACAACTTACAACTTATTAGTTCATGATTACTAAGCTTAATTTCTGAACTAAAATAGAGTAAGCATCTACTTTACCTACACCTACTTCACTCTTACTTTCATATTTCTGCTGGATCATTAACCGTAGACTACTAATATCTTCGTTTAATACATTAGTAATAATTTGTCGTGAATTTTACGACTTTTTAAAATATGAATAAGAAAATTGGTCTACTACTAATTTAGTCTCATTGTAATTTAAAATAATTTTTGGTTTGTTGCGTTTTCCTGAAATATCAGCTCCATCGTGCACTGTTGAAGCACTATTTTGATTTTTTTGGGCATATAAGAGACTAAAGTGTTGTTTTTGTCGAAGTAAACATCGATGTATTTGTTTCTCTACCTTTCCTACAAAGCACTTCTGGTGGGATTTCCCTCTTATTTTTTCGGAGTGTTCCTGTAATAGTCAGTTTAAGTTTATCATCCACACGTTTAGCTGCTATTTCAACAGTAGGGAACCAACTGCCCATAGCTATGTTCATTTTGCTACCGTGAACAGATTTCTTCAACTCCTTAACATAATAATTTGACTGTGGTACCGCGTTTGTTAGTGTCTGTTTGCCTAGGTAGGGACAATCATCCACCATATACTTTGAAGAAGAGTCGTAGAGCATCACAATTTTTATTCCGTACTTTGACGGTTTATTCGGGATAAACATCCTTTCAGATAGCAGGAAGGAATACGACGTTCTGTATTTTTCGATAACAATGTCCCAGATATCTGATATGAGCAAATTCACGCATTTTCACACTCTATTCTCTTGCGCTTGTATTGTCAGATCGAAGACAGTTTATCAAAAAAATAAATTTTAGCAGCTAATACAGGCTTTATAAAATAATTCAGATATTTTGGAATCAAACATTTGCTAGGCATTGAGGTGATTGTCTTTTTTTTTACTACGGACATTATCAAGATTCTGCATAGCACCATCAGTTCTTCTTTAGTTACTGCTAACATAGTCTCTGACTTATCAGTATATTTTTTGGATCATTTTCCAATATCATGATTTGTATAGAGCAGAATTGTATTCACAATATCGCTTGAGAAGAAGTGAAAAGAATAATCATAAAAAGTTGAACATGTTTCAGCCCCATTTTTACTTCCAAGAATAAAATGGATCATATTCCCAGAAGCTGTTCTTTTTGATCTTTGGGGCATTTTTGTAGATAATTTTTGACCAGTTTTTCCTTTTATACAAACACATTTCGGTTTTATGGTACATCCTTTGCGTTTTTTGTTTTTAATAATTTGTATAACGGAACGTTATCATCAGATAAACCAGCATCATTTACAGAAGGATCATTAGATAGTTGATCGTAGATAGCTTGGCCAGGTCTGTTCTCATAGTTCATTTTCCAACTCTCGATCAGATAAAGGCTTTTCACCTGGTTTCATTTTCTAAGAAATATAATCTATCATTTTATAAAACCAAAGCATAAGCATTGACCTTACCTACCAAATAGGTATCACTACTTCGTTTAAAAAATTGACACTAGTACTAATCAATCGTAAATTTTATAACGACATCAAACTCGACGAAGAAAAGAACCACAATGACCTGTACAGAGATACGTCGAACACAAGACTAACTAGGAAGGTACTCCGACGTGGATCCCGGTTTAACGTCAGCACCCATTCGAAATCGAACAAAGAATACCGAACGTCGTAAAAATTACCATATATATTAGTATTCTAGGGTTAATAAATTAACATCCTATTGCTTCTTCTCGTCACTTAAATAAGAGCATAAACGTTTAAGGGTAAATTCTAATTTTATTTAAAAAATTTAGAGGTTTGGTTTAAGTTGTAGAAAACTGTCTTCAAAATTTAGAATTTCGGCGTAGTAAGGATAATATGACACTGGATCATTGTGGAGAATAACGGGGAAGAGAGCTGATGTGAAAGCCCAGTCGAAACGGGCCCCATCATTGTTTTTTACATTAAAACTAATTTTTTATTTCTTATTTGGAGAGGTGAATATATATACGATGATGGCCTTATTAGCGTTGTACTGTTTACCTTCATAGTTAACGAGATAACTTTCGATAGAGCCTAACAACTATCCTGCTCTTCAAATTGAAGCAGTCGTTTTATTAAGTAATCCAGTACATTAACATTAAATAGATTTTTCAAATTTGTCTCTTCTAAGTTACATTTAAAAACATTAAAATTTTTCGTTGTAAAACTAAATTCTCTATGCATTAAATGATTATCACTACTTATGGATGGTTAAAAGAATTCGCCGAAAATTCGGAATTTAGTTTTAAAATATGTGATGAATGATGAAAATGCCCTTAATCCCGCTTGAAAAGAGCTTAAAACGGACGCGAGATGTCGCTTTTCGCTGATGGTGAATGTTGTTTCGCCAATGGATGTTTCAATTAACCTCAGGTTGACATCAATGATGTTATTTAATTTGAGGATTTTAGCAGCATCATTTGCACTATAATGTGGATAAGAATGTTCAATCATTTCTAAATTTAAAGTATCGTTTTGGATTAAGGCCATTCCTGCAAAAATAAATTATTAAGAACGGATTTGTTATGAAATGATAAAACATACCTGAGCACGAAGCGAATAAATTTTAACAGTAAATAATATGTGATGAATAAAATATGTAATCAATGAAGCCTAAAATTTATAGATAAAGTTAATGAGATTCAGATATAAATGTAATCCTACCTATTGTACAGCACGAGAGCAAGTAACCATTATTTTCTAGAAATAACAGCGGATACGTAATTTTCATAGAACAGAATGTGATTTTCAAGCACGATTACATGTTGCTATGTATTTATTTTTTCATATTACACATAAATGAACGGGTTGTTACTTTAGAGATAATTTTATGAATGGAATTATGTATTCACAAAATTCATTACATCTGCAGTTCGTATTTATCTGTTACCATTTTTGATTTAATGATTATGCAGATCAGAAATTATTTATGTACATCATTCTGTAATAATTATACGTCACGCCGGATATTGTTTTACAGATAAATTTTAGTTACTTATTATGTTAAAGATAACGTACAAGTTCATATGTAATTTTTTTTTATTTTTTTAAGATTTTACTAATTGTGCATATTTTTTAGCGAAAATATTCAACTCAGATATTATTTATTTACTGTTACTATGCATTCGTTTGATATTAATAAATGTATTGATTTTTTTAATTCTAATTTCAAACATCCGGCCGCACCGCTGACGTCACGACCATGAATTCGAATGTCCCTCTATACTGTTTAGATTCTATAATTAAAATGTAATTATTTATTACCAAATTCGTTACATTATTTAACTAATAAACGGATTGAAGTTATTTTGATATTAACACATACGTAATGTAATTATTTTCTAATTTTAATTTGTAACTGCGTCGCTAACGTCACAAGCTAAATCATACTGATACATCTTCTACATCATGTTTTAAATGTATTGTGCTGCCTCAGTGGTTACAGAATAAGTCTAGGAAATGAATTTTAATGAGTTCGATTCCCACACAACGCAAACAATTTTCTCAAGGTTTATGCTTCTACCGAAAGTAGGGGCCAGAAGCACCATCCTCAAGAAGCAGCTTCCGCGACGAAGAACCTACCAGATGTCTGAAGAAGCTACCTGAAGTGCAGCTTTCGGATTAGAGAACGCCCGAAGAAGCCCCCTGAAGAGTAGATGCCGCTATGAGCAATGCCAACATGCTTCCTTCTACATGCTCAACGCAACATCTCACTCCTACAAGAGTTGGCTGCTAACTGCGCCAAGACCTTGCTCACACCTAGTAGGGGAGGGGCCCATCCTTGCATCACACTGGCCTGAATTCACAGCTACTTCCAGGGGCTGAACTTAACTGCTCTCCTACGTATCTCATTGGTCTGACCTGGCAACTCACTTCCCGATGGGGTGGGGGGCTTAAGTGCTCGCCCATGTGGCTGATTGGTTTGACGTCACTTCCTGATCTTCTAGAATAAAAGTTGCTTTACTACTGATTATAAATCATTCAACAGATTTTTATATTTAACCCCATTCACGGTTTCGCCCAAAAAACAAATTTAAATTGATAACGGGAGTGTTTACTTTAAATTCGTATGAATTTAGTTGATTATTATTTTGAAAGGAGTTATCATTGCTTTTACCTTAATAAATTAAAAACTGTCAATTTTCGTTTTTATAGCTGACACATACAGTGTTTTAAAATTGTTTCCCGTTGGTTTGCTTTTGACTACCTGTAGACAACGCATCAGTTTGGATTTGAACTATCTCAAATCCCTTATAAATTGAATTGAGTTTGTCTAGTTTAAAATGTAATTTAGCAACAATTTTATAAGTAAGGGAATCAATAAATTCTTTATTAGTTTTCATGCTATCCATAGTCTCTGGAGGATCCCTCGCCGCGAAACTAATGAAACGAAATTGTCATAATTCAAAGGAAGGTAACTCAAGCTACTAATAAAAACAATAAGGAATGTTTCAATATTATAGGTATACAGTAAAATAATGCTAGTAATAAAAACGACGCTCCGAAGTACGTTTTTCAACGTATCGTCGGAAGTAGGCACCAGAAGCATCAACGTTTTCACAGCCAGAAGCACCATCCTCAAGAAGTAGCCTCCGCGACGAACAACCTAGCAGATGTCTGAAGAAGATAGCTGAAGAGTAACTTCCGTTTTAAAGAACGTCCGAAGAATCCCCCTGCAGAGATTTACCCGGGACCAACGAGATCAATGTGATGTGCTCACCAATAATCTTTGATAATCAGTGAATATCGTGCATTTTTTATTTTTTGTTTTTTTAACCGTTGATTCGAAGGATCACAGTATTTTTCGTAATGTTAAAGTGGTTCCACGCTGAGATCGTAGACGCTTGGCAAATCTCGCTGCTATTTGCATTTTAAAGTGCAGTTACTCTTCACGCCAAGTACTCCAGCCATTCCTTGTCTAATTTTAATTATTGATTAAATCTACGTAACAGTAATAACCACTGCGAGGACATGCGTGATGCAATTTTGGCAGCATGTCGAAAAATTACTCTAGAAATGCTCAGTAATGTACAGCTGTCTGCAAAACGTTTCTGGATTCGCTTCACAAGTAAAGCTTTAACTTCATAATGGTAGTTTTGAAACGAACAGGTATATTTTTTCGAGCTCTATCGAATGTCGCAAACTGTATCTTTCTAAGTTTGATAGTTACGGTAATATTTGGAAACTCTAATAACCTTTTATTTGTTACAATAATGTACAGGATGTTCCACTAAAAATATACTTATTGAAATTATATCGAAACAGCGATAATATTTTGCTTTTATGGCTGCACATTTCATGGAAGCGGAAGAAATTATACAACTTCGCTAATTTGATGGCTTCTCTATCTCTAAAAATAAGAATGTTTGGCATGAGCTGACTTATGTTGAATCAAGCGGTACTATGTGCTAAATAATATTCAACTCGAAATGAGTTGTGACCTTTATGCTGACAGTCCCATTGGCTGTAGATCAATCAGTAGCTACAGCTACAATAATTATGAAACTCTACAAATACACTAACACTAAATAAAGAACTAAAACTCCTGCACTCTTCTTAAAACATGTTGACACAGAGAACGACTGAAGCCAGTGCAGTTTGTCAACTTTGAAAAGGTATCCCGACTTTCAAATGCAGTCTAACTAGATAATCTGATCCACATTTCTACTTCAAAAATTATTGAAAGACATATTTACAATTGTACCAATGAATGCGATTACTATCCATTATTCCATTTCACTATGGTATATGACAATAATTCATTCCCTGCATACTAAATACTTGATACTCAATAAATTTCAAATGTGGTAAAATACGAAGAACAGGTTTATTGAAACAGTTTTCACAGAACATTTGTTATGAACGAATAAGTTTAAAAGTATGTACGTAATTAAAAATTTTTATTAAATACATAAATAAGTCGAGTAGGATTTGAACCTACGACATGTACTTTGCTAAAGTACCACTCTAACCAAATGAGGGAACTGATATAAATTCTAAATATAATGAAATTATACGCAAATTATAATTTAATATTAGTCAAGTTGCTTTGGTATGTGTGAATTCTTGCGATATTGCAAGCTCACATTCCATTAATATAAATAATTTTACTGTAATTTCATTATATTTAGAAGTTCAGTTTTACGTACATAAAGACAAAATTAACATCGATTGGGGCTTGTATCTCGATAGCTCAGTCGGTTAGAGCGGTACTATAGCAAAGTACACGTCGTAGTCTGAAATCCTACTCGAGGTAAACTTTTTATTTATGTATTTAATTTCAAAAGGAACACCTTTATAATAAGTATTGTAATTATAAGCACTATTCCGAATCATCCTCTTGGTCAGTTAAATAACTAATCACCCTTTCAGCTCTATGTGTTTGGATAGTGGGAATAGTGGGAAACATGATATATAAATAGTCTTGTTTTGTGTACAGAGCATCAAGACACCATCTAGCATTTCTTGTTTATTGATAACAGATGATTATATAGTTTGATAAGCTTCCATACTTTTCTATACGTAAACTTTTCTGGAAGACTTGTTCCTTATAATTGTTTATAAAACTGTAAGTAAAAAGAACTGATTTGAATTTTCTTAGATAGAAACGTGTACTCCTCATTTGTAACAGTACTTTCAGTGACACCTACCTTCAATTTCGCTTTTGGACCATTCAGCTAAAGTTGTAAAAGTCTACTTTGGACATTTCCTTTACTTGGTATTTTGCCAAATCAATTTAGCCATTTTAATTAAAAACTCATAGATCTGGAGTGTAAATCGCAGTATGTCGTCTTCTGGCATGCATACTGTCGCACTTGTTTTAGGTGTGACGTTTCCTAGTAATCGATGAATTGTTTCCAAACTAAAAGAGGGAGAAGCAAAAAAAAATAATCGATTACCGTTTTGTTTATCACAGTTATCAGAATACAATATTACGTTTCTTACCCATTAATTTTTTGCCCATAAATCCCAGATACACCTGGATATTTCGTTTTGACCTCTGCCTCCTAATGGTTTATGCCACACGTAAGACCAGCCTTAATGATTACCTAGAACATAAACAGCAAAATTGTACATGGTCTATTTAATCCTGTGGTAGTTATCAAATTGTAGCGTCGCTTATACTTTCTGTAAAACGGACCATACATCGCGACCGAATATACCATTAAAGATTCTCCTCAGACTATTTTTCATAACCTTCAACGTGAATTATCAAAACAAGAGTGTATCGATGAACTTAAATCTTTATACGACGATAAAGCACCATCCTACAGCACGTAGCCGAAGTTCGCTCCAGAACGAATTCCGTAAAGGTCGTCAAACATCGGTTATGTCAGAAAACATCGTTGCTGTGCGTAAACTGATAAACCAAGACCGTCATGTGACATACCTTGAGATTTAGACATCATTGGGCATTAGTACGACAAACATAAATAAGATATTGCACGATCATTTGGTCGTAAATAAATTTGTTCGCCTTGGATCCCACATAATCTCACAAACGCTCAAACGAAGGCTCGTGTCGATTGATGCAAAGAAATGTAGTAGTGTAGGATGGTCAATTCTGAATGATACACGACCGTTTATTCGCCAGAAGTTTTCTCAGAAATTCGTAAAACGTTAAAGAAGAGGTAAATTATTCTTCATCCTGCACAGGTACACATCGGCTCAAACAAAGAAATTTTTGACCCGCCTAAACATCGAAATGATGGGTCTTTCGCCGTACAGCCCTGATTTGACACCCAATAACTTTCTTATTTCGATTCCCGAAGAAGCGGTTGATGCATTCAACACACATGTTTTGGAGTTACTTCAATCGGAATGGAAACAGTGCTTATAAAATTGGTTCAAACGCATGCAAAAGTGTATTGATCTTCATGGAGAATCTTTTGAAAGACAATAAATCCAAGTTCGATCATAAATATTTGT
This sequence comes from Vesta saturnalis, assembly GCA_036346205.1. Lineage (NCBI taxonomy): Eukaryota > Metazoa > Arthropoda > Insecta > Coleoptera > Lampyridae > Vesta > Vesta saturnalis. Next base: position 16,362 of record JARFJB010000072.1, read on the forward strand.
TTTTTTCATTATTATGCTAGAAATATAAATAGCTACCCTTTACGTTTTATAGCGGTAGTATAGGTGGAGGAAGTGATTCAGCTTGTTGATCAATAATTTATGAAGAAGCTGAACTTTCAGAAGGTACATAATGTGAATCTTCATCAGAACAAGGTTTCAAAAATACCCAAAGTACCGTCTTGAGTTTGTAACTTACTTCATTTCAAATGTAACACCTAGTCGGATGCGGTCCAAAGTTCATAAAATATCAGTTTTTTAGTTGCTTTGCTTAGATTATCCTTACATCTGTACCTTCAATTTTCTTTGTAATAATCTATTATCTCTCTTGCTGGAATAGTTTCCAGTAACGATTTTTATGTCAACTCCTTTATTTAGTTGTCTTTTAGTCTTCACGTCTATTCATTCATTTTTATTTCCTTTACTCTCTCTTCCTACTGTTTTCTTTTGTGCTACTTTACGTTTGCCTAGTGGTAATATAGGCGGAGGAAGTGATTGAGCATTTGGTCATCAGAACAATCAGAAAACAATTTTGACCTCCTTAGTTAGTCATCTTTAGCAGAGACACCGTGAAATACGGTATATTTGGATTTAAATTTCGTTGCATCATACTTTGTTTATTTTCTGCATCTACCTGCAGTGTTCCTCAATCATCTTTAAACATACCTTCTAATGATGCAACCTCACAGTAATTCTAGGATTCAGCTCAAATCGTTACTGCGGTGTCTAAAGGAAACAATATTAACCCTTTAATGCTCAAATTATTTATTTTAGTTTGTTGAACCCAACATTTTAAAACTGTTTCTCAAAGGATCTCAAATAAAATGTTATTATAAAGTTTTTTCATACGGGTTGAGGTTTTTCGACAAAAGGCTAGTCTATGTTTGCATCACTGGGCGTAGGTGGTATTAAAAACTAAAGCTAATAAATGTTTCATTTTGAATTAAAAAAATACGTTTAATACTATTACCATATAAATGTAGAAACACCATGGCACCCTATGTATGGTGTATAGGAAAGCAATTCGTGCATAATATAACCAGACGTTAACGGCCCAATCTTACAATGAGATTGTTGACATGTACTCTCATTTTCCCGCTTTGCAATTAGGTAATTTTTTCCACCAAACCTGGTATTTGTAGGGATGTGAGTTCTTGAAGTGGAAGGTTTCAGAATTGGCCTTCCTCTGGCGTCTCTGGTATCGTGTCCTAACATGAGGTAAGGTACTGCTATTTCTCTAAGAATTTCTTTACGGAAATAGGCTTTTGTTCCATCAATCTATAAAGTTGGCACGCGTTAACGACTGCCACATGGATTATTCGTGTAAGAAGACACCATTACCGTTTCTTCAGGTATGCGATGTTTTTCCAGCAAACAATCGTGGTGATCAACGCCACCCATAAACTTGTTGTATTTGTGCCGCTACTCCGTTTGTCGATAAGATTTGAAGGTGTTAGGGAACCGTTAAAAATTCTATTATTTTGTCATGTGGTTGCGCGAAATCCCAGTTTCCTTAGATCTACTAATAGATTAACGCTGGTGAAAAAATTATCGTGTGCCGACGGAATTTTGTTAATTGATATCATATCATTCACTACACGTGTTCCAATAGGGGTCCTTGGATGAATTTGGATTGTCTCCTTTTTCATAATACTGGGCAAATTTATAGCAATATCCATCGTTACCGCACACGGTCCACAATTTGTATCCAAATCGTATTGGTTTTGAGTCAATGAATTGCTTGATACTATGAAGTCCATAATATCTATGGATCTATCGATAAATATTAATCAAAAATCCTCCACTTCTGAAAGTTTTTGTTCATCTTACTAAATATAGGCTGAAGTTTAAACTATCTTGCTTATTATTTATAGGTTTTGAATTGTCTTGCACATGAAATACAGATTTCAGCTCTAAGTAACCGTTTTGGTTCATTACGTTTTTTACAAGTTCACTTGGTAGAGTCATATCCCGTAAAAATTAAAAATCCAATCAAACTTTTAATTCCGTCGCTGTTTGTAGCAAAATTGTGCTTACTTCAGTTGCATAACGAGTTGTTTCTAAGACAATCGTATCATGTAACTCGTGGCCAACTTGTTCATAGTAGTCTAATGGAGTTTTACCTTTTACATAATCTTCAACATTCTTGAAGTTACCTTCGGAATCATTATCGGATTCCCTTGAACTATATTGGGGTGAACATTTTCAGATTTCCTTTTTCGTTTTTTGCTAGGAGTAAAAGTCGATGGTTCCAGCTCCTCTTCGTCTTCTTCTTCTTGTTCTTATTCTTCTTCTAATTCTTCAATATTACTGCCGCCATCCAACTCTAACACTTCAACTGTACCGGGTACATCAACAATAACTGGAGCAACGATTGCATCATCAGGAACTTCATCTTCATCTGTGAAATAATCAACTTCAGGTGGAATTAAAGCTACAGCATCGTAACATTCAGCAGAATAATAATATACCGAAACGGTTGGTAGCTCGTTTCCTAAACGCAACATTTCCTAAAGCAATGTAAAGAACTACAGTTACGTCCAGCGATCTATTTATAGATCACTAGGTTGTAGTGCCTATATTTTCTATTTCAGCGAACATTTTTATACAAATTATATTTCACATAACAAATGGTACATTTTTCTAGTAAAGTACACATGAAAAGTGAATACTTACCCAAAGGCTATTGTTTCACAAATAATACAACACTGATAAGACACTTTCAAAGTTACTAAATTCACTATCTAAGGAGACGTTTACTAACGTGAAATAGTACATGATGATTATTCCTCCACATTATTTTAAGTGCGTCCCCTTAGTTAGATAAGGATAAATTTCTCTGAGTGCACAAACGTCTTCACAACGTAATTAAGTGTAAGTGATCTACAAATAGATGGGTCGACGCTAATGGGTTTAAGTAAAGTTTCTGGCCATCAATAGAGACATTTGGTAAGTCAATGCTACTTTTTTTTGAGGAGCGAGTATGCAGTGAAACAACATATACCCTGAAGGAGTTATGGGGAATTTACACTAATTTTTAAAGATACAATAACAAAGGAAAGCGATTAAAATTGCACGTGTAGATTTTATCATCGTGTGATCCTTTTATGAAATTATAGTGTACTCCTTATTTTCGAAATCTTATAATAATATGTGCGTAAACTCATTTTTAGGATTTTTATAACGCCATAAACTAATTAGGCGTTATTTATCTACTAACACTAAAAGATTAGGATTAAGCATGTCAGTAAAATAAATGAATGGGTTTACTAATCAGAGTGACGCAACACTTTTTACATTAGTATAGGTAAAAAGAACTTAGAAAACGTTAATAAATTCATGTTTCATTTGGGACCAACAATCAAATAAGGTATTAGAAGCTCAGAACCAAAAATATGTTTTTGGGAATTTTTGAGTTAAGAACAGAAATTACCCTATTTATTTCCCATTAGTTCTTTGTGACCCAAAGGATCTTGCCGGTCACTTTGGAAATGCATCTTAACTCCTCGAGTCGCTTATAAATTTACCCCATATTGGATTTAGACCTACTATACACATTTTTTTGGAGTGAAAAATTTAAACATAATGAGTTATTATTATTATTACGTTTACTATTTTTCATACATGTTAACATAGATAATATAATAATATGATACTAAACGCACATTGTAAAGAAATATACTTTACCGGTCTAAAGTTCCCCAATCTATTATGTGAACCATAAAACGGAAATTAATAAAATTTTGGGAAACCGGATTAAGGCACATATACAACGTTTTTGATGGTTTTCAGTGAGGTAATCATTAAAATAGGGGACAGTCACTATTTTGTAATGTGATTTTAAATGAGATCATATGGCAAATAATACCACAATACAGCATTAAAATATAGCTACTCATTTATGAGTTTCAACCCAAAAAGCACAAAACCTTAATTGGCGTTTTTGGGTTGAAGCTCATGAATCAATAGTAATATTTTAATGTTGATGTCATTGAAAGGTACTACTTGCCATATGATCCCATTTAAAATGGCGGACACTGTATAACACTAAAAATGAAATATAAAAAATATTTATTTTACTGGTGCGATATCTGTTTCTCGACTCCTTCACTTAGCTTTGCAAATAGATCTTAGTTTGGGTATTTGCATATAATAATTGGTGTTGCAGGTTAATGTCCCTTATGTTTGAGCGTGTTTTGTGTTTAGTCAATTTCATTTTCGAAAAAATGATTCGCAGGTGCAAGTTGAATCATAAGCGGTAACAACTTTTTGTGCCAGATTTCTCAAATTGGAAAATTTCTCTTTTGTGAAGTGTTATAAAAATTTATTTTTGTCTCTGATGTTTAAACAATGTGTTTTAATTCAATATAGCACTGTAAATCAACCAGTTGAAATATTTAATTGATTGAGTTTTTCGACAATATCCACTAAAAAGCATAAATCCAATAACCACTTCTTAATTCTGGTACAAGTCTTTGCTTGTCATTTATAAAAAGTCAATTTCTTCTCGTAACTCATAAAACCGCTGTAAACATCTTCCACAACTTAACCATCTGACTTGACTGAAGTATACAACGTCACGATGGGTATTCAGAATCTAATTCATTCATACACTCCCTAAATTGCCAATGTAGAAGTGCATGTGATCGAATGTAATTCACTGTTTTTACAAGTACTTGCATAATATGATCCATCGATATGAATATCTGTCATATAATCGCAAGAATATTATTATAAAGTCAAAGTTAATTTTTCTCATAATTTCGACACTTAATGTTTGAATATATGGATGCACAAATAATGTATTTTTTTAATACATTGGTTTTTATTACTTTGGCTATTATAAAATAAATATATTGTGTAAAAGTGATGAATCTCGGCGGAAAAATGTTCAAAAGCTGGTGTTGTCACCTGGTATAAACACTTTGAACCTGATCAGATAACTAAATTATCTTCTTCCATCAATCGTGTGTTCTACGAAGATTATAGTAACTTACCATGCTATATTCTTTGTGGGACAAACAGAAGTAATATGTGTTACTACATAGTGATTCCGGGACTAGTGTGTTGCATAACTTGTATAGCAAGATCCTATACAGTGTGTCCAAAATTGGTCCGTGCAGTATTGCTATCTTGGAAACTATAAGAGATCGTAAGATGGTTAAATGGAGAAAGTTTTAGAGCATTTTGATCCCACTAAAATGCCATTCTGAAATCAATGCTATCTCAAATATTTTTCAAAATATTCGAAAAAAACTGAAAATCGACAATTTCTATTTTTAAGTATATCTTTTTTATTTGAACAGATATAAAAAAATAAATTACACTTTACCATTGCCACTTTTTATCCTCTATTGATTGGTGACAGAAAAAAATTAATCCGACGTTTCGTCGATTAAAGACCATCATCAACTTTATTTTTTCAAATGGGGCTGAAATTAGCTAATGGTGTAAAATGATTTCTTTTTTTATTCTAAATCCAACGATGTATAACACTAAATGATAATTCTACGTTTCGATCCTCATTCTTGACATATTCAAATATTTCTTTTTATTATGAAACATTTTTGAAAAAAAAACTACTAAAGCAATTTATTCTACAAATGTACATTTATTTCAACTCATAATTCATAAATCATTAAGTAATCTCTTATCAACAGTAGTTACCTATTCGTAGATAACTATTTATTACAATATCGAAAAAGTCTTTCCAAACCTTGTCTTCAACAATGACAGATAAATAACTCTTTTGTTAAGTTTAAATTTAAGTAAACACATAACAATACATTTACTTCAAGTGAAAATATTTAGAAAATTAAAACACTTAAAAATTAACTACAGCAAAATAATGAATTCGATTATTGTAAATTTCTGTTAGTAGGCTTTGATGAGTTTAAAACAATTATTGTATAACAATTATGTTATCCGTCAAAAGACTACAATAGTTTCTCACATTTTAATGAACATTGTTTGAAAATGGCGTTAAATTATTTAAACGAAGAAAATTTTGATATATTAGTGTGCTATATCAAAAATGAAAGAAATGCTACCACAGCTACTGATGACTATTTTCAAATGTACCCCGAAAGAAGATAACCTGGCAGAAATCATTTTAATAATGTAGTAAGAAATGTAATAGAATTTGGAAGTTTTGAAAAACCACGTTCAAAAAAGTATGTGATCGATAATGAGAATCGTAATGGAAACACTTTGGAATATTTTGACGAAAATCCGAAATCTTCGGTACGAAATTGTGACACGGAGTTTCATATTCCAAAATCCACTGCAGAAAATATTTTGAAAGTTGTTAAATATCATCCTTAGAAGCCAACAACTGTACAAGGCCTGCAAGAAGGTGACTTTGACAGGAGAATCGAATTCCGTAAATGGTACCATCGTAAATGTCAAGAAAATCCTGATTTTTCTGATAAATTAGTATGGACAGATGAGACACGTTTTACCAACTGTGGAGTCTTCAATAAAAAAATTCATCATTACTGAGCCCGTGAAAATCCACATATTCGCGATCTTCGTGTGGTGCGGAATGATCTTTGTTTGAGTTAATTGAGTAACATTTAATAAATTAACTACGACTCATTTTTTATTATTCCCAATTAATTTCAGGAAATTGTCTGATTGGTCCATTTATTTATGACCACGCGTTAACAGGGCAACGATACCTTTTAATATTGCAAAACCAAATCATTCCATCCATTCGTGAAGGTGTTTCTGATGAATTTAATTTGGTGGTTCCAACAATGGATGCCCCACATAATTCAGGGAAGTCCGAGCATTTTTACGGAAGATTTTGGTGAAAGAATAATATCCAAGGGGTCCTGTTGATCTGCTAGGTCTCGGACCTTACCGCATTAGACTTTTTTTAGGGATATGTCAAAAATGAGGTATCAATTTGATCCCCATATTCTGGAACATCAATTATTAATATTGAAAATATTACGTCGGTAACCAGAACTGTCGCAAAAAATGTGAAAAGTGCATTGAAAAATGGTCGACATTTTGAATAATAGTATGTGAACTAATGTTTTATAATTATCCTGTAAAATCATTTAATATTAATATAAAACACTATAAAATTATTTGATATGGTAGGTTGTGAAATGTTGGTTCATTGCTAAAAATGTTTTTAATTACTTTTTAGTGGTCATAATTTTATGGTTTAAATTAGTAACATTTAAATAATATTAATAACTACTATATGTTTTTTTAATATTCCCATTATTTTCACTTTTTAGCTAAATTATTTATGATTAAAGAAACATTTGAGTATTTTAAGACAAGTTTTGAAAGGCTTTTTCGGTATCGTAATAAATAGTTATCTACGAATAGGTGCTACTGTTCAAGAGATTACTTGATGATGCAATTTGTTTTAAACTCATCAAATACTACCAGAAATTTACAATAATCAATTCATTATTTTAGTTAATTTTTTTAATAGGATTTTTCACATTTTTTTAAATATTTTCACTTGAAGTAAATGTATTGTTAGGTGTTTTAAATTTAAACTTAATAAAGAGTTATTTATCTGTCATTGCTTAAGACAAGGTTGGAATTTTCGATATCGTAATAAATAGTTATCTACGAATAGGTAGCTACTGTTCATAAGAGTTACTTGATGATGCAATAATTGTTTTAAACTCATCAAAGCCTACTACAGAAATTTACAATAATCGAATTCATTATTTAGCTGTAGTTAATTTTTAATAGGATTTTCACATTTTTTAAATATTTTCACTTGAAGTAAATGTATTGTTGTGTTTACTTAAATTTAAACTTAATAAAAGAGTTATTTATCTGTCATTGTTAAGACAAGGCTTGGAATAGTTATCACGAATAGGTAGCTACTGTTCATAAGAGATTACTTGATGATGCTTTTGATGAGTCTTATGAATTGATTGAAATAAATGTACATTTGCAGAATAAATTGCTTTGGTAGTTTTTTTTAAAACGTTTTAAAAAAAAATATTTGAAAATGTCAAGAATGAGGTCGAAACGTCGAATTATCTTAAGTGTTATATATCGTTGATTTAGAATAAAAAGGAATCATTTTATACCTTAGCTAATTTCCCATTTGAAAAAATAAAGTTTGATGGTTCTAATCGACGAAACATTGGATTAATTTTCTGTCACCAATCAATGGAGGAAAAAGTGGCAATAAAGCAATTTATTTTTTATATCTGCTCAAATAAAAGAGATATAGCTAAAATAAAGTTTTTTCGAATATTTTGAAAATATTTAAGACAGCCTTGATTTCAGAATGGCATTTAGTGGCTCAAATTCTCTAAAATTTTCTCTATTTAACCGTCTTACGATCTCTTATAGCTTCCCAAGATAGCAATACAGCACACATCAATTTTGGACACACTGCATACACCTCTAGGGAAATATTTATATGCTTACAAAATGTTCTAATGTAGTAACTCAAGAGACAAAAAAATTGAATTACCGTAGTCTTCGTTGGGTAATATGACAATACAGAAAAATTTGGAAAATGACTTCGAAAGTGACCACCATGAAATCAAACGACTACGTTTTGTGTATTTTTGTTGTACTAATGTATTTAATTTTTTTTTTTGCTGTTTACTGGTTACGTATATTATATTACATTATCTCTTTTCCATATAAAAATTGCCTAACAATTGAATTTTGTAGATGTTATTATCAGTAACAGAATTTGTATCACTGTATCACTAGAATCATATAATATATTATGAAATTAAGTAAACTGATATGATATAACAATCCAACACTGTTGCTTGAGTCAAAATGTACGTATAGCATATATTTTTTTTAGACAATCGTCATGTATCCAAGGCCCAGTGTGTATACATGTACCGCAAGGGTTTGGCTGAGAGAGATTGGATTTTCTTTGACTTATGGGGCACTAATGCTAAAAACCTGGAGGTGAGTACGTAAATATCATTTGAATTTCTATCACTGTAATTAAATAGCACACGGTCATTATTATTATTATCTCTTCAGTCAAAGTATTGAGTAATTTTCTATTGAATTATCATTATAAAAGAAATTGATCAAAATAAATTACCATTGTATTGTTAAGTCACGTATTGGTAAGAAAAAATGGAGACAGGTACGCACGTGCTCTGAATTCAAAAGCTTTACTTGAATAAAAAAGCATGTACGTATAGTTTTTTAAGATTGAGTAAGTATTTATGTGACATTAGAATTATTCGGTTTGATGTTGGAAGGCTTAAAACATACAAATAAAGAAATTTCACCTACGAAGAAAAAAAACAGCATTCAGTTTCAATCACATACTATCTCAGAAAGAAGATTGATGGTTATTCATTAAATTTATTATTTCACTAAAAATAAGTAGTAGTAAGACAGTTCTGTACAAATTTGTGATCCCGAAACCTTTTAAAATGTATTTTAGCACTTAAAACCCCATTATTCCAAGCTAACGGTTACTCCCTTAAAAAATTAATAATGTAATCAAACTTCTACGTACCCGTAAAGGACAATTACATTTAATATTGGCCAAGCATTGCTATCGAAATCGATATAACTGAAAATATATTAATTCGTCATGGTATTTGATTTAAATACAAAAGGTAAGACAACATTTACATAAAGGTGAAACGACGACGACGAACGACGACGAAACGACGACGACTGACGACGACGACGACGACGATGACGAAGAAGACGACGACGAAACGGACGAGACGAGAACGAGACGAGACGACGAGACGAGACGACGAGACGACGAGACGACGACAACGACGACGACGACGACGACGACGACGACGACAGACGACGACGAAAACGATTTTAATTACCGGATTTGAAAACAAAAAGTAAAAAAAACAAGCCAAAAAGACACACACGGGAAAAAGGAACTGAATAAAAGAGACGAGAAAGATAGGACAAAAACGGAGGGAGGGAAAACACAAACACACGAGAAAACAGCCAAGGCACACAAAGAAGAGAGAGGCAAGGGAAAAAATAAAGAGACGATACAGTGAAAAAAAGAAGAAACATAAGAAAAAAATAGAAACAGAGGAACATAAAGACATGACGATGAAAAAAAAGAGATGAAATTTACAAAAGGGGACCCAAAAGTACGGAGAGAGACGAGACGAGAGATAGAGAGAGAGAGAGAGAGAGAGAGAGCGAGACGAGGAACGAGGGAGAGAGAGCGGACGAGAGAGAGAAGAGAGAGGAGAGAGAGAGACGGGAAACCCGAGAGAGACGAGAGGGAACGAGACGACGAGGGGACGAGAGAGATAGACGAGAGAGAAAGAGGCGAGACGAGACACGGAGAGAGAGAGGGACGGGAGAGAGAGAGAAAAAAGAAGAGACAGAGACGAGAGAGAGAAGAGACGAGACGAGGGAGAAGAGACGAGACGAGAGAAAGAGAGCGAGAGAACGGAAACGACGATGAGAGACGAAAAGAGAGGGAGACGAGAGAGAGAGAAAGAGGAGAAAAGAAGAGAGAGATACGAGAGAGAGAGAGGGAGAGAGAGAGAGAGAGAGAGAGAGAGAGAGAGTGAGACGAGAGGGGGAGAGGGGAAGAGGGAGACGAGAGGGAGAAGAGAGAGAGAGAGAGGGAGAGAACAAAAAGAGAGGGAGAAAGAGAGAGAGACAGAGAGAGAGAGAAGAGAAGAGACGAAAAGAGAAAGGCAGAGAAAAAAAAGAAAGAAGACAAAGAGAGAAATAGAGAGACGAAAAGAAAAAGAAGAGAGGAAACGAAGCGAAAAAAGAGAGAGAAAAGAATACAGAGAAAAGGGAAAAGAAAAAGAGAAAAGATTGAAGAGACGAGAGAAAAAAGAGAAGAAAGAGAGAGACAAAGAATTGGAGAAAAAGAAGGAAGAAAAAAAAAAACAAAGCAAAAAAAAAGAGGAAAAGACGACGAGACGACGACGAAAAAACGACGACGACGAAAAGAGAAAAAAAGAAACGACGACGAAAAAACCCCAAATAAAAAACGCGACGGCGACAAAAACCCAAAAAAAACAGCGAAAAACGAAAAAAAAAAAAACCGAAAAAAAAAAGAAGCGGCGGCGGCGACGGCACCGAAACGGCCCGACGGCGAGAAACCCCGACGGCGACCACGGCAAAGGCGACGCGAAAGGCGGAAACGGCGAGGCGACGGCGAAACGAGGCGACGGCGACGGCGACAAACGGCGAGGCAGGCGAAAAACGACACCCGACGGGACGAATTGTTGAAGATGATAATTATCAACGATGATGATTATGACAATCGCGATAAAATAATGGCATGATGGTCGAACTATTGTCGGCATGACGCGTACGACAACGAAGGTGGCGGAGACGGATGTGGAAACGGACATGGTGATGCTGACTTTGACAGTGACTATTACGATGATGGCGATAATGGTGTTGATGATGATGTTGGTGATGTTATGACGAACGATATCCCGACGACGACGATAACCATAAGGCGACATCTTCATTTCGTAGACATGGGATCTAAATCTGTCGATGACGACGACGGCGACGGCTGTGGATATAGCTACGAAGATATACTGATTAACATAAAAGACAGAAGATGAGGATGGTGATCATGATAAAATACATGCACTGGTATGCAAAAATTTGATAAAATGGTCATAACACTAGGTCTCTTTTTTGGGATTTTTCTCAATCTAATTGAATTACAATAAATTATTTTTAAATATCTTTTTTCAAAACAATTTATTTAGTGATCCCGTTGAGAGTATAGGGACACTTCCCCTTTTTACGAAAGCCCCCCTTTCATTTTATATGCCCACGTGGACCGGATTTTCCCCTTATTTTACACGCCGGAGGACGTTTTTCACCCTATTTTGCAATCCACGTGTGAGACCGCTTTTCAATTATTTTATATACCGTTGTGACCGGTTTTCCCCTTATTTTTCGCTTACGTGGGGCGTATTTTTCACCCTATTTTTACATCCACGTGTGAGACCGTGTTTTCAACCCTAATTATTTTTACTCGCTTACGTAAGACCGTAACCCTTATTTTTTAAGATTTCTTTTATTAAACCAGGGTGGACCTTTTGACAGCTAGGACTTTTGCTAACGCGAGGACAGGGTGGGGCTGGTCTTGTCTTAGAACTGTATTTGGGTTGGAGCTTAGGTGGGGCTGGTCTAGGGTTAATCTTAGGGTTATTTGGTGGTAAAGGACCTTCTGGCTATTTAAACAGTGCCCTGGAGGTTAGGAAAATGCATACGCATACAATGTTGAAAATTGCATAATTAAAAATATTATTATTAAAATTTGACCCATTTTTAAAATGGTTTAGGATGGTTATTTCTTGGAGGCTTTCAAGGACTTAACCGGCCTTCGCCCCTGGCCCTTTGAGTAAAAATTGATTTTAGGATCTAGGGGCTTGAAATTTTAAAAAATTTGATTTCACTTTTTCCCCCCCCCACACACACACACACACACACACACACACACACACAACACAAAAATTCAATTAATTAATCAATCTCAAAAAAGCACGCTCGATCACCAGATCAATCTCAACCAATCAACCAAATTATGTCTTCGGGAAATCAGATTACAGCTGAAACTGAATACATTCAAGTTTAATTAAATATGACGTGAAATAATAAATAATTTCTACCCTAATGGAATGATGCTTTATGTATAGGCAGATCCTCTAAACAGCCACCACCATACATTAGGAACATCATATCTGATTTATTTGCATGTTTAATTACATACACACAAAACTTTTCATTGTAACGTGTAAGGTGAATTAACAATAACTATAAGTTTAAATTCACGAATGGACTTACTTTTTGTAGAGCGGATCTTATGACGTTATCCGCATGATAATCATTTTAAAAATCTTTATCGGCATTTTTTGTTAGCAATATCAGGTAAAAAAACATAGATTAAAATAATACGCTCACCTTAAAGTTTTTCCTTCATCGCTGTCATATGTAAACTGAATTTTTATACAACGTACCTCACTAAAACACGCTTGTGAATGGCTGAATATAAATACTGATTACATACGGACATTAACTATTTAGAAAGTAATACAGAAAAACCTGAATTCGTATTTAATAATTATGTTGTACTTACAAAAATTTACATTCAAAACAAAATATTTTAAAACGTCTAATACCACTAATGTTGCATCATAATAAAAAAACTCATTATACAGTGATTACATATTTACTTAAAATATGTAACTTTATACAACGTCTATTATTACATAGAGATGGGATTATTCTTAAATTTAAATGATTTCGATAGAGCTCTGGAAATACTACAACCGTTCGAAATCTTGCTTCTCTCGATATCAAAAAGCTATACTAGTGATCATTAAGTAAGCATAATAACGGATACAGCTACATTGCTAACGATTATTGATGTTTTTTTGCATGAGATTTTTGAATGAGAAGGTATTTTTTAAGAAAAGCTATACACATCTCACGAGATCAAACGAGATTTTGAGATACAATTACCTGCCCTTGAACGATTATATTGTAACCTATAAAGCAAGCTAATAACCCTAATAGTTTATCAGACATTATTACATGGACACGAGGTTAGCTCTAAATTAAATGGTTTCAACGCTCTGGGAATGCTGTAACAAAACCTTTAAGTCTGCTCGCCGAAGTTGTCCGTATTCACTTTCTTCAATTTTATCTGCACTCTGTTTCGAGCTGTACGTTTTTCTAATACATAAACAGAATCTTCAATACTGTGATACGTGTAGCAGCAAAACACATTAGCTAGTTAGTTTCACCTCTATATTACTTTAACAAGCTATCTTATCATAAATAAATACATCTGTCAAAAAAAGCTAATTAAACATAACTCCACCCAGGGTATAGCAAGCAACGCTTCCAATTATAGCTCTTAGTCAACACAATAGGCCTACAACCATACAATCGACTAGCACTGCTTTAGCACGAGGATCAAACGAAAAAACGCACGCACACGTTTGCACCACGCACGTAAGCTCGCACGTACGCTCGCACGTACGCGCACGTGAACGCTCGACGTACCCACACGCACGCTCGTCCACACACGCTCGCACGTACGCACGCTCACACGTACCGCGTTCGCAACCCTACGTACGCCCCACGCACGCACGTACACACACACACACACACACACACACACACACACACACACACACAGAGGCGCACGCTAAAGGAAAAACTTGTAAACTTGCAAACATGAATCAAGACGGTGGAGCCCGCTAGAAAAACAGGTTTATTAACAAAACCGAAGGAAAGTTAACGTTTTGAAAAAATATTATTATTATTATTATTATTATAAAAACAATACATCATTATTATTTAATAACATGCTTTATCGGTTTTCTTCTTCTTGAACCGTGAGTCGTCATCATCATCATCATCATCATGATTTTGAGATTTGCCCTTCCCCCTACCTCATCGCTCTTCTTTTCTTCTTGAACATCATCTTGGATTGAGATACACCCAGCTCAACCACGTCATCGCTTTCATCATTATCTTGAACGGTTATGTTGTAATAGTTTATTAACAAGTCAGTAAAATCTCTAATGTCCGCTGATGTTGGCTCATAAACAGGAGAATACATTATAGTAAGCTCACTCGATGACAGTTACACTTTGGCGAAACACACGAGAAAAGAACGCAGCTAGCCTTGGTCTTGTGCAACGCTCGTCAATTTTAAGAAGGACATTTCGGGATGTCAATTGATAACCACACTCTAACAAATGTTTATAAATCTAAACGCCTCTTTTTACGGTCGAGGTTTTCCCCTAAGACGCCAGAACGTAGCTAGCCTTTGGTCTTGTAAGCGTCTCCTAAGAGGGTCTTAAGAAAATACCTCGACCATAAAAGGCGTTTAGATTTAAAAACATTGGGGCTATGTTAGAGTGTGTTGGTCAATACTTGACATGAAGATGTCCGATTTCCTGCAACGGCACGCTGGCACAAGACCAAACTACGCGCTCTCGTCTTGGAGAAAATACCTCGACCATAAAAGGGCGTTTGATTTATAAACATGCCCCAGGGCTTGTTAGGTGGTTAGGTCAATACTTCAGACATCCCCGAAGATGTGATTTACCCGAAATTGGGAGCTTGCGGACCAAAAGCTGCGCTCTGGCGTCTTAAGAAAATACCTCGACCAAAAAGGGCGTTTAGATTTATCATGCCCCAGGGCTATGTTAGAGTGTGTTAGGTCAATACTCAGACATCCCCGAAGATGTCCGATTTACCGAAATTGACGAGCACGCTTGCGCACAAGACCAAATAGCTTCCCTGGCTTTAGGAGAAAATACCCGACCATAAAAGAGGCGTTTAGATTTTAAACAGGGGCTATGTTAGAGTGTGGTTAGGTCAATACTTTGTGAAGATGTCCGATTTACCGAACATTGACAGCCGCGCACAAGACCAAAGGCTATCGTTCTGGTTTAAAAATACCTCGACCATGAGGCGTTTAGATTTTAAACAGAGGGTTGTTGGTTGGTTAGGTCAATACTTAAAAGATGTCCGATTCTAAACATTCCAACGTTGGCACAAGACCAAAAGGCTAGCCGTTCTCGTCTTGGGGAAATATCGAATAAAAGACTTTGTTTATAAACAGCTAGGGGTTAGAGTTTTAGGTAATACTTCAGCATCCCTGGATTGATTTTAAACATTGACGGTAGTTGCCACAAGACCCAAGGAGCGTGGGTTTTGGGAAGGAATTAAAATTATATAATGTATTCTCCGTTTAGAGAGCATAGCGGAATTAAATTTTATGTTGTTAATAAACTATTCAAAATAACCTTCGTTGTAAAAACTGGTTCTGGGTGCTCCACCGTGATAGTTCAAGAAAAAGGGCGTAGGTGGGGGTCTCTCTGTGTGTGTGTGGGTGTCACGGTTCAAGGGAAGGAAAACCGTAAAGCTGTTATTTTAAAATAATGTGTATTGTTGTTTAAATTTTAATATATTTTCAAAAGTTGCTTTTCGGTTTTGTTAATCCTGTTTTTCATGCTAGTCGATTATGTTTGAAGTTTCAATTTTTCGCTTTAGCGTGTTTCCCTCTGGTTGTTTTGGTGTTTTTTGTGGTTGCCGTGTGGGCCGCTAGTGGGCGTGCTATGGACGTTTAGGGGTGCTACGTGCGTTTCGTAGAAAGGGTTAATCCTCGGCGAGCGACTTGGAGTTACGTCCCAAACGTTGGTCTTTTTTGGACCTCGTGCTAAAAATGCTATCATTGTATTAGTTGTTTATTGGTTACTAAACTTAATTGAAGGTTGTTCTAACCCTCCGTGGAGATGTTTAATTAGCTTTTTTAAATTATTTATTTAAAAATCAATTGCAAAAAATATAAGGTAAACAATAGCTAATGTTTTTGCTCTAAGATCACAGTATTAAGCTTTTTGTATTAGAAAAGGCAAGTCGAAACGGTGAGTAAAATTAAGAAAGTAATCGGACAATTAAATTAAAGAATAACCATTCCCAGAAGCGTTGAAAATTTAATTTAAGTAATTTCCTGTAATAATTTGATAAACATTAGGGTTATTGCTTTTTATGGTTAAATTAATTTAAGGTCAAATTTATTAAAATTCGTTTTCTGTGAATTTATAGTTTTCAAAAAAATACCTCAGGCTGTTATTCAAAAAATTCATAAAAACACAATAAGAAATTAGTGACCGTTATTATTTTTAATCTATGTTTTTTTGATATCAAAAAAGCAAGATTTAATTGATTTTCCAAGGCTTATGAAATCAATTAAATTTAAAATAACCCATTCTATTTAAAATTATATTTATTTTAATATTTAATTAACATTAAATGGTTTTATTTTATATCAACTTATTTTACGTTTTTTAAAATTTTGTTTTTAAGTAAATTTTTTAAGTAAACATAATTATTAAATGAATTAGGTTTTTTGTATTATTTCTAAATAGTTAATGTCCTATGTAATCGAGATTTTAATTAGCCATTCCAAGGTGTTTTTATATACGTTTATAAAAATTCAGTTTCCAATGACACTGAAGGAAAATTCTAAAGGTGAGGATTATTTTTAATCATGTTTTTTGAATTGTAAAAAATGGTGTTTTTTGTTTTGTTTGGTAAGTTGTGTTAAAAAAGAAGAGAGGAAAAACTTAAGATTGTTAATTCACCTTATAAAATTAAATTAAAACCTTTTGCCTTTTAATTTTTCCGTTAACAATGATATTCAAAAAACTTTAATTTTAATTTAACCATTTATAAAAGTAATTATTACTTTTAATGGGTTTTAATTTAATAATTAAATAAATTTTTTTATGAATTAAACATGTAAATCGTTGATTTCCTAATTTAAGGGGTGGCTTTTAGAGGATCTTATACATAAACAATTCCTTAGGGAAATATTTATTATTTCACGCATTTTTTAAAAATTTTAGTTTCAGCTTAATCTGTTTCCCAAAAGAAACATAAATTTAGGTTAATTACGGTTCGAGCGTTTTGTTTGAGTTGATTAAAATTGAATTGGTGTTGGGTGGTGGTTGGGGTTTTGTTGTGGGTTGTGGAGGAAAAAGGGGGAAAAAACAAGTTAAGCCCTACCGTGTCACAAGAACCTCCTTATTAGAAATACAACGTTTTAGGTAAAAGATCATCCAGTAGTATGACCATTTTAAAGCAATAGGGTCGATAATTTATAATAATATCTTATTAATTATGCAATTTCCAACATTGTATGCGTATGCATTTGCCTAACCTCCAGGGGCACTGTTCTTAATATAGCCAGAGGTCCTTAATACCACCAATAACCCTAAGATTAACCCTAGACCAGCCCCACCCTAAGCTCCAACCCTAAATACAGTTCTAAGCCAAGACCAGCCCCACCCTGTCCTCGCGTTAGCAAAAGTCCTAGCTGTCAAAAGGTCCTTAATACAACCATAAGGTTTAATCCCAAAAGAAATCATAAAATAAGGGTAATACGGTCCTTCACGTAAGCGAGTAAAAATAATTAGGTTGAAAACACGGTCTCACACGTGGATGTGTAAAAATAGGGTGAAAAATACGCACACGTAAGCGTGTAAAAATAAGGGTGGAAAATCCGGTCACATACGAGGGTATATAAAAATAGGGTTGAAAATGCGGTCTCACACGTGGATGTGCAAAATAGGGGTGAAAACACGTCCTACACGTAAGCGTGTAAAATAAGGGTGGAAAATCCGGTCTCCACGTGGGCATATAAAAAGTGAAAGGGCGGGCGTGACGTAAAAAAAAGGGGATGGTGTCTACTACTCTTGAGTGTCATCATCTTTTGTTTGCAGATGACCCAAAAATTTACTTGAGAATTCATAGTAGCCAGGATTTTTGTGATCTTCAGACGTGTTCAATCTCCCTTTCCTAGTGATGTTTACTAAACAATTAAAAGCTTAATATTTCCAAATGTAAAATGGTTTCTTTTACAAGAAAAAAGAACCCTTTATTGTTTACTTATACCATTGATTATTTAGCTATTGAGAGATGCGTAACATTCAAATATTTACGGGTACTCTTTGATATTCAACTTTTCTTTGTAAAACATGTAAATTCTGTTATGTTGTCTGTATCTAAAGCGTTAAGATGTTTTATGAGGAATTAGTCAAGATTTAAATCAATCAACTCTCATCTTTAGTAAACTTGAGTCGCGTCAATAAGTTGTTCGCCTGTTTATCAAAATTCGTCAGCAAGTTGAATAGGCATTCAACGTAAAATGCTTAAATATATGCATCTTCAATGTTTTAATGTGAATCCAGCACGAGCTTTTGCTAATAACCTTTTGTTGCAACAATTCATTATTGAATCTCTTCAACTAAGACGTAACTGCAGTTCGATATCTTTTTCACCATTATATCCTATGTGTAGCTTGATTAATCCTACATTTGTGATACCTTTTATGATCAAAACAGGGTTATTTCTTATTTTATGAATAGGTTCGCAGATTGATGTTTTCTTTTTTTTTATTTATATCACTAATGCAAAGCTATGTGTAATGATATGTTTAATTGAATAATTTGGATCTATATTGTAATGAGTTGATTATTACTTTCTTTTTGCATCATCGGTTACTGAGATCATTAGCTGGTTGTATTTTTATATTCTACCATATCATGGTAGAGATACCAGAGCGTTTTAGGAACTTAATTACGTTCCTCAAGTCGTCTTCCTGTGTGCTGTACAGGACTGTTGAGTTTATTTTCCTCTTAGTCTGGCGTGTAGTGCAGTGTAGGATTGTGTGTTCCACTGTTAATTTTTCTCCGCACTTCTGAGGCCTTGCAGCAAAATATTCTGAAGAGAATGTAGTGTGTCCTATTCTGATTCTTGTGATAGCCACTATCACACTAGATGGAAGTTTTGTCGGGAGAATATTTTGTTTAAAAATTTTTCACTTGTGCTCTGTGTTTAACCACTCGTCTTGCCATAGTTTCGTTATTAACCAGTTGACATTTTGCTGTGCGTCTTTGTAGTTAATCGGTATTTTGCTAATTTCATTGGTTTTGGCTATGTCTTTAGTTGAATATCTGCAATTTCATTTTCTTCGATTCCTACATGTGAAGGTACCCAAACAAATATAATATTTATTCCACTAGCGCTTATGTGATGCATGGTTGCTAGGGCTAGTGTTGCTTGTGTTACCAATGGTTTTAAGGAATAATTGTTTTGGATCTTTTTTAAGGCAACTACCGGATCAGAGCATATTATGATGTTTTTTTGTGTTCTGTATTCCGAGTGTCTTAATGCCTGCCACAGTACGTATAGCTCGGCGGTTACAATGTTGCACTAATTGTGCACTTTCCAGGTGTGCCGTTCTTCGCAAGCTACTATCGTACTGCCAACGCCTTGTCTGCATTTAAATGCGTCAGTGTATTTTATCCTCGTAACTCAATAGAATTTCGTCAAGTGTCTGTGTTATTTGAATATAAGGGGATGTTATCATTAGGTCGTATTTATACGTGGCACAAAACAATTGCCAAGGTGCTATCAACAAAACTGTATGTTATACACAGGAGGTGTATGAATTTCTAATTTGCCAGAGACTTCTGTTTGTCTTGCAGTATGAGGACTTGTTATATTAGGTCTGCCTCGGAAACACAGATTGGGGTAATCCGGTATTGCGAGTAATTTAATGCTGTACTTGATTTATATTCTGCTGGACTGGTTTGAAATGCTCCTATGGATAACCTTAAACCTGTCACATGTATTGAGTCGAGGGGACTTAATGTGGTTTAGCGAGTGGATGAACAAATCACACTACCGAAGTCTATTTTAGATATGATTAAGAATTTATAAAGGTTGAGCAACACATCCCTATTTTCACTCCACTTTGTATTTCCTAGGCACTGTATAATATTGATGACATATTTGTTTTCCATTTTAAGGTTATTTATATATGACTTCCATCCCAACCCGGACCTGGAGATGATCTACGCGAGTTGCTTAATGCTCCCTCTAGCTCATTATAAGAATCGGCAAGTTATATTTCTCTTGATTAGCAGAAATCGTGTAACGTATCCCGAGGTCAACCGCTCAATCAACTTATTTCCCGTGTTTTGATAACGCTGTCCGTCAGCGCCCATATCATAGGTTGGGTCCTCTCTTTCGTCCATTATTTGAGAGTTCAACTCTGGATTATTAATGTCTTTACCCCATACAGTTCCCACTAGATCACTAGGAAAAAATGTCAGTTGTAGCAGAGCCGGTGTACCACAAGAGGACATTAATGCTGG
This sequence comes from Vesta saturnalis, assembly GCA_036346205.1. Classification (NCBI taxonomy): domain Eukaryota; kingdom Metazoa; phylum Arthropoda; class Insecta; order Coleoptera; family Lampyridae; genus Vesta; species Vesta saturnalis. The sequence goes on from JARFJB010000072.1 coordinate 37,052, forward strand.
CGTTTCATCGCTAAGGACCAGGCCTTCCCCTGTCCACGCTCGGGGTTTCCCTCGCACAATCCCGCCCGCACCTAACACTGCCAAACGACCTTAGGATTGAGAAATTTTGTATAGAGGTTACCTTCCTCACATCCCGGGCGGTTATGCCAAGACAACCGATCCCTATCTGTACGACGTTCCCTAGCCACACCCTACTAGGGTCTCTGAGGAGACGGTTAGCGCTCTACCGTCTCCAACTAGGACATCCCCTGCTTGCCACACACATATACACTTTTGGCGGTGCATGTCCTGGCAATAGTAGAAGGAAACAGAAGGGATCTCACAGCTTTAGCTGGGAGCCTGAAGAGATCAACAGTGTTCCGACAGGAAAGAGTTAAAGTAAGGGAATCCAGACTAGTAGAATAAAAGTGTGCTCTCAGCTAGGGGGGCGTAGGGTTGCTGTCCCTGTCCTCGTTAGGTTATCATTATTATTCAGAATTTGACATTTTCAGAAGATTTGCTGGAATTCACACACCTCCGGGTGTTTCAAAAAAGGTTCCGCTAATTTCTAGGGTAAATAGAATATTAAAAAACAACTTTAGTTTAGTTAATAAACATGCCTCCTGAAGAAGATACGGCCTTGTAAAAGTGGCCCAAAAAATCCTTTTTTTTTTAATTCTCTGATACGGTTTAAGATACCTAAATGAAATTTAGAACACAAATACCTTTGATTAGGTCATAAAAGATAGTGTTGAGAACTTTTAATATTTTGTATCGGAGCGTCGCTAAAGGCGGGGTGCTATTTATTTTGCCCCCAAACTTTTTTTATTTGTTTGGGAAAAAATAGTATTTTTTAAATAATTTGCCACAAAAAAGATAGTCTTGTTGAAAGTCAAAAAAATTACTTATTTTGGAGTTATTTGAGGTTTTAGCAAGTAATGCTGACCGAATTAATGAATTATTTTAAAATGAGACAATAATTTTCATGCGCGAGAACGAACTATCTCAGGAAATAATGATTGTTTCAGAAACAACTATAAGGTAAAAATATTGTAAATTATTTAGAATTTAAAAAAGGTTTTAATTGTAGGACATTAACACAGAACAGACAAAGGAAACAATTAAAAAAAAACGACGAATAACATGAAACAAACAGAAAAAAAATTGAATAAGTAGGTACGGGTTTTTACATTACATGCTCGAAATGCACATCATTTTCAATCATAAACATTTTTCTAGTGAAAACATAATCTTTTGGAGTGGCCGTGGTTCTTGAATTAACACTCTTAAATTATTTTGAACTCTCACTTGAAGTTCTTCAATGGAATTTATTTCGCTTGAATATACTTTTCTTTAACTAAACTCCACACATCAAAATCCAAGGGATTTACGACAGGGGACCTTGGTGGCCAGTGGATAGGAGCATCAGCACCTCGACCAATCCAACGATTTGGAAAATGTTCGTTGAAACATCTTCTAGCTTGTCTACTGAAATCAGGTGGAGAACCATCATGCACAAAACTATATTTCTTCGTAGATCAAGAAGCAAATCTTCCAATAGCGGAAATAAACGATTACCCAAAAATTCATAGTAAACATCACCATTTAAATTTCCATCAAAAACATGGCATGCAACGAGGCGGTTGCCTATTGAAGCAGCCCATACATTCAAGTTGAAATTATGTTGATAATGCGTTACACGTTTAACCATTAGATTTTCCTCTGCCTAAAAGTGACAGTTATGGTTATGACTGTATAGGTTACATCCCGGTTCAGCGGTTCCCGATTCAGCAGTCCCCGTTACAGTGGTCCCGTTTCAGCAGACCCTGTTTCAGCGGAGATCCGTTGCAGCGGTTCCCGTTTTAACGGTGACCCGCTTCAGCGGCGCTTGTTTCGGCGGTATAACTTTTCCGCAGCCCCTTTGAACTATTTGGTGTTTCTCGTTTTCCATAATTTACTTTAAGTTGGTAGTGAAATAGATACATAGCGCTAGGAATTGTTGATTTTTTAAGGACGCGGCTGATCCCATCAAAATTGATCTGAATCAATTCATTATTAGCAGTTTGAAAATATTAAAATGTGAGCTATTAATTAAAATTAATTTATTCATATCGAATATAACAATGTAACAACTGTATTTTACATTCTTTTTTTTTTGAACAACCAAAGTACTTGATAAATTAATTCATTTTTTAGTCGAAGTTATGTTAACGCAACCTCTGGAACGGGACCGCTGAAACGGGGGCCGCTGAATAGGGGGCCGTTGAATAAGGGTTATGCCCTATTAAACATACCTTGCCTAGTGAAAGCTGATTCATCGGCGAAAAGAATATTTTGTAAAAAATCAGGGTTCTGTCTCATTCTTTCTTGTAATAATTCGTAAAAGTCTCTTCTCAAGAAAAGATCTTCAGGAAATAATTCTTGTACTTGCCTGTAGTGAAACGGGAGAAATAATTGTTCTTTTAATACACGATGTACACTAGAAAACTTGTTACTTGTTGACATTTCCTACAGTTATCGTAGGATCCGCAACAACTAAATTTAAAATATTTTCTTCTGTTTGAGGAATTCTTGCCACCCATATTTTCAACCGTTTCAGAGATAATAAAAAAAAACTATTTTTGGGATCACTTTTACAGGGCCGTATCTTCTTAAATTAACTAACGTTATTTTTTGGTATTCTATTTACCCTAGAAATTAGTGGAACGTTTTTGAAACACCCAGTATATTATATTATAATAGTACATATTAAATTTAATTAAGTTACAAGCAGTTTTGAATAATGTAATAGCTCGTGTTGATTTAAAAATCGTCTTACAATATCACATGTATTGAGTATTACCGATTTTTGTAATTTGACTATCAACGAAGTAGGTAAATGAAGCTATTTTAAATTACTACGTAAAGATTTATGAACAATTCCTGTTGTAGAAATTACTATTGGAATAATTTTAATAATTTTTTGGTCCCCTTGTTGTTTCACTTCATGTGCAAGATCCAGGTACTTACTAAGCTTGGTTGAGAATGGAGTTTGTAGATTATTTGAATTTGGTATCGCTATTTTCAATAAAGTAGGTCTTCCTTTATGCCTTTTCTACTAGAACTATGTCAGGTCTGTTAGATGAAATAGTTCTATCAGTTAGTATCGTTCTGTCCCAATATAATTTATGTGCGTCATTTACTAAAACTCGTTTAGGATGATAAAGGTGAAGATTCTGAGCAATACGTTGGTATATAATTTTACCTACACAATTATAGCCATGTAAATATTCATTATGAGCTAACATCGTACAACCAGCTGTAATGTGTTGTCTCCGGGACATTTAAGCATCTACGGGAATCTATCGTCTAATATGGTTGAATCTTTGAATACATGCTTCAAGTAATTCTTTGTTGCAATTACCTGGTCTTGAATGGAGCACATAAATCCTTCAGCCTCCGAAAATAAATTACCATGAGTTCGCCAATCATTCGATACAACGTTGTTAACATTACCATCGCTTAATTTATAAGCATGTTTTGCATGCAACAATTTTATTTCCCAATTACCAATTGAGACGTTAACCATTTCTTGTTTGTTCAAAACTGGATCTACTTCAGGTGTCGACATATTATTAAATGGGGTATAATTGTAGACTGCTTTTGTTACAGCTTTAAATAGAAGAGAATCTTGAGACTTTTCATTAAAGTATCGCTTTAGATTTTTAACAGTATTATCATGTAAATGTTTTACATTAGTAATACCCCTACCTCCTTGAGCTATAGTTATCCTCTCGATTGCCGATTTTGTATGATGTGCACGAAACTTTGTTAAAGTTGTCCTAATACACAAGTAAGGACTGATATTGCATGCGTATTAAAAGCTTCCACAATGTTCTGAGCATTTAACTCGGTTTTCATATATTCTAGTCTAGATTTAAATTTAATAAGAGTTTGGTGTTTAACTTCATTGTGTTGTGTCCGAATGGACTCTTGAACATCATGGTATTTATACGTTTGCCCTCCTTTCATTGATTTAATGATTTCCCCAGTCTGGGTTTTAAAGCCTTGTGTATTATAAGTACCTCTTGTCAAAGTCTGCGTTTTACATTTATCTAGTCCTAAATCCACTTTGAAAATGATTCAACGGTCTGTAGTAAAGAATGTATATGATGCAATTTGCCAGCACATAATTTAATATCATCCATATATAGCAAGTGTTTTTAACCTAAAGCCACATTCTTCTATATTTAGCAAATAATAGAGAGGATTAAATGCTAGGCAGAACCATAAAGGGCTCAAAGAATCTCCTTGAAAAATGCTTTTCAAAGTTTGTATTCATGAAGAAGTAATCGTTTCAGTTTCTCCTGCAAAGTTAAGTTGAGTTATCCAATGCGACATTAAATGTTTGAGCAAAGTTATAATTGAATCAGCTTTATATATGTCAAGAATCTTGATAAACCAAGTATGAGGAACGGAATCTTATGCTTTTTTTGTAATCCATAAATGCTGTATACAAGTTTCATTGCTTATGTATAGCTTGCTCTAATGTTACAGAATTAATTAATAACTACTCTTTACAACATTGCGAGTTTCTTGTACAACCCTTCTATTCAATAGCAATAATTGAATTATCTTCACAGTGTTTGTAGATTTTTTCGGCTAAACATGAAATTAGAAACTTACATACAGTAGGAAGACACGTAATTGGTCGATATTTTGCAGGTTTTTTAGTATCCTTCTCTTTCTGAAGCAAATCTGGAATTCCATGCATGAATAATTTTGGAATAAGTGATGGATCCTTACGAAAATTATTGAAGTGAATAAAATGAACTGGTGTATGGTGTGAAAGCGTTTGTACCAAAAATTATGAATTCGATCAATACCAGTTGCTTTCCAAATGTGAGATCTATTAATGACCATTTTTAACTTCGGTAAACAGAATTCACTTTGACTCATATTTGGTAGTTGAGTCATTTTGTTATTTTCTCGTCGAATCCAGCTCGCCACTTTACTATGTTTGATTGGTATAGACCACAAAGCAGACCAGAAATTGAGTGCCTCTTCTTTGTCTACAATTCCATTATTTGATGTATTTAATGATTTTTGAAGATGACGACAAATAGGTTCTCACTTTTTTTAAATAGATTGTTATTTCTTTTCCTTTTAACCGATGCTCGATATCGTCGAAGTATTTTGGACGTAACTGTAAGTTTCTGTTTTGAATGTGTCAAGAACATGAGTGATATTTTTATTACGCGGGTCATGAAAAGCATGAATTAAATTACGATTGATAATTACGGTCCTCTATGACCATGACGAAAAGCAGTCCTTTGACCTATTTCTTTCCTCAACGTTTCAACTTTTTTATTAAGTTTTCTTTCCCATGAACTTATATTTGGTTTATTATTCCTATTACTGACTTCATTGTTAATATGATTACTACAATACCTAATAGAATTTACTGCTGCAGAATAAATTACACTACATAAGTATAAAAAAGGACTATTTATTGATAAGTATTCTGGAATAACTTTAGTATCTGGTAGGAGTAGTATAGCTACCGCACTTCTGATCCACTTTTGTCACTAGATTTGTCACCAGATCTAGAAAAAGTCACCAGAAAAGTCACTAGATTTCTAGGTTGGTAACATTGCCTATTTCAAGGGTGCTAAGTCAAGGCCACGTTGTTGGTAACTGTGAAGGTAGTAACTGCTAAGTCAAGGCCACGTGTTAGGTTGGTAACCCTGCTAAGTCAAGGTCACTCCTGTTGGTGAAATCTGAAGATTTAAAATTTTGATCAAGGTAAACATAGAAGTTGCAAGGTAATCAAAATAGTATTCAAGGTCGAAGACTTACGGTGGTGTCATATTACATTTCTTAGAAATATAAGAAGGTGAAAAGCTAAAAATAGAAATTGCAAGGTAATCATAAATGTAAGAATATAATTTTCAAGGTCAAACTTTTTGGAGCTGATCATCATCATATTATATTTCTAGTCAAGGTCAAAAGTAGGTATTTAACAAGTTTAAGCATGTTGTAATATGTAGGACGCAATTTTTATATAAATTGCAGCGAGCTGTATGTTGAGATCAGTCTGCAACTCGTAATTGTTAAATATGGAATTAACAGGGTTAAACCAAAGCAATTGCAAACACGAATTGAAGAATTTAAAACACTCTAAACACGAAGGATGTGTTTTATAAGTAGTTTGGGTGCAGCTGGCAAAACAACAAACATAACATTTTCTTTTTAATAGTAGCACCCACCATATGTAAAATTGAAATACTAGAATTATTTTCTAAGCGTTTAGTCATAGTGAAATTGTAGCAAGTAAAGTCATGCAAGTAGCAATAAAATCATTTCTGGAACGATCCAAACTCAGAAGTTCACGTTATATATGGATACCTCACATCATTGCAGTAACAATCTGAATAATAATTTAACATTTTGTTGTTGGTGCTGTCAAAATAGTGATGGTAGTAGTAGTAAAAAATGAAGAGAAACACGATGAAGGTTATTCTTCTGCTAAGACTGACTGGACATCATCATTTCAATATAAGGATGAAGTGTATAAACAAGCAGCTAAGGAATACTTAATCGATTGTATTATTATAAACTATCGAACGATACTCATCTGAAATTGGATACAGTACAATTCAACCTTGCACCAGTGGTGCGTATTGGTGGTAATTTGATCAAAGCAATAATGTAGTGTTGATATGAAGGAATGGAATGAGCTTCTAAGATGGTATTCATATGTAGAATTACAATTTTCCGATCCCAAGAAATTGAAAATAAAATTGATTGGTCAAATGTAAACGAAGAAGAAGATATAATCTATGATGAAGATTATGAATTCTATCTAGTAATCTTGGTATTTATTACAATTGGGAATTAATTAAAGGATATGACAGAATTTTCAAAACTGTTATGATAGAAAACTACAAGTGCTGTTCTTGTACATTCAACTCACATAGTATAGAAGAACTATTCAATTTAAAGGATATAGTAAGCTATAGATTGGAATTTCTTGAATCTTACAATCTGATGTGTTTTTTATGAAAAGTTCATACAAGTTGTTGACTACCGTCGTTTTCGTGAGAGAGAATTCAGTGGTGGTGATGATGACATTTATAAAGATATTGATGATGTTATAAATGCTAAGTATAATATTAATTCCATAACACTATGTTTAATAAATTTGTATTATCGTCCTGTTTATCTAAATAATTTACTGAATAAAAGAAAATAACTATGATTTGTTTTTCTCAATTTAGGTATAAATATTCTATCCATATGTAAACAATGCTGTTAAAAAAAATCATATCAGTTTAGTTTTTTAAAATTTCAAAAGTAAAAAAAAAATATCACATCAATGAAAAAATTTGTTAATATTGTTAATTTTAATAAATCACAACCCAATGTCCTTTAAAAATTTGAAATTTCGTATACAGGTTCTAAATTAGAGCGTCAATAGCAGTTTCAAAATTTACCAAAACAAAAAAAAAAAAAAATGAATTTTACCAATGAAATTTATATGTAAGTGAATTGAAATGCTTAATAAATCACAATAATGTTTACCCAAAATTTGAAATTTCGTATACATTCAATAAATTAGAGCGCCAATGATAGCAGTTCCAAAATTTGAAAACAAAAAAATGTGATAAAAAAAAGATGAATTTTACCAATGTAAATTTATAGTAAGTGAACGTTGTTAATGCTTAATAAATCACAACTCCAATGTCTTTACCCAAAAATTTGAAATTTCGTATACAGATCCAATAAATTAGAGCGCCAATGATAGAACTAAAAATTTGGAAAAACTTGAAGGTCCCTTTTACTATTGGAATATTAAACATACATTTTTCCCAAATAAATTGAGCACCAATATGAAATATGATATAATAAAAGAATAGTGTAACTAATTTGAACTATTTGTAATACGGTTTTTTCTAAAATAGATTGTAACGATTTTTCATGAAATAAGTAATAATAAGCTCACAATGAATCTTTAGATATCTTACATATATATATATATATATATATATATATATATATATATATATATATATATTATTATATATATATATACATTTACAATTACATTTACAATTACATTTACATATAAATTGCAATTCGTTAAATGATTGTACTTAATGAGTAAAAGAGCAATTGCAAAAAATGCATCCATATAGTATTATCAGTATGATTTGTAATATATTCAAGTACTGTATAGAATGTAATGCATAATTGCAATTATTTTGTGTAAACGATAGACTTTTGTAAAGTCCTAGAAAATGCGCTCTTAAAATTTAAATTTTGTCTCATTCTGAGCAAAAAAAATTTTTTCAGCGCAGTTGTATTTACAAGTGGTAATCTATCATTTACGTATAAATTTTTTCAAAATATGAAAAATTACACTTAAATTAGCCAATTCCATTTTGAAACAACAAAAGCACCTAAAACACATTTTGTACTTACGTAAGCTCAGAAGAAACATATGCATGCAATTTATCCATTTAATGTATCTAAATGTTTTAAATTGCCCAATTCAATTTAAAACAACACTTAAAACATGACTTGTAATTTTGGTGCATCGTTAATAATAATTGTAGGATAATAAACGCAGTTATTTTGTTGTGAAAGCATTTAGCAAACATTCTATTTTATATGTCATCAGTTTACATTACAACTTTGAAACGGATTTGAACATGTATCAATGCAATTGAGTCATTTGTGTTGATAAATACATGCTGTAAAGTTTTCAGATTTACATGCATTTGAGAACTGTTTGACTTTTATTTAACAAGCTTTCCTTTTCTTTTTAACTGTATTATTTTTACACTTTCTTTATATGCATATTTTGCAATAACCTTCTTAGTGTATTTTTAAGTTATCATTTTATAATTAAAAATTAATTGAAAGTAACATTTTGTATTTAACACTTAAAATTCAATTATTTCCTTAACTTATTATAAGTTAAAAATTTGCAACATGCAATTAAAATTTGCAAAAGGACTGTTACTTTGATGTGAAATTTATGCATGAGTAAGTCAGACTTCCAGATGTTTTAATTTTTTTCCTTAACGTAGATCATTTCACTTTTCTAGCGCAACTTGTACTATCACTCAATTTTTAGCTGAAAATTATTTTGGATATTGAGAATAATTCACGAAAATAATAATAAAAATAAAAAACAATTTACAATGTACAATGAAAAGAAAACATACACCCATTTAACGTAAGCAAACCTTGAATGCTGGGTTTATATTACTATAAAGGAGATAAAAAGGTAAGTCAGTATATTACTCGACTAGAATTGCAATTGTATAAAAACTTCTATAGTTACTTAAATTTTTAATTTTTTAACATCATTTTAAATATAATATTTGTTTCATTACAAAATCGTGTGTTTATTTTCTTGGTGTTGGATACAGTTTTGAAGGTAACATGAGGTAAGAGTAGTGATATGTTATTTAACAAGAAATATTATTCCATTGTTGAAAACAAAATGAATTTGTAAAGCACATCCGTATAATTAACACTAATATTAAGCTATTGGAGATATAATTCAAAATAAAATTTATTTAGAGACATGGAAAATTTGTTAAACTAAAGTTTTAATTTGTTTATAAGAGTTAAACAGTTAAAGAGGCTTCAGAAAAACAGGTAGTGGAAATGTCACTAAAAGCGTACACGCAAATTGTTGGTACTCTAGATTCATGTTTTAATGGTAGGTTACTTACAATTATATCAATATAGCAAACATCAAGGACCCTTTTTTTTTTTACAAAATGCATACAATAGTTTTGCGGAAAGGTTAAAGTAATGCTAAACAAACGATGCTAAAGGTCAATGTCATTTTAGTCTGCAATTTCATGCAACCTCAAAATCATGTTATTGAGTTGAAGACTTTTGCACAAAAATTATTTTGATATTTCAACCAATGTACGTTCTGGTACAATGAAAACGTGTATGATAAGTTACGGATAAAATTAGAGGAGTTTTCCGAAAGGGATTCCGGTTGGGCATTACATGAAGTTTTACATTTAAAAGTGAATATTAATAGCTATGTCCCATTTAAAGGCGGTTTCAACCTTGTTAAAGTTCCACGCTTCATAGAAGTAAAGCATGTTTTTAATGTTAAAATAACGATGAGTTTTGCTTCCTGGGGCCGTTGTTTCAATTATATCCCGCCAATATCATAGGAAATTCAAAGTTATCCTCATTTTAGATGTTTTGAATTTGATTCAATTCACTTATTCAGCTGGATGATGTAAAAAATTTGAGAAACTAAACAACCTCGCAATTAATTTGTACTATAAATAAAAAGTTGCCTTGTATTGAGTAATCAAAAGCGATAGAAACCCATAAATCTTTTAATACTTTCTGATCAAGGGATGATACTGTAACCATTTCACATGGATTAAAAATATGTCAGCTTTTTTTCAAAACATATCAAAGCATGGGTAAGAAAGTAATTTGTAACCGGTGTTTGAATCATTTTGGTCGGATGTACAGAAAAACATTTAAATTGCAGTCAACTTAATCAATGCTCTACTAGGCTGCCTACCGAAGCGGAAATGAATTTACAGTTCAAAATTTTGCATTCCAAGAAAAGGTGCCATTTGTCATTTATGCTGATTTAGAAAGTATTTTAGAAAGTGTGCAAATGGTATCGAAAGTAATACTTTTTTCACTCCAAACATACACCTTTCAGCATTGCTTACTATTTGAAGTGTTCATATGATGATTCTTTATCCCGATTTAGCTTTATAGAGGAAAGGATTGCATTCAATGGTTTGTTAACGAGCTTCAAAGTATTGCACATTGGGCTACCGAAATAATCAATCAAATTTCCTATGGCTACTTTAAGTCTCAGTCAGGTTGAGCAATTTGAAGCGCCAATTTGTCACATTTGTCGAAAACCATTTACTAATTCTGATATAAAGGTTAGAGACCATAATCATTTACAGGGGCATTTCGGGGGCAGCGCACCAGGCGTGTAACCTAAACTATACAGACTCCAACATTCTGCCAGTTGTGTTCCATAATTTATCGGTTATGATTCTCATTTCATCATTAGAGAATTGGCTAGTTTGGTTCGATTTCACTACTGCCCATAAACAAAGAAAAAGGCAATGGAAGGCCCAAAATTAAGTTTAGATTTATTGACTCTTTCAGATTTATGAGCAGTAGTATTGAAAAGTTGTCAGACTATTTGGAGGATAGTAAAAATTATTTCCCCTAGTTGCAACAATGATGAGGAATTTTCTCTAGTAGTTCGCAAAGGTGTGTTTCCTTATGAGTATATTGATACGTGGGAAAATTAAACGAGACCACACTCCCCCCGAAGCATTTTTCAGTCATCTTAATAATGAGGGAATCAGTGATGAGAGTTTTGCGGGGTTAACGTTTGGAAAAATTTAGCATTAAATCGTTAGGGGAATACTCAGATTTGTATTTAAAACAGACGTTCTACTTTTAGCGGATATTTTAGAACTTTCGCAAACTTGTATAAGTACTTCGAGCTTGATCCTCTGCACTATTATACAGCTGGTTTAGCATTCGATGCTATGCTTAAAATTACACAAGAAGTTAGAATTATTTACAGACATTGATATGCTAATGTTTATTGAAAGAGGGATTAGAGGTGGTGGCTCAATGTTCAAATCGGTATGCTAAAGCTAACAATAAGTACATGGGGAAAAATTTGATCCCACCTCCGAAAGTGTGTATTTAATGTACTACACGTGAATAATTTATATGGAGCCGCCATGTCAGAATTTCTACCATTTGGCGATTTTTCTTTTGGATGAAGCTAATTTTGAAAGTTTAGATTTAATAAACCATCCTGATGATTCGGAAATTGGTATATAGTCGAGTGTGATTTAGACTATCCTATAGAATTACAGAGGTCACAGTGATCTACCCACCCGAACATATGGTTCCACCACGCCTGATTCCAAAATGAAAAATTACTGCTTACCCTGTATCCAAAACGTAATTATGTAATTCATTACAGAAATTTGAAAGTATATTTAAAATATGGATTGAAGTTGGTAAAAGTACACCGTATATTACGTTTTAAACAGTCCCGTGGTTAAAAAATATATAGATTTAAATACACCATGCGTCAGCAATCTCAAAATGAATTCGATAAAATTTCTATAAATTAATGATTAATAGTGTTTTGGGAAGCTGATGGAAAATGTAGCATAAGGATATGTTTAGTAACGAAATGGGAGGGTCGCTATGGTGCTCGGCTTACATTCAAAACCAAATTTTCATAGTTGTACAATATTTGACAATGATATGCTTATCATTCAAATGAATAAGCTTGAAGTATATTTCAATAAACCTATATATGCGGGATTCAGTGTTTTAGACGTTTCAAAAACTTTTTATATAATTTTCATTACGGTTAACGCTACCCAAGTTCCATAATAATGCTAAGCTCTTGTACACGGATACGGATAGTCTCATATACCCTTTTCGGTTCCCGATATCTATCAATGTATTAAAGAGGACATTGATAAATTCGATACATCTGATTATAGTCCCAAAAATTTTGGACCCCATTAGTAAACAAAAGGTCCCCGGCTTAATGAAAGATGAAAACCATGGCGAAATTATGGGAATTTGTAGGACTTCGTAAAATGTATGCTTACGCGGTTGATGAAAAGGTTGTAAAAAATCAAAGGGTTCTACGCAAGCAAGCGTGACAGATCACGATTAATGATTATAAACAGGTTTGGAGGTAGCGTAATAAGGCGCTATCAACATCCATAAGGTCAAAGAAACATGTGTTTTACCATTAAACAAAATAAAGTCATACTCAATCCTTATGACGATAAACGCTTAGTAAATTTTGATTTCACTGATACTAGACCCTGGGGTAAAACTTTCAGTAAACAATGAGCAGGAAGAGCTGCAGTGTGATCAAATCTAAAAAGTACCTGAAGCGTTCTTTGACCCTCCTGAAAACTATACATTTATATTGAATATATTACAAAATATTGTTATTCCGATGAGTTTTTACTGGTGTGCTATAAACTCAAAGTGTGCAAATGAAATTATTAAGACATTATTTGATAAAAAAATTAAATTAGACGATACCATTAAAAGTTTTATGAAATTTGTGATAAAGGCTACAATTCATTAACTTTTGATAAAAATGGATCTTAGACGATATGAGTTACTTGGTAACATACCGCTTAAAATGTATCTATATAATTAAGGGTTCATGATTCAACAAATGTTAAATCTACGTTAGAAAATATTGCTTACAAGGACACTGTATTTATTATAACTGAATGTATTGAGAAATATATTATGCTAATAAAGTGCCTCGATATTTTGATTGAAATATTATTAGAACAAAATATCAACTATAAGTTTCAACCTGGGAAAACGATGAGCACCACAAAATTTATTACTGGATACTAGACAACATCAATAAAGGTGAAACAAATTCAAATTCCTGCTTGGGATGGAGGTGTGGGCCAGATTCGGGTATATGGCCATCCAGTAATTTAAGTGATTATAAATACTTTAGGTTCACTTTATAAGATAATGAAATTTTAAAAATAAATGTAATATTTAAAAATAAAATACTATTATTTTTGTGTTTTATTTCATCTAAGAGCTACATCCTTTTCTACAAACTATATATAACTAATATAAGTAATTTGTTTCACAAAACAGGTTAAATGTTATAAAACAATATCATCCTTATTGATCCATGATCTTTCATCCAATCCCCACCATTTTACGAATAACTTATTATTCTTGGAGCGAAGCATTTTCTACTAGATATACATCGTTTTGTTTTTGTAATTCATGTTCATAAAACCCTCCCAGTACAGGTTTCCTTCATGTCTTCCACATGTACGGTGGGGTTAGTAATGCAACTTTCACAATCTTAAATAGTTCACTAGACCAATTGGGGTGTATCCTTTGGCGAAAATATTTTAAATTTACTGATTCGTACTATGTCACCACAGAATATCGATTCCTATCGAATATTTTTATGTTAGTGTAAGCCTCTAGCTTTGTATGATTACCAACATCTTTGGGCTTCATTCAATAGTTCTATTTACGATTGTTATAATCCATCGTTATGGTATCAATTGTATCAATCCATTTGTATTTACCTTGCAGGCTGAATGACTTATAAGAGCACCTTTAATGGTTCTGATAACACGTTCAAATTGCAGCCTTCTTTGTGCTATAGGTAGGTAATGGTTGATATAACGCTGCATTAGTTTAGTAAAATGCTCATTGTAGAATTCTTTTCCTGCATCTGTCTGCAAATTGGTAGGTTTCCGACCTTTTTGAAGATTGTTTGCATGGCCTTGGTAACTTCTTGACCTGTTTTCTTTTTAATTTTAGTCCATAAGTATTTCGAAAAACAGTCGATGACCACTAATATATATTAAACCCTTATTTTGTTTGGCATATGTTTAAATTCAGCTAAATCTGCTTGCCAAAGATCATCAAAACCTCTAATTATTGTTCGCCTTCGTTTAAAATTTTTCGTGCAGGTTTGTGCAATTCGTTGACGAGTTGTAATTTGGACATGGTGCTAATTTATCACAATTTCTTTAAGTTGATGTAGTTTTCCTCCAGCGCTAGATAAGCGTTTTTCCTTTAAAGTGTTCCGAACTGCTTGTAAACAAAATCAAGGTATCCTTTATTTAGCATCACCATCTTCTTCAGGGTCAGCCAACTGTGTCAAACGATTTCCATCCAAATCGAACCTTGTTGATACATAATATTGCCTAGTGATGACATCTTGAGGATCTATGGGATTGGCCACATTGCTGAGTCTCTTATTCTCAATATCAAATTGATTAGCATCAATCTGTTTAAACTGAGGGTAGTTTCTTTAATTGATACTGGACATATGAACGTCCAAATTTGTCAAGGGCATTTTAGTTGTGACATGTCGACATCAATGCATTCTCATTTATATTGTTTAAAAAGCGGTTGTTCGGTTTTTCAATGTATCCATCTTCATAAGTTCTTCTACAATTGATATTATGTCATTTACAACACCTGTGTTTCCCAATTTTTCTCCCAATACTTCCAATACGAATTAGTTCATGTATATCATTCCAATATTTATATTCAATGGGTCTGTTTGTTAATTCCTTAAAAACATAGCTCCACCTCCTCCCTTGGTTGGGTGGGTGATGATGACAGCAAGGGTTTGATTATTTGTGTATACTTTTGCTGCGGCTTCCTCGAATCTGTGCACTTACGTCATAATCTCGCCTTACTACATTCGTAGCCTCTAAAATAGTTCTATATTTTTCTATCTGTTGACTTTACTAGACTTAAGTCGGTTCATTCATAATAAGCAGATCATATAATCCTGGAGTCCCTTTATACGTGACACCTTTAATAATTATATCGTCTCCTTTAATTGGATGGGTATTACCAATTGTCCATTTATCAGTTTTGGTATCATAGTGGACTCCATACGTATGATCAATATCACCTTCAGCATTCTTTAAAATACGTTCAACATATATACGCGGCAATTCATTGTACTGCTCGAGAAATTCTTCTGAGATGGGTTCATTATGGAATCATCTGGATACTAAAGTTCTTCTTCTTCCCCCCAGTATTAATCTCCCATGACGGATGTTTCTAAGAAAGATGGAAGACTTGGGGAGGATTTTTTGAAAAAAAGCTGAGCTAGTGGACTAGTAGCACCCTTACTTGAATCACCTAATGGAGTGAGACCTGGGTCCGTTGAACTTGAGCTAGCGGGCTAGGGATAGTAGCATGCTTCCTTGGAAATATGAATACAGTTTTTGGTTTAACATCAATGACCTCCTCCTTTTAGGTGTTTTTATCGATTTTATTTCAAGTTAGAGGTTCTATTAAAGGCTTATAAGTACTTTCAATGTTCTTTCATTATCAATGGAGCAGTCTTAAACTGTTATACTTCTGCCGTATTATTTTACGAGCCTGAATAATTTTTTTCTTTAATATCCTCTCCTTTTGTCCATTGACAAACAGGTAGGTTCACCTTGAACAGGTAGCTGTTTACACTAAACAGATAGCTGTTAATACCTAAACAGATCAGTTACTACTAAACTGCGAATTTTAATATTATATATATATATATATATATATATATATATATATATATATATATATATATATATATATATATATATATTTTTTTCCCTTATATACCCGGATTTAATGAACAGTACCCGTTTACCATGAACAGGTATTTGCGACAAACAGGTACCCACCTTGAACAGGTAGTTTTACACTAAACAGATAGCTTTTACCTAAACAGATCAGTTACTACTAAACTGCTGAATGCGGTTTATTATAAATTTATTATATATATATATATATATATATATATATATATATATATATATTTTTTGAAAAATTTAATGAACAGGTAGTTTACCATGAACAGGTAGTTGTTGCGACAAACAGGTACCGGTTCACCTTGAACAGGTAGCTGTTTACATAAACAGATAGCTTTAATACCTAAACAGATCAGTTACTTGAAACCAGTTTAAGGTATTATATATTCATCAAATCTTTCCTATGCGACCATTATTAACTTCAGCATCCTTTTTATGACCATGAAACCAAAATCTACCCAACACTTTGAACAATGTAAACAATTTCATGTTATGGTGGGATTATTGATCCTCATACGCAGTTTTAAGTTTAATTCATCTTGCTCAAATAATATAATTAGATTCGCATTATCACGAATTAATTGCTTTGGAATTTTACTGTAAGTTTGACCCAAATAGAAACAGTCAATATCGTTATGCCTACCCATACAAAAATATGTTATATTATTTTGCTTTTCACAAGCGATATCATCGAAGATAAAATAGAGTTTGATTTTGCACAATTAGGCTCAATCACATCTTGATTGTCGCTGAAGGTAAAGTAACCTATGTCCTTCATTGGAAGTAAGATTTCCTGTAAAAGTTTGTACTTGTTTTGATTCAATGACTTAGAGTATACATACATGTTTAAATTTCAAACCATTTTTTCAGTAAGCAGACTGATCATTGCGTTTGTTTTACCACAATTGGAGGGACCATATATAATACCCGTATACTATTAGGAAGTAAATCACCATGTTTTGAAGTAATAGACTTTTCATCAAAGTCATGATTTTGAATTGGGAGTTTTGTTTCTGAGCAACTACTTTCATCTTTGATGGATGAAATAAAACTAAACGAATAATTACAACATCTTTATTTATATTTAGACTATATTACAATAATTTATAATTTTTTCACTTCTCCGGTGAGTGGACTGTACTGTAAATAGCATCATGGAGAATAAGACCATATACAACGATTCCATTATCGAAAGGTGTTAGAGATTCCATTTCCAATTTGATGTCCACTGTTGAGTTTTTAAGGATTCATTTTGTTTAGAGCAGTCCATTACAAATACTGGACATGATTTGAATTCGGAATAGTTGAATAATGCATCTTTATCATCTTCACCATAGTAATCACATCGAAATTTCAAAAATTGCGATAGGCAGGTATATATTGGTTAGCACTGAAGTTCAAATGCATTGCTTCATATGGATAATACTCAGAATTCAGATGTACTTTAAGATTTCTGATGTTAATGTGATCAAAATTTCCGGCCCTTGCTGACCTTGTATACCTTTTACCTTGTTGGAATGCAACAATTATCCAACGTGGTTTTTCCAGTTGCGTTGATGTTTTATTGGCCATATGTCTGAGGTTGCTTGTTTTAAAGCAGGCAATTCATACAACTCCCATTGTCGAAATGGAACAGTAATAATAGAATTTTTATTGATTCCTTGAAACAAGTTAAGTTTCGCAGCATCACTAAGTGTTAAGTGCGGTACTTTCCATTGAATTTTATTTAAGGTTATTGCGGCATCAACTTCACCATAGTAACAGTTTGTATCGCTTCTAGATCGAATTAAAACCAACTCTTGGCGCATATTCACGATTACCTGACGATAATCCTCCATTATTCCAAATATGTGGCAATTATGATACAAAAGATTTTTTCCATTTTGCTCATCGAATTCTACTTGTAATGGTTCTTCATTCTTTGGTGACCATCCTAAATGACTTAGTGCTTTGCTTTTGCTTGCCGTATAAGAAATATATCCTTAAGCGTAGATGTTATTCCTGGATTTCTACAAACATCCACTCTCTGACCACCTAACTCATAACGAATTTCTTCGAAAAGAAAGTTCGGGAAATTGTTGGTTGCTGCATGCTTTTCTTTCATCTTCTTTTTGAGCTCAAGTTTACCTTCTATGTACAGAAAACTATCATAAGTAGCCGTAATTAGATCTTGACTTTGAATTAAGATTCGTATTTCTTCGGAAGGTCCATATTTAGAAGATCCATATGGAAGATAAGTGTGAATATCTGATTTAATTATAGTATCATCAAAATGTACGTTTTGAAAGACGTTTAACGATTCTGCCATTGTGGTTGAGAACTTTTAAACCAATTGACGTTAAAAAGTATTTCTCTGCAGATGTTAACCGCAATGAAGGTTGATGACTAATTAATGACTTACTGTAGGGATGATGTCTTTTATATGAGTTTTGAAAGATGGAATTGGTCCTGGATTAATTTCAGACCCATGTTCTTTTAGTTCTAAGCGTACAGTGAATGGTTCACTTTCACCAAAGTCTATTAATTCACCCTTTTGATTAGTCAAATTAATTGTTATATTACTAATAATGTGTTTACTTCTAAATATTGAGTATTGCTTGGAGTTTTATCTAGACGATAACCTGGAGGAACTGAAACATCAATCTCATATAATACTTTAGCAGGTTTCCGTTTCGATAAGATCCCTTTATAATGTTGCACTCTACGTGTAGATTAGTGTGTCTAAGTATTTGGATGTCTAACGCAGATGTATGTAAAATATTTGGTTCTAATATTTTAGACTCAAACCCAGCATGCGCCCAATACAATTTTCTTTAGTAAAATCAATCTCAAATGAACTGTTTATCTCACATTTAAGTGTATTGTTGTTTGCTCTAATGCTAAACTTTTCTGTGGGTATTTTAGATTTTAGATAATCGTTAATTTCATCTAACTCATATGCACCGGTGGAATATTAATCACTTGCAAATGAGATGGATTTGTTCTAAAATAAAATCTATCGTTGCATAAATGTTTCTAATGCTGTTGCAGCCGTAAAATCCAACCAATCCAATAACGTATTTCTTCCCCAAATCTAGCTCTATCGGTGGATAGAAGTTGTAGCTAGCTGTGTTACCAACACCTTCTAAACTGAATGTTATTGACATAACTGGAAAATTTGATGTCCGAAATAATTGTATTAAACTCTTGATCTTGGTTGTAATTATAATATATTTTACACCCCGAAAGTAGTTAATCACTTCGTTTGGTGGTCGAATATTACCGAAACTATCGTAATACCATACCTTTTACCACGCTTTTTGTAGCAAACCCAATGGGTACCTGGTCCTCTTTGGCTATCTAAGTTAATAATTCCAGATTCATTTTCCGTGGCAATTTAGGCATGCTATCTCTCATAAAAATATCCCTAAAGTACGGTACGTTTTGGGTATTTCTTTAAATCAATATCCGTTAACGGTCTTTCGGGTAATCTATTCAGTTTTTGGAAACGGTTTTAAGTATAATGCACCACCACCAGATTTGTTTGGTTTTAGATATAGTGCACCACCTTTCTTATTCATGGAGCCTATAGCGACCGATTCCATCATGCGATTATGGCGCGATGTCTCTTCCTGCAATTTTTAGCATTTTTAGCATCATTGACTGCTTTAGCAATTCCTGATGCACCCCAGCTAAAGCACCGATTGCTGATAATCCTGCGAATAACGGAATAAGAAATGGTAAAACCCTCCTTGTTTAGGTAGGGAATTACTCTAGGAACTTTAATGTTTTTTCTTTCCTAAATTTTTACCCACGTTTTGCCGTTGAAAGCGCTGACTTTATTGTGTCTGTGAAATTTCCGTTAGGTTTAATTTTTTAGCTATTGTCTTTCGTAAATGCAATAAATTTCCACCATTGCATTTCTTCTTCTTCATATTAGATCGACGTTTACACCCCATTCCCAATTTTTCTTTGCTTTCATGATGGTACTGACTGCTAAAGCTGCAGTTCGTTCACCTAGCGTTGCGTCTAATGATTTAAAGCGCTCCCAAGCTTTTTTTTGCAAAATTTTATCTGCTTTATGTCTACTTTCTAAATCTCGGTAATCTCTGTAACTGATATCATGAAGTTTGCACTGAGCATCTAATTGATTAATACCGAGGTCACCGCGTGCGAGTCGTTTTTCCAACTTTGTACCAGGACCGCAATACTGGTAACCAGGTAAATGCAATTCAAACGGAAGTTTATTGATTAGACCATTCACCAAACCACCTACACTCTTTCGCTTCTTAACTAGCATTGTTTACATGGATGGATAGAAGGGGTATTTATACCTAAATTGAGAAAACAAATCATAGTTATTTCTTTATTCAGTAAATGCTATACATTAGATAAGCAGGACGATAATACAAAATTTCCATTAAACATACAGTGTTATGTGAATTAATATTATACTTAGCATTTATAACATCATCAATATCTTTATAAATTTCACCACCACTGAATTCTCTCATTTTACATATGGTGGGGTGCTACTATTAAAAAAAATGTTATGTTTGTTGTTTTGCCATGCACCCAAACTACTTATAAACAATCCTTCGTGTTTAGGAGTGTTTTAAATTCTTCAATTCGTGTTTGCAATATCTTTTTTAACCCTGTTAATTCCATTTTAAAATTACGGTTGCAGAATTAACATACAGTTGCAATTTATATAAAAATTGGTCCCATATTACAACATGCTTAAACTTGTTAAATACCTACTTTTACCTTGACTAGAAATATTAATAGATGATCAGCTAAAAAGTTTGACCTTGAAAATTATATTCTTACATTTATGATTACCTTGCAATTTCTATTTTTAGCTTTTCACCTTTTATATTTCTAAGAAATGTAATATGACACCACCGTAATCTTCATTGAATATTTTGATTACCTTGCAACTTCTATTTTATTGACCAAAATTTTAAATTTCAGATTTCACCAACAATGACCTTGACTTAGCAGGGTTACCAACCTAACACGTGGCCTTGACTTAAATTACTTTCACTTACCAACAACGTTTGACTTAGCACCCTTGAAATCAATGTTACCAACCTAGAAATCTAGTGACTTTTCTGGTGACTTTTTCTAGATCTGGTGACAAATCTAGACAAAAGTGGATCAAAGGGGTAGTTCTACTTTAAATTAACTTCTACACCCAACAAAATAAATTTACCCATTTCACCACTGTAAATTGAAACGCAATGTTTACCATTACAATTTTAACACAAAAAGGTCATCCCATGTCACAAACCCCTTCAGGTTCCACAATTTAAGGTCATCCAGACCTGTTTTAACACGATCGCATAAAACAAGCCACCCAAATGCTATTAAGGTCACCTCACTTGTATGTTTTTGTTGTATGTTTTTGCTCACCCACATTTTAATAAAAAAAGAAAACGATATGTTAATATATTTAATTATGTAGAAATAAAACATGTACAAATGTATTAATCAGATATATGATTTTCTTTAGGAATAAAACATTTTGATTTAGTACAGTGAGAAGGTCCTCTCTTCCGTTTCATTACATCTGCGTGGACGTGGTGCGAAAATACGTGCAGTGGTGCCATCGTGATTTCCTGTAACGATTGACATCTGGCTGCCATCGGTTTATTCTAACCCCACACATGAAACATTCAACCGGTCTGCAGATGTAAATGAACCCTGCCAGCAAGCGATGAGGGTGAAACCCAGACCATGTTCGATCGTTGTAATCGTTTGTCGAAATCATCACAGTATACATGAGTCATCATTGTACACATCTTAATTGTGAGATGTAAAAACACCATATATTCGTACATGGATCCCAGTCCAGTTCCATGCATATGATGGTCAATTTGGGTAATGGTTTCAAAAAACAGTAATGACACAAATGCATGAGTCCACCAGATGGTAGGAACGATATGGATACAATGTTATTGTTACATGCTTTCCCAAAATGCTCGCGTTTGCTCAATTTGGCAAACCATGAATTACTAACCGTTCATATTTATTTCGTAGCACTTTTTGGGAAAAAATTTACCCAGTTCGGATTAATTCATGCCGTCGCGACTAATTTAAATGGGTTTTGGTAACCTCAGGAGTCTTAATCGTCTTGCACTAGTAACTGACATAGTGAAGATCGTTAACTATTATATGTAAAAATCCTTTAAATATATGAAAGAAAATCAGTGGGGTTTGTAACCTTTGTAGTGATGTTGTAAAAAAGGGAAACAACCTTGGAAATAAGTATGCCTAGGAATCCTTTAAAGTGGTGAAATAAGGTTGGAAAAAACAAAATGAGTAACAGCCTTGAACGAAAAGAAAACCTTGAAAAGGTGGCACTGCAAGGTTCTAAACAATTGTGGTATAATCGTGAAGGTCACGTAAGTAGCCTTGAGGAGGCCCTAGTGGGGAGAGTGTCATATAAAAAAGAGGAATTAAAGCCAGTATTATAATGGATAACATATTACGTCAACCAAGAAAAGGCGAAGATTATCGGTGCTATAAGTTCAATAATATCGTGATATTTTGCTTAATAATGTGCATTATTTCTTAAATAAAAGTAAAAAAAGTTTGTTAGTTCGGTCTATCACCCAAATTTATTTGAGCCAGTCGTAAAACTCGGTGGATCGAAGAGTACTGGGTGGTGGACAACAGGAATGGCGTATACTTATGGATAATCAAGGGGTAATTTAATTATTTCTACAGTCCTGAAGGAACATGGCTACCTACCAAACTGGGATCGAAGACTGTCTCGTACGAAAATATTAACAAGAAAAAAATTATACGCCTCTGTGATAGTGAAGAATTGATGTCTATTTAGGATGGGAGTCTATAGAACAGTTATGGAAACTTTGAAGATAAAAATTACCGATTGGGTTGGCAAATATGTGAACTTTCCAGAGTTTTATAAAACCTAATAAAGTCCACGGCAATTCCTGAATGTACATTCACCAAGTTATAGTTCCATTGCATGATGTATTTGAGGTCAACATAGCCTGCCTTCTGGAAATGGAAGAATTTGCCAAGGAAAATATATTTGATTGGACTTGCCAAACCTATAACTGAAAGGGGTAACGCTTGTAGTCAATAGGGATAGTATTAGATGTTAGTCAATATGTGGATGTGTTATAGTGCGAGTCGTGGCCTAAAGCTGTAGATTGTGTTAGTCAGTCCAAAGACTTATGTCAGTTACAATCATTAGAATTCGATGCTGATCATGAAAAGTGTATGGAATGGGTAGATTTAGTGATGACTATTTAAATAATTAGTTAATAAGTATGGGGAGGAATACGCCTTTGTGAAAATACTTAAATCGCATGTAGGGTATAGAGTGTATTTGTTGTATAAAGCGATTAATAGAAGACCTTAAAGAAATATCATTGGAACAATTTTACACGAAATAAAAGATATTTACCGAATTTTGATCAGATGACGACTCACCCAGTGAAGAAGGTGCATTAATGGTAGTTCACTACATAGTAGTATGGGAGTTACAGGCATGCGCAAAAAAGGAGAATGGGAACAATTAGCTAGAGATTCTGCACGATTTAAAAAGAATAGATGACTGTGGTAATATAATTTCACCAATCCTCGAAAACAGCATCGTGAGTGTTGTTTGTCAAACGCTTTTAGTAGTAGTGATATATATAGTATTAATAAAAAAAGTAAAAAAAAAGATTTTTTATTGCATATTAATATTACAGTTATATAATTGGTTAATTAGCGTATTACACAATGTCTTTGGTAGAAATCCAGGTTGTGAGAAGTATCAAAACCCAACCACTTAACGAGAGCTTTATTCCCTTGACGTCGGTTACACGTTCAACTGAATGTCTGGATGTTTAACACTTTGTAGTTCGGCTCATAGAACCGACCTTGAATTCTTCATCTCGACTATCACGTAATGGTAGGTGATTTGAAGTTTAACTGTTGATATTCGAAAGACTTCGTAACTCCAATTAGGGTGTAAATTAGAGAATATGTTCTATTTTGCTAATGCGTACATTTACTTAAATTTAGGTGTTTTACGGTCAAAATTTTTTGACATTTTAAATGTTTCAAAATAGATGACTTTTTTCCGTTACATCTACCGGTTTGTATCCGTTGTTCTATGCTTTCTTGAATTAACTCGACAATGTGAGGCAAGATTGATAGCCACTTATAGGATCCTTGCATGCTGAATGTTTTCCACATTATTGCTTTAAGGGTGATTTAAACGTTCGACTATCTACTTTTCAAGGTGGAATAACTACTGTAATGTTGATATTAATTTTTCATTACTTTTTAAATTGCATTTAGAATTCAGTTCCCATATCAGTTTGTATATGTGTAGGCGTCCTTTTCAAACCAGACAAAAGTTTACCATTACATTTGCAACAGTTTACCATTCTTGCGTTTATGGGAAAAGCCCAGACATATTTAAGAAGGTTTATTATTACTAAAGTATCAAAATCCTTTATTCAGAGCATAAGGTATAATTTCACAAATCGGCTTGAAAGAGATCATTTAAACCTTTAGTACTACACAACGCCGCGGAAAATTTCTCTTGCGGTTTGGTTCTTCAACAAAAGGCTTTACTCATTTTGCTTTGATTTTTTAATTCCAAATATGATTGTTCTTTGAATTTACATCGGTAATAGGTTGAATTTATGATAGGTTGAGTAATTAGAACAGTTGTTGTATACAGTACATCATCCACTTGAAGATGAATAACTCGAGGTGACCATATCAAGCACATTGTATCTGTATAAGGAAACAAATATTTACCTTTTACCCAATGGAATATCTACTGTTTTATTACAAAAATTTAAGGAAAATAAGTTTTTATTACCACATCATCCCTTAGAGAACAATATGTTTCCCAAATTTATCCACTGTCATTTTGATGAAGATGCCCCAAATTTATCTATTGGCATCATTGGACATGTAGTACCATCTTTAGTGATAGGTCGTAACAATGGGAAATGACTATAGTGGTAGGTTTATAAAAGATCTGTTACTTTATTACTTTTGCTTACGTATTCTCAATTATATATATTTATCGTTGTGATTGCTAGTATTTCCTGGACATTGATCCTAATTTTTAACCAAACTAACTTAATTATTCCACGGTACAAATCAATAGGTTTATTATTGTTCAATAGCTGCAGTCCACCACCTCTTTTGGATATAGAAGTTGTTCGAGATCTGGGGCTGGAGGTGCAATAGATGATGTAGAACGTTTTCTAGGTTGAAGTAATGGTTTATGATTTCAAGGTACTTCTTACTATTAGTTCCTCGGATTTGACCATCAGGGTTATAATTACGTCGCAGCATGCGTACGATGAAAATGTCATTGTATTTTGTAGATCCCTCTTTTATATCCCGTGAAACTTTTTAAAAGTAGTTCATATAATGGTGTTCCTCATAGTCTAGGGATGATCCATCGGGAAGAGCGATTCGCAAATTTTCTCCAACAAAATCTAGTTCAGCATCGCCAATACAAAATTTCTCTTCTTCAGCAATAAAATACACACTAAGCGCTCCTTCATTACGACTGTACGTTGACAGTCCTACTAGATTATTTATACTGCAATGAAACAGTTAAATCTCTTACGGTAACGACCTTTATTAACATCACTTTATTTATCAATCACAAGAAATCCGAATTTATCACGCCACCAACAGCAACACAAGTCTTTAAATGTATCAAATGACATATCATCATTAACGTGATCATCATACACATGCTTGAGATTAGTGTGATCTTGTTGAAAAAGAACAAGTAAATTCGCATTATCTCGTATAAGCTGTTTTGGAATTGAAAAATACGTTTGACACAGATAGAAAATCATTATTTCGATGTCTGCCAAAACAAAAATGATCTCTAATTTCGTTTTGTTTATGACATGCTACATCATCAAAAATAATTATTGAATTTTTACGGGACTCACTAGGAGGTATAACATCACTATTGTCACTGTATTCGAAATATTTGGTATAAAGATTTGCAATATATATAGACATTTTCAAAACGTAAGCCATTTGGATGTTCTAATAAGCTAATCGTAACATTGGTTTTTCCACATCCGGATGGTCCGACGATTATACCCCGTTTACATCCCCCTTTTAGTAAACCGCGGTGTTTAGGGTAATGCTCCTTGTTAGGAGTAATGTCATAATTTTTGATAGGTAATTCTGTATCTTGCGGAATGAAACGGATGTCACCCATTATGATACTAAGCCACGATTTGTATGGCGCTTCTAAATATACACACCACGTGCTGAAAGTAGTTTAATAGTGAAGTGTCAGTCAGTGTGGTATGAAGTATACATCCCAGCGTCAGAGGAATAAAAAAGGTTCAGGATTAATTAATACTTTAATAAATAAATTACCCGTGAAATTGCATATACCCGGATATCGATATTGTGGGCCAGGTACCCGTTTACAAAAACGATTAACTCGTGGCGACAAAGGTATTAACGAATTGGACGAAGCGTGTAAAGAACACGATATTGCATACTCCCAGTCAAACGATCTAAGACAACGATACATATCCGATAAGGCTTTACAACAAAAGGCTTGGAATAGATTTCGTTCTACCGACGCTACCTTTGGAGAAAGGGCAGCTGCATTAACCATAGCTGGTATAATGAGAGGAAAACGGACAATGGGAATGGGTGGCAAATCACGGAAAGGACAAAAGAAATAGGGAATGGGAAACAAGTCACGACGAAGGAAGCATTCTTGCAGAGCAATTTTGTTTAACAAAGCAGTCCTTCTAGCCCGACGTCGTGTTGGTGGTAAACTCCTATCATCTTTAAAATCGACAATACAGCAAGCCTTGAGCGCTCTAAAACACAAAAAAATTATGTCACCCAAGACCAGAATATTAGCAATACCAAAACGTGGGGGATTCAAACCTCTTATTCCTCTCTTTGCAGCATTAGGAGCTTTAGGGTCTCTAGGTGGCGGTGCTCCGGCAGTCGCAAAAGCGGTAACTGACGCAGAAGCTGCGACGAAAACGTTAGAAGAAACCAAACGACACAACCAAGCAATGGAAGCAGCTGCATTAGGAAAAGGTTTATACATAAAGCCATATAAACGAGGGTTAGGTATATATTTACAATCGTATTCAAAAAACTCCCACTGAAGCTACCAAGTCACGCCTTAAGTAATGCTGAGCTATCAAAATTTGTGGAGTAATTAAAGATTCCCTATTTGAGAGGGATATATATGCGAGATAACTTACCTACACGAATCCATGCGAATGAATGTGGTATTGTGAATCTGGATGATCAAAATAACAAGGGTACACACTGGACAGCTTACATTAAGCGTAACAGGCACATTACATATTTTGATAACATAGGACATATTAAACCACCCTTTGAATTACTCCACTATTTTAAAAGTGATGGAAGCAGAAACACAATTGAGTATAACTTCACCAAGGTTCAAGATTTTGATACATACAACTGCGGTCATTTAGTCTTATAATTTTTATATGTCTGCTCGTACTGATTTTCAGTAGTCGTTACGTGATCATAATGTCGTACACATTTACATTTACCGATTTTTCTTGAGAATGAGTCGGAATATGTAATGGGGTTGACTAGTTTTGAATCTTTCAATACTATACAGAATGTTACTTCAAAAAATAACCAACTCGTATTTGGAAACGATAAAATTACAATACCACCAGAATCATACGAAATCGCGGATGTGAATAAATATATTAATGAGTCAGTGAAAGGATCGAGAGCATTTATGCATTTACAAGCGAATAATAATACTATGAAAGCAAGTATGAAAGCAACCCATGACATTAACTTGAATGTGGAAAATTCGATAGGACCTATGTTGGGATTTAATAAAACTGTTTACCAGGCTCATAAAGTGCATACCTCTGATAATCCTATTAACGTTATCAAAATTAACTCATTAATTATCGAGTGCAATATAACAAGTGGTAGTTTTAAGAATGGTGAAACATCACACATAATTCATCAGTTCTTTCGCAGTGTAACAGCGGGGTATAAAATAATAGAGTCCCCTCAACGTGTTATCTATCTACCTATCAATACATCTACCATTTCGACAATAACACTTAAAATAGTAGACCAAGGCGGAGATCTCATCAATTTTAACGGGGAAGTCATAACTATAGAACTACATTTAAAGAAAATATAGTGACGCGCTATAACACATGTGCATGTAAGCAGAGCAAATCAAACTATAAAAGATCAAAGTGTGGAAAGGTGAGAGTCAGTAAGCGTTCAGCGCCCAAAGCATTGACACCGCAGAACAAAGCATTATTGGAAAGTCTCGGCTTTACAGTACTACTATGAGTATATTAAACGTTATTGAAAAAGTTGTCGTTGATAATTCTATCGTTAATTCCGAACTGCACACCCATCAGGCATATACTACCAGATTTGGAAACAATGATCAAATCAGGATACCCATTCAGGTAGACATGTGCACTCTACCATCCGAAAGTTATGTCTACGTAGAGGGACCATTATTACGACAGGATGGTACTTTCTCTAACACCGCCAGGTTTGTTAATAACGGTATCGCATTTTTATTCAGTGAAATTAGATATGACATTTATGGAATAGTGGTAGATTTCGTAACGAAAGTAGGACTAACGTCGACAATGAAAGGATTGGTATCATTGACGTCCAATGATCTCGCTGTCATGAAAATGCAGGTTGGTTTCCTACATCAAACAGTACACTAACAAATGCTCAAGGATACTTTAATGTTTGTATACCTTTGCGAATGCTACTTGGCTTTGCCGAAGATTATAATAAAGTGATTTTGAACATTAGACAGGAACTGGTATTAATTCGTAGTAAAATTGATACCGACGCAGTAATTTCAACTGTAGAAGAAGCATTACAAGTTAACATAGATAAGATATATTGGAAAGTTCCGCACATCATTCCATCATTAGCAGAGGAGTTGGCGTTAACGAAATACATTGATAAAAATGTAAATACGCCAGTAGCATTTAGAAGTTGGGAAACCCACATATATCCCGCCGTTCCAGCAACAGATAAGCATACATGGGCAATCAAAACATCTACTAGTATAGAAACACCCAGATACATTTTTATAGGATTTCAAATTGGGCGAGAGAATAATGTTATGCAAGATACCAGCAGATTCGATAAATGTGTACTAAATAGCATTCGCGCGTTCCTGAACACAGATCGTTATCCGTATGACAATTTCGACGTTAATTATGAAAACAATTGCTTTGCTACGTTGTATGAAATGTTTGCTAAATTCCAAATGTCGTATTACCAAAGAGATGGGCAACCATTACTCGCCCCTACGCAATTTACCACGGCTGCACCGTTGATTGTCGTAGATTGCTCAAATCAAAAAGAAGCATTGCACTCTAAAGCAGTAGTTCTTCGTGTGGAGTTTGAAACAGCGGCAAACATAGCTGCCAATACGGAAGCATACTGTGTTATACTCCACGATCATTTAGTTACATACAACGCGTTAGCCAAAGCAGTACGACAGTTGTAATACAATGTCCGTCATAGTCGATGTACAGGGGTTTAAAATTTCAAAATCTTTTATACCAAAAGAACTCGCCATTTATAATGGGAAACAAATTGCCCATTTTATTTTTAAATCACCGTATCCCTGGCATACGTTAGATACAGAGAGTCGTCGTCAAGCTACTTGGTTAATGCATAACCAGCACTGTATTAAATGGGAAGGAGGGTATATACCACCCAGCCTGTTATTGAACTGGAGAACAGTCCACCTCTTCCTACTACGCAACCCGTTTGTTACTTTCATTATCAATCATTGTCACTGTGCTTTGTCTAATGTATACTAAACTGCTGGCCACTCGAACTTACACATAGTGATATTTAGGCAAAATTTAAAGTTAAATATTTTCAATAGGAATGCAAATTTATGAACGCGGCTTGCAAATTTTAAGAGCTAGTTTTTTTCGGATTAAGCTGCATGACGTATGTTTATCGTAGGACCATAGGTTTATTATATACGGGGTGATCAATGAAGTCATGCAAAAAATCAAAAAGTTTGTACGAGTAAAATTTCCGCAAAAAATTTTTTTGGTCGTTGCAATATGGTTCGTTACTAAGGTAACATCAATATATCTGGAGGTTTTTGTTAGTTTTTGGATTAAAGCCGTTAGGCCTGGCACACACTACTCAACATAAAATTTGGGTAGTAAAATTTTTAAAACGCTATAACTTGACATTGCGTTGACGGTTTTTGATGATTTTTGCGGATTTGGAATCCTTGTTTCACGTAGATTTTCTATGGTCTAAGAATTTTATTTGAGGGTTGAAATTTACACATTATACCGGGTCGATAATAAACAAAAACGTAAGGTACGACGCTTTCTAAGGTTTGGCATTACTTAAGTTTGTGTAAAAATAAATTCTCACCTCAAGTTGTTTTTATTTAATGTTCTTTTCACTATTCTGTCCGAAACAAGGATTCCAAATCCGCAAAAATAATCAAGAACCGTCAATGCAATGTCAAGTTATAGCATTTTAAAGATTTTGCTACCCAAATTTTTACAAACTTTTTGATTTTTTGCATGACTTCATTGATCACCCCGTATATAATAAACCTATGGTCCTACGATAAATATACGTCATGCAGCTTAATTCGAAAAAAACTAGCTCTTAAAATTTGCAAGCGTTCAAAAATTTGCATTCCTATTGAAAATATTTAACTTTAAATTTTGCCTGAAAATCACTATGTGTAAGTTCGAGTGGACAGCAGCTTATTTGTATGATACATATATAATGCAATAAGTGTTGTACACATTTTTTTTTAATAAAAATAGTAAATAGTCATTCTCGTTTTTTTTATTTATATCACACAGTATTTGTATAGCATATATTCTCTTAGTAACGAATTAGTACATAATACGAATATATGTCAAACAACTAAAGGAACAATACAAATTAATATTAATATTAGTTTCATTATGGAGACAATATAGGAAAGAAACCAGCAAGTGTCAGTACCCAAACTATTCTTTTTCCTTCCGGTTAATATAAATTCATTTGCTTAGCAACCTGCAATAGTTCACTCAACGGATCAGCATTCTCCAATTCCGGTATTCGCCAATGCTCCCACGCCAATGTGGAACACGTATCACGTAGTCGATATCGTTTGTCATCCTGGGACCTAAAAGCAATTTTGTTTAACATTTCGGTATATATATCATGTAAGGTTGATCGAAAAACAAGCATTTTACACATTACTGTTTTATCAGACCCCTCCGCAACCGCTTTGTAGTCTACTTCCGTCAACACTTTTTGCTTTCTTAACATCTTCATTATCAGCAAGCTTTAGACAGTATGACTTCGATCCTGCACCATAAAAATATTGAATCGCTTTCCCTGCGTACTCATCTTTCATTCGTCCTACGACGGAAGCACTCGTAGGAATACCATGCAACTCATTTTGATAGTTGGATGTATCATATTTGTCTAAACTATTCTGCATGTGTGCATACATATCATCAGTTACTATCTCAACAATCAAAGAATCCGTGTCAGTATAGAGCAACGTGACATTCTTGCCATACTGAGCTCGTAAGATATCATAAAAAAACCGATACATTATAATTTTGGAAAGATCTCAAATACTGAATACGACATAGACGGGTTTGTAATACGTAACTACCTGTTTCGACAATTCCACCGCAAACAATTTGTCGGTGAATTGAATAAAATTTTTAAATTGCGGTTTTGCACCGTACCGTGCTAGACCTACCCGATGACCGTTATTTTCCCAATGCGTTAACAGGTTAATAACTCTTCGTTTATCGACATTTTCCATTGTTTTACCAAACACGCCATTATTCATAATCTTATAGAAATCCTTTTCGAACTTGTTCTGTGCTGTGTTGCGGAGAGCTGTATTAAGGTCTACGTATGGTATTAGCCACGGACTCTGACGAAAGCGTAAAACCCTATGAATACGAGTAACAATTAAGCCATGCTCTATACATTGTTTTAAATAGCGATAATGTAAAATGTAGTTGGTCTTATCACACAGGTTAGGGATTAACTTCTCCTCCTGGGAATGTGGTGCGCAGATCATTTCAGGACAAAACGGATAATCGTTGTGTTCGTCATGCAGCTGGTGGGGATAATGTATATCAACCTCCAGCACAAATCCAACATCGGCATCATAGTAAATCTTCAATACGTCAAAGTGATCTATTTCCTCTTGAGGTAACCACATAAACCCGTCGTGTGGCAGGTATTTCCGCATACTCCACCCATATAAGTTCGTAGCGTCCAAGTACTGTAAAAACACTGTAAGTTGTTTAGGATCATAGTTTAGAACAAACTCGTTATTAGCGATGCTTCTCCGCTTGATACAAGTACTCACTCCACCACGAATACCTTGTTTAAAAAAGTGGTACATATCCATATCCGTCAGTAATTCTAGCTCTACTTTCGTACATTTCAACATGGCATCCCACGCCAATCCAGGCAAGGTGACATACTGTGCAGGTTCTAACCCATACACACCCATACATAACCGTCTAAAGTTTTCAAACACGTCAGCCAATAACAACACATCTGATTTTAAATAAATATCAGCATAATCACCTAGTGTATTACACTTAAAGTGATCCCATACCAGTAGAACGCGGCAGTATTCGTCATCCGAAATATTTGCATCACGCATTGTATCGTAGAATTTGTCATACGATGGCACCGTGACGTCGTTCAATTTACTAAAGCTGTCTACGTTCGCATACGGGAAACTACCTTTCTTTATCACTAAGTTTAAATCGCTGTCATTACTAAAATATTTCCGTACCTCCATACATTGATTATCCGATAAACTCTGAGATAGAGTATCTAAGGATGCAGCCATGAATCTACAACTATCGACGAAACGTAAATTAATGTATTTCTTTTCCTGATACCATGAACTGTTTACATATTCATCCACCAAAATATGTTTACCGAACGTTATAGATTTTTCACTGTTAACAAGAAGTACGGTAATTTCTTCCGTTTCACTCGCTAACCGTTTAATGAACAGGTGAACATCATAACCACTGAGATTATGTAGAAAAACGGGGAGAAAATAATGTAGGTACCTGATAGTTTAAGTTACACGTAGAATGTGCTGCACCACAATACTTACCAGTAACGTGGCAGTGATCTCGTACTTTCGGATTTGTGGGATCGCCCGTAAAGTGCTTGCCGCATATGTAACAACATGCACTGCGTTCATACGTAACCTGTTTTTTATCCGTTAATGGTGTCATTGGAACAATAGCTTTGAAATGTTCATAATATATCCGTTTTACATCACCTTCTAGTCGTCTTATAAATATCACCCCTGCATTACTCCCCCTATACAGCTCTAACTTAGACCACGCATTGTTTACACTACACTTAATATAATAACTAAACGAGTATGGTTCGTATTTACACGTTTTTATCGTGAACGGTTTTTCGGGATCTGGTTCAGCCGTGTCTGCTGGTACTAAGAGCGCTTTAAAATCTGCATATATTACGAATGGTAGAACCATTTGTTTCTGATAGTTCCGAAACCCGAGTAGATTTTCCGCGTAGAATTCCCCGGTTGTCTTTTTTTTGTTTCACGCCCGGTAATTTTCTATATACGAAGTTACAGTCATGTGACACGTGTCGGGTTAATTGCTCGTTGGATCTAAGGTAATACAAGCATGCATCATAAAAATACATTGCTCCGTTCCGCCGGGACATTTGGTTGCTGAGTAAAGGAGAAGAAAATGTTATCCATACATAATTCTGAGTATCTGTTTGGTTACTGACTAATAATAATAAATTAACATGGCCTGTCTGTTTGGCTTTGGTGTAGTATAGAGGCCCCACTACCTCTGTGACACGCTGACCATCACGATACGTATCGTCTAATCCATTGGACACACATTGATGGAAATGTTGTTATTGGTCTCAAACGTTGAAATATTCATCAGCTTAACAGGGAACTGTACACCATTCTAGTTGAATAACGTCTGGAAATCAGGATAAGACGTTATCCGCTGTGGTAGACCCCTTGGTGTCACTAGTGCCGACACAACAGCCCATGCAAAGCAGCAATTATCATTATTTTTTACACTCACTATGGCGTGTCTATGTGCGACTTCGACGGTGACAGCCATATATGATGAACCCGTGGTGGGAGAAAATTTCGGCAGGTTTACCTTTATATATACGAATTGCACCAGGGACCACTCTAGAACAGTTGTTACTAATCGATTACACCAATAGTCATAACTTACACTTACCAGAATATTTATGCTGAAATTCGGATTGATTTGCATCCAATATTTCACTCATTCTTTGGAAATACTCTTCTGACACCGTCCCAACACTTAGAATATCATACCTAGTCTGAAAGGATTTCAGTTCTGTGCTTTCCCTACTGTTCAAAAAGTATAAACCAAACAGCTCAACATTACATTTTAAGGAGTAGTGTTTCTGCAACTGGTTTTGTTCTACCTTCAATACGTTCCCTTTAACGTCTGCCATAAAGGTGGACACAGCAGTATGCGTATTGCATGGTGACAGTCGGTACGACACAATGCGTTGTTGAAACGCATTTCGAATCATTTCAACCCCAGTATCGACAAGAAAACATACATTTGCTTTATGCCTATTGCTTCTGAGGTGTCCTTGTAACGCACACCGAGGTACATCTATTGAGCAATAAATGCAGTACTCACTCTCAACACTTCTATTTTTTTTTGTGCCCGTTCATCGCATTGGTCAGACTTCCGCTTCCGTGAGTTGCTCAACCCTGATGGTCCGGGTTTCGCATTATCCTTCGCATAGTTTACCTCATATGGTCCTGGTTGTGCAAAGGAATCAGTAGCATGTCTATGTACTGCTTTGTTGTCGTCGGAAGTGCTTCCTTGCACCACATTGCCCCCTGTGGTTTGGTTTTGCAACGAAACCTCCTGCATGCCAGATGGTGAAAAAATGTCCTCTAAAAATGCATGAAAAACGTTGTTTTTGTGGGGGAAACACCTATATTTAGCGAAACGAATACAGTAGAAATCATTCGTACAGCTGCTTATACAGTACATTGCAACAAAAAAACAAACATGAATTCTCCAGCAATGTCTGCTTTATCTGGCAACGATGAATTGCCTCAGGTAAGCCTCTTTTTTACGTTTTTACATTTTTTTTTGTTTTTTTTCCTGATTTTTCTGTATTTCTAATTTTTTTCTTTTTTTCTTTTTAGGTTCATATCCCAATCATCCGCTTGTCATCGCCTGAGGCAATTTTGATCTCCTTTAATCCCGACGTCCCGCCCAACTCCAACACTCGAACTTTCCTCCAACTCCTAACCACCATTACCTGAAGACGTGAGTTTTCCATCCGAACTTTTCTCCCTGGCTTCCTCTACACCAATCCCCAGCCCCCCCTTAACTGCTCCACCTCAAGTCTTTTCCGCCTATTCTCCTGATGTTGCGTACATCCCTCCATCCTTTTCCAGCCCCATCCCAGTGGGTAGCCCAACCAGTGACGACTCCATATATGAGATGACGACCGTAGTCCTGGACTCTCAACAGGACCTCAACCGTGCTGGAGAAGCAGAGACAATAGTACTCGACCTGACTAACGCTGATGTCATCATTATCAGTGACGATGATGACGATATCCTACCTTACGACGATGCTGACGATGATAGTGATGACTTCAGCGAAGCGTCTTCCAGTGTTGAGGTGGTGTGTTCCTCATGTGCTGGGAACGAGTACCTCTACACTGGTGACTACGAATCTGACGTAGTAGTGGACCCTGACTACAGCTACGATTCGGACGACTATGACAATGACGCTTAACGCCAGCAACGTATACTGAGACGTAGAGAGTTCTGCAATGAAGTCGTCATTGAAGCAAGCAGTGATGAAGACGACTTAATCAACGCTCTTACAGCTGACATACAAAGCCTCCAACAAAGCGCTTAAGACCTAGAGGCTATTGTACAACAAAACCGTGCACATGAACTGCTACATGACGACGTACAGGACGAGAACACTGGCAGCGTCCCAACTGCCGACGACGTACAGGACATACGAGACGACGACGAGACTGCCAGGGTTCCAACTGACGATGACAATGCACAGGAGGTCCAGGACAACGAGGATGACGCTGACAACGACAATGACCACGCAGCTGTCGCTGATGACGTTGATGACAGCTGGTTTTGGGCAACCCACATTCCTATGACCGTAGGCCGCACTATGCTTCCCCCCGTCTACAACACCATGTGTGCGATGGCGTCAGGGGACAGTGCCACCCAAAGCAGTTCCGCATTCCTCATTATTGCCAGGTGGTACTGGCTCTTTTACGCGCATCGCCTCATAACCTAGGACCGTCTCGCATTCACTGTATGTATTCCACTTTGTACTAATGTAGTACTAACACTTCTGTTTTTTGTTGCAATTGTCCACTGTAATACCATTCATCCGGAATTATAATCTAGTGATTACGGAAAACTCCCTTGAGAGCAGCTCGACCGGGCCCACACTAGGCTTCTCACATTATACCTAGACTGGAATAATGTGATAAGCCTAGCTGTACTCAGTGGGTACGATCCCGCCATTATACATCTGGAGATGATATTGGAAACTGTCGAAGAGATTTCAGGACTTTACGAACTCATCCGAGTTCGTACTGCAAATTTTCGACAGATGGTCATTACGAGTGATCGAGAAAGATATAGTGAGTATACCTACTGTCAAGCATCTATACATACTAATATTACTTTATTTTCAGAAAAACGGCGCTCTCAATGGTGCGGTCGCAGACTGGATAGGAGACTAACTGAGCGCACCGACTTACTAACTTACTGATTGACAAACTGATACAGTGACTGATAGACAGACAGACAGACAAGACACCACACTTTGTATATGCTCAACTACATCTCTATGGTGCTCACCATGAACAGCTGATGGATATCTACTACAGCAGGGTTCATCTCCACATCTGCAGACCACACTGTTGATTGTTTCATGTGTGGGGTTAGAATAAACCGATGGCAGCCAGATGTCAATCCGTTACAGGAACATCTACGATGGGCACCACACTGCACGTATGTTCAGATGCTGGCACCACGTCCACGCAGATGTAATGAAACGAAAGTGGAGAGGACCTTCTGCACTTTTTCTAAATCAAAATGTTTTATTCCTAAAGAAAACCATATATCTGATTAATACAAATGGGCAAAAACATACAAGTGAGGTGACCTTGGGGGAGAGTAGCATTTGGGTGGTCTTGTTGTTATGCGATCGTGTTAAAATAAGTCAAATGGATGACCTTGAAATTGTGGAACTTGAACGCGGGGTTTGTGACATGGGATGACCTTGGGTTTGTGTTAACGATATGTAAATAGGTCAAACATTATGGTTTCATGACCTTGGTACAGTGGTGACCTTGGTAATGTGGTAACCTTGGAATTGTGGGACCTTGGAATTGTAGTGTGTGCCAGAAGTCTCCAATCTTACCTACTGTATCTAGTGTATTTAGTGCGGCAACAAGTTTTTTAAAGTTATTGGTATTGCAATTGGTGGTCGCTTCAAATGATTTATATCTTTTTAGCCCATCAACGTCTGTTCAAATAATAATATAATATCATTTAGTTTACTATTTACATTATCATTGTTCTGCAAGTGTATATCTTGATTATTAATGCCAGCTTCAGAATTAATATCAATTATTTCAAGCGGTTGTGTAGCGTGTGGTTCTGGCAGTTGGACACTTAAATTAACTTCAGATATTTTTATATTTATAACTTCTATTTTGAGTAAATCCAATTGTAGTTGAAGTATAAACTTTTGGTTTATGATTACTCTTTTTTGGTCTACTAGTCTTTGTTCCGTTATACTGGTATAATCGATAAATCTACTTAAAAGCATTTCCCTAAATCTATGTCTATTTAATGGTATAGTTTATAAATCAGTTACAGTGTAGTAACGATGCATGACATGGAGATTCATTTCATATGACCATTTCATACGTTGTTACTTTACCCGATTTTGTGGTTGTCGGATGATCTGCCGGCAAAACATTCGCAGTAGGTTCAATTTCCACCTTCTAATTAATTTATACTAATCTTAACATATTAAATTAAATGTTTTTCGAATTACTCAAAATTAGTTATAAATTTACAAAATCCTGCGGGTATACTAATTAGTTGTATACAATATAACTATAAATAATAATAATCATTATTACTATTATTATTATTACTATTATTATTATTATAATCATGATCATGCTGGTCTTGATCATCACAATCATCATGATGATGGACATGATGATGACGCTGATGATGGTGATGATGATGATGATGGCGATGACGGTGACGCTTAAGGTAACTGTGATAGAGAGGGTGACGGTAACAATGACGGTGGCGATGACAGTGGCAGTGACACTGACAGTGATAGTTGTCATGTTTCTGGAGTTTAGCCTAGGAGTATAGAATTAAATGTTTCGAATAGCTCGGCGCAAACAAGAGTGGGATAGCAAAAATGTTTTACTGTTGCGGATACAAACTCATTGAATTATGATTTTGTGTGAATTAGCTGTCGAAAGTAATTCTTAGGTCTTCAAAGTGCCTCCCTCGTTAAATTGTAGTGTTACTCAAACTAAAGTAAAGTACTGCAACCAATGATATTGATTATTGGCGAGAATAATTTTGTAAACATCAAGACCTTGCAAATATTATGTTAAATCGTTACTATACAAGAGTATCAGTAAGCTACCCTTGTGGTACTACTGAACTAGGATAGTTAAACCAAGAATGCAGTCTGTTGTGCATTACATGGTATGACCTTCTTAGAAGATAAGATACTAGTAAATTGATGTTTGACTGACTCAGGTCAAGGTTGTTTAGCTTCATTAATAATTGTCTGTGGTCGATCTTATCAAATTCCGTTAGTCTGTGTACAACACAACTTGACTTATATTATCCAGAACCTAACATATAAACCCAGTGACATAAGTTAGGTTGGTAATATTCAATCGTTTTTCAAAAAACTCGTGCTAGAATACAAATATTGAAATTTTAACACTGTTCTAATTTCTGAATGATATAAATTCCAAAATATTTACAAAATTGGAAACGATAGTTCGGTATAGATGAAGAATCTCCCATGAAAACTGGTACTGTTAAACAAAAGCTAAACAATTATTATAAGGGGATAAAGTAATAAACCTTGGTACCCCACGAAGTATGAATGCACTTGGCCCGCTCCTCCATTGGGATTGGGGTTAAGTTTTTTATTTACGGATTATATGTTGTCATAGTAGATGGAACTAATTTGTAAATACTGCAAACTGTTGTCCCTAAACATCGGAACTTGAGTTGTCAGGGAGTTGGCAAACGTTATAGAAGTGACGCATGAAGTCCTCACAATTTCTTGCGCGATTGAGTACCGATTGTTGTAGGTTACACCTATTGTACACCAGTGATATTTTTTTGTAATGAATATATCGCCAAACCTGTTTTGGATCATATGTAAGAGTCTGTTCAGTAGCGACTATGTAATCTTTGTATTACGCTCTAATCATACGCTTAAGAAGGCACCTTAAACGCTTACATTAATCATAATTCACTATTGTACCAGATTTCACATATTCTTTGTACTTTCAAGGCTAGCTTTTTAACTTTGATGATTTCAGATCT
Organism: Vesta saturnalis; assembly: GCA_036346205.1. Lineage (NCBI taxonomy): Eukaryota > Metazoa > Arthropoda > Insecta > Coleoptera > Lampyridae > Vesta > Vesta saturnalis. The sequence goes on from JARFJB010000072.1 coordinate 76,907, forward strand.
AAACCAGCCAGGATAGGTTAAAGTTTCGTAAAATTTCTTGTACGCTGCATCAGCATCAAGAAATTGACCAATAAACCACACTTAAGAAATCGTAGAAAGCTTTACTATAGTTATGTATGGGTAACTGTAAAATTAAACTGTTGTCCATCAGTGGTGATTTCAAGTGCAGGATAGCAAACTTGTTCCATTATAACGACTGTATAAGGAAAAATTAGAAGTAACTCGGCCTAAAAGCCTACCTTGATGATTTGAGATGGTATTACCCTGCGTCGAGATACTTATAATGTCGTGTAGCTTGTTAATAAGATTAGAAATATTTAAATTGCTCAAGATTAACAAATTCTTTCTATGGATACTAACGCTAAAATAATCTAATAGGATATCTACCTGTTGTACATCAGGTGTACGTGGAATATAAATAACAAATACACAAAAAACGAGTTACGTTTATATTTACAGCGCATAATGTCCAGCAAGTTAATTCTTGCTAGAAGTTCAAATAAATCCAGCACGTGCATGGTTCTAGAGTTCTTAAGCGTAAAACTAAAGAGTCGACCGCTTTGGGGCGCTATTATCGGCCCTTTAGTACTCGACTAACCAAACTAATTCATTTTAGAATTGAACCGTTTTCCACAAATTTCTTCATTGCTGTTGACAGCGTTGTCACATAATCTCCGCGATTACCTGCTGGAAAGGATACCGTTTTGTTTATTTAGCAACGTATTACATTTATAATTCTATAAAGGAATGGTCGTTTTCGTTGGTTATTTAATTTTGTTGTTTCATACACAACATAATCGCTCTTTAAACAGGTAACTTAGGTAGAATTGCGTTGTGTGGATATTTATAAAATTGTTTCTCTTGTAAAAAGCAGTATATAGAATAAGTCTTTACAATTTGTTGTTTTTATGGAATAAAACAATACATGAATTTGAAGTTTTCGTGTACTTCCCCATCCCTAACGTAGAATAATTAATATATGAAAGATCAAAATGACCCTTAATTATTAAAATAAAGCATTGGTTCTTGTATTTCAAATTTCTAATTTTTTTGCTGAAATGTTTCAATTGTTAAACTGAACAAGGAATTCATATCAAACAACTAAAATTGATTTATTAAGTTGTATTGATTGTACAAATGGTTATGCCTTTACCTTGGTGCAAATGGTATTTTGGAATCAATATATAAAACCCCATTAGCGCGTTAACAGAAATATAAATACTATCGCTAATTCCATAAATAGAAAAATAAATACGTCAGTTTCACATGTATTACCGACATTGCTGGTTCTTGTACGTTTGGTTTTGCGATTTTGTAATTACTGTGTCGTTTTTGTTATTGTTTTACTTTATGTATTTATATCGTTGTCGTTGTTGTGGTTGTTGTTTTTGATGTTGTTATTTCGGAATGTCACCGTCCAAAGCTATATGCGTTTACTTCAATTGTAAACGAAATCGTTCTACGTATCCAGATTTGAGTTTTTTCCGTTTCCCTCTTGATGCCGCAAGAAGTAAGAAATGGTTTGAGAACTGTGGAAATGCGTAACTTAGTGGATCGAGTTTGGAAGAACTGAATAAAAAACATAGTGTGTTATGCATTTTTCAACAAATGGTTTTGTGAACACATTGCGTAAGGGGTTAGTGCACAACGCAATCCCCTTGAATTATAATAAAGATTTAGACTTTACTAATCAAGAAGTGGAACGATTAATGACAGTGCCTTCACCTGAAAAAATACTTTTGAATCGAGAATCTAGTGTTAAAAAGTACAGAAGCTGCAGATTCAAGAATTATTCTGCTTAATATGATTCCGATAATACTACTAGCGTAATAGAAGATTAAGACGGTTCACAGTTGCGTGTTACATATTATCTGCATTTATTAATTCAAAGTGTACGGATGAACATACTTATTTTATATCTCGGTTTTGAGATTGAACATATTAGAACATATTGGTTATATTTCCATAGACTACTTATAGAACTAAAATTAATTTAATACTAGAATTAATTAACCAAAAAAATACTTTATAGGCGGTCATCGATATGCCGACTACAAAGAAAAGAAAAATACAGCATTCCAGTTACCACTATGCAAGCTCGCCTTCAATGTTTACGTAAAAAGATTATGGCAAAGAATTCGTGTATTATACGCCTAAGAAAAAAATTGAAGATATTCTTACAATTGACTGACGGATAACCACACATTGTGAAGGTGTTTGTTATGATGCAGCTTAATCATAAACGTAAACGTACATGGACTAAAGAAGAAAAACACGTTGAATTGAGTCTATATTATAAATCTCCGGCATTATATTTATTCACGATGGAAAATTTAAAGTTCGTGTTACCATCAAAACGTACAATAAGTGCGCGGCTTCGAATGACTGAGTTGTGTGCTGTAACAGATACCCATATGTTCATAAACTTTAAAGATAAAGTGAAAACCATGGCAACAGACGAAAAGGAATTTGTTTTATTAATGGATAAAATGAGTATCAAAAAAAGCTTGGACTACAACTCAAGAAACGATTTCATCAAGGGTTTTCGAGATTATGGCCATCTGGATAGAGAAAATAAAATTGCATTGCAAACGTTGGTGTTCATGGCTCGAGGTTTAATAAATAAATGGAAAACTCCTGTCAGATATTATTTATCAGAAACATCTGTAAAACATAATATTTTAAAATGCCTTATTATCAAAAATATTGAGGCATTACAAGCTGTAGGGTTAAACGTCCGAATAGTGATAGGGGATCATGCGGCTAGTAACAGAGCTGCCTTTCGTAATTTGTATGTTACAGAAGATACGCCATTTTTTTATGTGAATGGCAAAAAAACATTTGCCATGTGTGATGTTCCACATCTAACCAAAAGTGTCAGAAATAATTTGCTAGCACATGATATATTTGTGGAAGGGAATAAAGTTTCTTGGGATGACATAAAAACTTGTTATGATGTAGACAAACAGTGTAAAACTACTTGGGCGCTTCCAAAATTAAGTTTTTTCCATCTTGCTTTGAACACATTTCCAAAGATGCGATTGAAATATCCAACGCAAATATTTTCAAATTTGTGTCCGCAGCAATTAGGACTTGCGTAAAAAGTAGACAAATTAATACTGAAAATGCTCTACACACTGCCAAACTTTTGGCAAATATGAATGATTTCTTTGTCGTCTTAAATAGTCGTATTTTAAATAGTTGAAACCCCTACCAAAGAGCTCTGCCTGTAAAGAAACCTTTTCTGGAATTAAATTATTAAAGCCACTTTGCAATTTGTGAGAAGATTTGAAAAGAAGTGGTTTCCAGTTCCTTTTAACGAGCCGATTAAATCAGGTTCCGTTAGAAAATTTATTTTCAACAATTCGTCGTAAAAGTGGGAATAATTAAAATTCTACTGCAGAAGCATTTCGACAATAGTAGTAGTGGGACACCTCACCTTTTACTTTTGCTACTTGGAAATTTCCCAAGGCCTGCCACGTGGTTGACCACTGTTTGACCTTGAGAAAGTTGTTTACCTTGAGAAACAGGCTTACCTTGAGAGACAGGCTTACCTTGAGAATGTTGTTGTTTACCTTGGGAAACAGGTTTACCTTCAGAAAGTAGCTTAGGGCTTGGACTAGTGCAGGGAATTTGAAATTGTGGGGGTTCTTGTCAGACAGGTGTAGGAGCTATCTCATGGGCCTGGTGCAGCGGTGAGAAATTATTTTAATGGAAGTTCTTGTCAGACAGGTGTAGGAGCTATCTCATGGGCCTAGCGCAGCGGTGGAAATTGTTTTAATGGAAGTTCTTGTAAGACAAGAGCTATCTCATGGGCCTGGTGCAGCGCTGAGAAATTGATATTAATGGGTTCTTGTAAGACAAGAGCTATCTCATGGGCCTGGTGCAGTGCTGGGTAATTGTTTTTAACGGGGTTCTTGTAAGACGAGAGCTATCTCTAGGGCATGGTCTTGCGCTGGGAGTTGTTTTTTAGTAATACATAGGTTCTTGTAAGGCGAGAACTATTACTTGGACCTGGTCTTGCGCTGGGAGTTGTTTTTTAATAATAAAGAGATTGTTGTAAGACAGGTGTACAGACTACCATATGCACCTTTGAACCTATCGTGACCCCATAGTCGGAAATAGTATTCTAATATGGTTCTAAGTTAACTTTAAGACAGGATAAGTCGGCGTCCTCTTTGTCGCGGTCCCTTGGTGTATGTGATCGTAACATAATCTTATAAGACAAATGTAGATTCCTGTCATAAAAAATTGTATTCTAATAATGTGATGAATTAATCGATAAGACATGTAGAGATGATGACAAGTGTTTTTATAATAAAGAGATTTGTGCATTAATTTTTATTAGGGCCTACTTTTGATTTTATCAAATGAGATTGCATAATTGTTATTAAATTATTACATTTCTTTAAGATCTGTTTTATTTACACAATACCTATTTTACGTTGAGAAAATATTATCTAATTAAATGACTAATTAACCTGTCGGTTTGCTTTAAAACGATTTTCACTGTGCAGAACTTTTAACAATAGCATTCTCCATACTTCTACGAACTGTTTTAGATTACTATGAATTGTTTTATTAATATCTATTAGTAACAGTTTTGATTTTTACGTATACCTTCAAATATTCTTTCGGATGTTCTAATAATAATAACTATGTGTTGGAGATCTGAATATTGTATTTTATACAATGTATGCACACCTGCACAGTCTTACTAAATCCACTTTTATGTTTCTTACTTATTAATTGTTGATATAAATAAAGTGGTTATAGGTTTTACCTTTCATTATCATAAACTAGTTTATTTTTAGGATCCAGCGGTTATGTAAACACATAAATTTGATTGTAAAATAATACAAACCTGCTACCTATATACGATAACATACAGTTAAGACGACCATCACTGAATACTTTAACAGTCGACCTTCATTAGTTTATAACACTATTGTATTGTTGTGTTTTTATTTATTAAAGGTTACGCATATAAAATGGTTCGCGTTTTATTTTAATGAGGCTATCAACTATATGAAATGTCAACTGTTAAAATCATGTTTCTAATTACGTTTTGCAAGGTTGTTTAAAGCAGTCCTTGTATTATTCGTGTACAGGTGATATTTCGAAAATATTTTTATTGCGCACGTTTATATTGTATGTATAAATCTACATTCAAAAAAACAAGTATTAACTAATTAAGCTATAATTTGTTAACAGGCATATAGCAAAGATGGCCAATAGGTTTTAATATTTTATTAGGGTTGTTTTGAAAAGACGGCTAGAACATACCACTGTATTTTTCAAGTTTAGTAAAAGTTGCATAATCAATATAAATTCGAGCTATTACATTTTCTTTAATTTCCATCGTGCTGATTCCTTTTAATGGGTAATTAAATACATTATTTACAAAAAATAAAATGTACGATTTCGTAAACAAAAAACTCCATATACGATTCACGTACAAGTGGTGTTTCGAAAAATATTTAAATATATTTTGGTTTAATTATCACTCGTGCTATATTATTTCAGATTTAAGCTAAATTTTACATCTACATTACACACAAGGTCTATCTGTCTTATCAGAAATGCCTCCTTCAAAAAGGTCTTTTATCAGCGAGGGCTGTTTTAGGGCGATAGACAAATACCTTGCGTCCGAATAGATAAATATCTAGAGCAAATAAAACAAGCTACGTTTGACTTCCAATGGCTTTTGCTTTGTATTAAATCTAATAAGATACCCAAGTGATGACATAATGGTGTTGCTAATAAAATCCTTATTTGCAAGACGCAATAAAGAAATTGACTTGTTTGAAATTTTAAGCTACCCTAAGGCATATGTTAGAGTTTTCTACAGAAACCATGCGTAAATGTTCAGTGAGAAATTTACTCAAGACTGGAACATTGTGAGCAACCTTTAGGCATTGTGCGAATATTTTTCTGTAATAGAAGTTGATCGTGCACGTCGTTCTCTCTCTCGTTTCTATCGCTCCTCTCTTCTCACCTCTCCCTACTCTCTCTGTCTCGCTCTCTCTCTCTCTCTCGTTTCTCTCGTCTCGAGAGAGACCAGAGTCTCTCTCGTCCCTCTTTCTCCCCCCTCGTTTCTCGCGCTTCTCTCGTTTCTCTCGCTTATCTCGCTTCACACAATCGCAAGCACGGCCACAAGGCGCAAACACACCAAACGAAAAAACGAAAACATGCAAACACACCAAACGAAAAAACCAAAACATGCAAATACACAAACACGCAAAACAAAAACACGCAAAACTAAAACACGCAAACACAAAATGGAAACATGAAAAGTGAAAACACGCAAACACACAAAACGAAAAACGAAAAACACGAAAACACGCAAAACGAAAACGCAAATCACAAGCACAGACACAAGCGCAAACACGCAAACGCAAAAACACTCAAACATACAAGCACGCAAACACCAAAACACAAATGCACACAGAACGAAAGCAAGCAAATACGAAAATCTGCAAATACACGAAACGAAAAAACGAAAACATGTAAACACACAAAACACGTAAACACGAAAACACACAAACGCGAAAACACACAAACGAAAACACGCTAACACGAAAACACGCTAACGCAAAACACGAAAACACACAAACGGAAATACGCTAACACGAAAACACGCTAACACTAAAACACAAACTGAAAAACACAAACGAAAACACGAAAACACGCTAACGCGAAAACACGACAACACGCAAACACGAAAGCACACAAACGGAAACACGCTAACACCAAAACACGCAAAAGCGGAAACATACAAACACGAAAACACACAAGACGAAAGCACGAAAACACGCAAATGTTAAAACATACAAACACGAAAACACACAAAACGAAAGCATGAAAATACGCAAACGTTAAAACATATAAACAGCAAAACACGCAACCGCGAAAACATACAAACACGAAAACACCCTAACATGAAAACACGAAAACACGCTAACCCGGAAACACGCAAACGCGAAAACATACAAACACGAAAACACGCAAACGCGAAAACATGCAAACACGAAAACACGCTAACGCAAAAACACACAAACGAAAACACGCTAACACGAAAACACGCCAACGCGAAAACACGCAAACGCGACAACACACAAACACGAAAACACGCAAACGCGTAAACATACAAACACGAAAACATACAAAACGAAAGCACGAAAATACGCAAACGTTAAAACATACAAACAGCAAAACATGCAAACACGAAAACATACAAACACGAAAACACCCTAACACGAAAACACGCTAACCCGGAAACACGCAAACGGGAAAACATACAAACACGAAAACACCCAAACGCGAAAACATACAAACACGAAAACACGCTAGCGCAAAAACACACAAACGAAAACGCACAAACGAGAACACGCTAACACGAAAACATGCTAACGCGAAAACACGCAAACGAGAAAACACGCGAACACGAAAACGCGAAAACATACAAATACGAAAACAAGCTAACGCAAAAACACGAAAACACGAAAACACACGAACGGAAACAGGCTAATACGAAAACACGCAAGCGCGAAAACATACAAACACGAAAACACACGAAAACGAAAGCACGAAAATACGCAAACGTTAAAACACAAACGAAACACGCAACACGAAAACATCAAACACGAAAACACGCAACGATGAAAACACGAAAACACGAACACACGCAAACGCGAAAACATACAAACACGAAAACACGCAAAACGAACGAAAACATGCGAAACACGAAAACACGCTAAGCGCATACAAAACACACAAACGAAAAACACGCACTAAACACAAGCAAAACACGCCAACGCGAAAACACGCAAACGCGAAAACACACAAACACGAAAACACGCAAACGCGTAAACATACAGAAACATGCAAACACGAAAACGAAAGCACGAAAATACGCAAACGTTAAAACATACAAACAGCAAAACACGAAAACACCCTAACACGAAAACACGCTAACCCGGAAACACGCAAACGGGAAAAGATACAAACACGAAAACACGCAAACGCGAAAACATACATACACGAAAACACGCTAGCGCAAAAATACACAAACAAAAACGCACAAACGAAAACACGCTAACACGAAAACATGCTAACGCGAAAACACGCAAACGCGAAAACACACGAACACGAAAACGCGTAAACATACAAACACGAAAACAAGCTAACGCAAAAACACGAAAACACGAAAACACGAAAACACACGAACGGAAACAGGAAACAGCGCAAAAACATACAAACACGAAAACACACAAGCGAAAACACGCTAACGCGAAAACACGAAAGCACACAAATGGAAACACGCTAACACCAAAACACGTAGACGCACGTGTTTTTGCGTTTGCGTGTTTTCGTGTTTGTATGTTTTCGCGTTTGCGTGTTTTCGTGTTAGTGTGTTTTCGTTTGTGTGTTTTCGTGTGTGTATTATCGCGTTTGTGTGTTTTAGTGTTAGCCTGTTTTCGTTTTGTGTGTTTGCATGTTTTGGTTTTTTCATTTCGTGTGTTTGCAGATTTTCATATTTGCGTGCTTTCGTTCTGTGTGCATTTGTGTTTTGGTGTGGAATTCTTTGTTTTACGAAATCGTACATTTTACTTTTTGTAAATAATGTATTTAATTACCCATTAAAAGGAATCAGCGCGATGGAAATTAAAGAAAATGTAATTGTTCGAATTTATATTGATTATGCAGCTTTTACTAAAATTGAAAAATACAGTGGTATATTCTAGCCGTCTTTTCAAAACAACCCTAATAAAGTATTAAAACCTATTGGCCATCTTTGCTATATGACTGTTAACAAATTATAGCTTAAATAGTTAATACTTGTTTATTTGAACGTAGATTTATGAATGCAATATAAACGTGCAATAAAAATATTTTCAAAATATCACCTGTACACGAATAATACAAGGACTGCTTTAAACAACCTTGCAAAACATAATTAGAAACATGATTTTAACAGTTGACATTTCATATAGTTGATAGCCTCATTAAAATAAAACGCGAACCATTTTATATGCGTAACCTTTAATAAATAAAAACACAACAATACAATAGTGTTATAAACTAATGAAGGTCGACTGTTAAAGTATTCAGTGATGGTCGTCTTAACTGTATGTTATCGTATATAGGTAGCAGGTTTGTATTATTTTACAATCAAATTTATGTGTTTACATAACCGCTGGATCCTAAAAATAAACTAGTTTATGATAATGAAAGGTAAAACCTATAACCACTTTATTTATATCAACAATTAATAAGTAAAAATCATAAAAGTGGATTTAGTAAGACTGTGCATACATTGTATAAAATATTTTAATATTCAGATCTCCAACACATAATTATTATTATTAGAACATCCGAAAGAAAGCATATTTGAAGGTATACGTAAAAATCAAAACTGTTACTAATAGATATTAATAAAACAACTCATTGGAATCTAAAACAGTTCGTAGAAATATGGAGAATGCTACTGTTAAAAGTTCTGCACAGTGAAAATCGTTTTAAAGCAAACCGACAGGTTAATTAGTCATTTAATTAGATAATATTTTCTCAAAGTAAAATAGGTATTGTGTAAATAAAACAGAAACTTAAAGAAATGTAATAATTTAATAACAATTATGCAATCTCATTTGATAAAATCAAAAATAGGCCCTAATAAAAATTAATACACAAATCTCTCTATTATAAAAAGACTTGTCATCATTCCTACATGTCTCATCTATTAATTCATCACATTATTAGAATACAATTTTTTATGACAGGAATCTACATTCGTCTTAGAATATTAGATTACGATCACATACACCAAGTGGTCACGACAATAAGGACGCCGACTTATCTTGTCTTAAAGTTAACGTTGGAACCTTATTAGAATACTATTTTCGACCATGGGGCACGATAGGGTCAAAGGTGCATATGGTAGTTTCTACACCTGTCTTACAACAACCTCTTTATTATTAAAAAACAACTCCTAGCGCAAGACCAGGCCGAAGTAATAGCTCTCGTCTTACAAGAACCTCCTTATTACTAAGAAACAACTCCCAGCGGAAGACCATGCCCTAGAGTTATCTCTTGTCTTACATGAACCCCATTAAAAACAATTTCCCAGCGCTGCATAAGGCCCATGAGATAGCTCTTGTTTTACAAGAGCCCATTAAATTCAATTTCTCAGCGCTGCACCAGGCCCTTAAGATAGCTCTTGTCTTACAAAAACTTCCATTAAAACAATTCCTCACCGCTGCACAAGGCCCATGAGATAGCTCCTACACCTGTCTGACAAGCACTTCCATTAAAACAATTTCTCACCGCCGCACCAGGCCCATGAGATATCTTCTACACCTGTCTGACAAGAACCCCCACAATTTAAAATTTCTTGCGCTAGTCCAAGCCCTAAGCTACTTTCTGAAGGTAAGCCTGTATCTCAAAGTGAACAACTTTCTCAAGGTAAGCCTGTTTCTCAAGGTAAACAACTTTCTCAAGGTAAACAACTTTCTCAAGGTCAAACAGTAGTCAACCACGTGGCAGGCCTTGGGAAATTCCCAAGGTCAAATGACGTCACAAAAGTGAAAGGTGAGGTGTCCCACTACTACTGACAATCCTTGCAGTGATTAGATTTTTGAAGCCACCGTAAAATTCCAACTGTGAAATGGATGAAGATATTAATATGAAGTAGCAAAATGAATGTTTATTAGGAACCGAAGATGGCACAAAACAAACCGAGTGTGGTGATGGTGAAGATGAAAATGAAACTTATATAACAGGTTGTGAAAGTGAGACTGTACTTTCTGTAAATAGCCTAACTTTAGAAGAGTGTGCGATTACATATGTGGCCGGGTGCGTTGTTTACAAAACACAAAAAAAAATTGAATTGCAAACAATGCGAAGAATGATCTGTGGAAGATATTTTACGTCACAAAACTGATTTACTTTAATAGAAAAGGACTATTCGAAGGAAAGTGTTAAGTATTTAAAAAAAACTTACCAATCTAGTCCTACAGGTAACTTCTATAGCATTAGAAGCATTTTAAAATTACTTTTCCCAAAATAAAGAAGAAAATAACTTTAAAAAAAAATTAATTGGTGTATGTACAAAAAAAGTGAATGCACTGAATTACGAGTGAATGAATATCAATTCTTCATGTCACGAACATAAATTATTTTTTATACAGCATTTGATATTATGTAAATCGAATAACTAAAGTGGATTTCACAAGACCTTAGAAGTGTGTGTACTTCAAAAGTATTAAAATCCAAAAATGCAAAATGCATTTGCAACATTTGCAACATTTGTAAATCTAGTAAAAGTGTTTTTCTTAATATTATTTTTAATGTGTGAGTATTATACAGTTTAGGTAGTCATAAGTTCCTACAATTTCACAGTCGACCATCTCCAATTAGGAAAGATGTCTTCTTAAAATCGGACATTTTGATAATATTTAGTAATACACATTGTAGGCCCCGTACTTCTAGCGAGCTAGTGAAGAATCAGGATTCTAAGATTTTAAGTTCTGTAATCGTCCCTTTTCAGGTAGTAGTAAAAAAATTATGCATAAAAATTTAAAGCATTCTTCAAATAAAAGGCTTCTTTTAAGTCTGACAACACTGCTAGTTAACAACTTGTACTTAGGACAGGTAAATATTCGGTATGTACTTTACATCTCTCTCTTACACTAGGTTGTAAGAAGCTGTTTTTTTTTCATACTAACTATCGGTACCTCTAAAATTCTTTGCTGGGCAACACACAATACGTAACTACTTTAAATTCCAATACATTGCCTACCTTCCCCATATTATATACTCCTTGGTAAAACATTAAGCTGTTCATAAGGTCTATAGCATCTGTGCACAGAGTATGTAGCTGGATAAAATATTATGCAGTTGAGAATTCAGGGGAGCCATGCTGTGGTTAAAGCTATTACATCAAGTCAGTCAAATTACATCTTTTCCAAGGATGTGTTGATTCTTACCAGTGGAGTGGACTGTCTTTCGCCAGATCGGTTTGTTGTGGTCTGCAGGACTTGCACGATTTAACGAAAATTTCAATATTTTTGTAAATGATAATTGCTTATTACTTACTACTATGTGAAGACCTGTTACCCAAATCGTTTTCATGTGGAGTTTAAATAATTTTGGTACACAATTCTGTTCCTATTGATTGCTATTTACTCATAGTGATTTCCTACAAACCTTATAGTTATGTGAAAATAAATTATTGAATTGCTTATTAAAGTGTTTACATTTCTTTTCAGAATTTCGGTCATCTTCCGAGTGCGCTCAGCCAAAGCAGTTAAAATAACTGATATTAATCTACTAAAACGTCTTGGGATTATAGTTTCTATATTCAGCATGTTGTTAGTCATTCGTACACTTGTAGCGCCTCCAGTAGTAATTGTTGGCAGAACGGCAGATGATCTTAAAGCATATTTATGCCGTACTGACTGGTGGGATCACTCCTTCACTACATGTAAGTATAAGCATTGCTATAGTTAAGATACTTCATCTGTTTTTGAATACGTTTTTTTTTTGTTAAGCTGATCAAAATGTGAATGTGAATAAGTTAATAACGAATTAGTTTTGAAGTTATATTACAGATAAGTTAGTAATTACAGTTAACAACAAAGATGATATGCAACTATTATTCATTCATGAAATAAGCAAGTTGTAACCAATAAACACAAAAAATAGGTAGAAAATAAATCAAATTATCTTGTATGCCTGCCTAGTCATAACAGAGTACATTTTTTTCTGATTTTGCTTGAAGGAATTTTACAATTCTTTAATAATAAATGGCAGGTTTTATATTCCATTAAATAAAGTTTACTCAAGTATCAACTAGTTCCAAATCTATTTTGATTTTTATTAACGTGTTTTGTTCAATTATAATTGAAAAAATAGTTTTTCTTATTTTTCAATATGTACCAATCTAAAAATAAACCTTGTAATGTGAATCCTAATAAAAGCAATACTTTGCTCATGTTTCAAAGGGAAAAGATATGAATACATGCTGTGTTGTATCAAAATTTTATTTCAACCCTGTTTTTGAGTTTTAAGTCTTCTTAGGATATTGCAATTCATAAAACTAGTTTATTGCTGCTTCCGTGAAAATAGCAGAAAACCAGAGTCATTAAAAATGCTGAGTTTATCCGAATGGACATGGGCGTGTAAATATTAAATGCTTATAGTAACTTAAAATTATAAAATTACAAATAAACCCTGTAAGACTTCAAAGAATCATAGCAAAGAAATGTACCGGTAGAGTGTAATACGATTTACACAATAAATTTACTCGAACTTCCTGAACGCCGTTATTATTGTAGTTGAACACTACATTCGTTGAAAATATATAGGTGTAAACTATTAAATGTTTACTCAAAGGCGAGCTTTTAACAGCAATCAACGTTATCTTTCTCAGTAAAGTTGTCAAATAAATTTATGAAACAGGAAAACGCAGAGATAAGCCTGCAACTAGTTAAACTTATTTGAAAGCCAACTACCGAATCTAGTTTTATTTTATTCTATGGAAGCGTAATTAGATGTTTAATATATTGTATACTATTAAATCACCTTGAATACAACAAATCGGAATACCCTTTAACGGAGGAAAGCTAACAATGAAAATGCCACAATCATTTACAAAATTGTGCAAAACTTTAATTTGAAAATGGCTTACCTAAAAATTTAGCATTTATTAAAATCATAACAAATCTTCTAAGTCATAATTTTCCGTACTACTAAAAGATCGTAATCGTTATGATGTATTGAAAACAGGACGTGTAAATATACTCGTATTTTAATTTTAACTACGCGTTTCTTAATTTGTAGAGGTTATTTGGATGTTTATGTATCTGAATAGCTTCTCGTTGTAAACGAACATAGTAATGAGTTTGTATTGATAAAATATCCACATTATTAAATTGAATGTTATGATAACATTTCCATATTATTAAAGTGAACGTTATGATTTCATTTATTTAACGTACGGTCAGCTACGACAGAGTTCTCCAGTTGAATCTATCTACAAAATCTCATATGTTGGTTACGTTTGTATCACGCCATCATTTTTTTTTTCTAATAATTGTGGACCTCAACAGGATAAATTTGGCCTATCGTGCTAAAACACTCAGGAACACTTAGGATGATGGATAGAGGGACATTGAATTGCCAAGAGATGCCTATCAACAGCTAGCTTAAATTTTTTCATATGTAAGTGAGAGGAAAATAGGAACTAGGCAGATTATTCCAGAGTTGAGAAGCCGTGTAGAAGAATGTGGATTGCGCCCGTTTGGTAGGCCAAGTGGAGATTTGTGCTGCATACTGATGATGCGAATGAGCGAACCGAGTATTCCTAGCAAAGGAAGCTCCAGATGGTATCAAAGAATGTAATTCAGCAGCGCAATAGTCATTGTAATACCGAAAATACAAAGAATGAACGATGTTTAGAGCATATTAGGAAGCACCCACACAGAAGTAAGAATGATATTCTAGATAGGGTCTAATTTGGGTCTTATACAGCAGAAAGAGCTGTCGGGAGGTAAAGTACTGCTCAGATCTGTACAAACAGCCTATTTTGCGAGCAAATGTTTTGGTAGCTGACGGAATATGGTAAACCCATGATAGATTTGAAGATACAGTTATTCCCAACAGAGTAATAGTGTCCGAAAACTTAAAATCTGAGCCGTTCATACTTACAACAGGAAATGATTGATCATTTTTGGCGGACACAAGCCAAAACTGAAGTTTGTTAGCATTGAATTTAACTAGATTATTGCTTTTCCATTCGAGAATACATTCAATGCCTTTGTTGATGGAATTTGCCATTTCAATTTTATTGTCTTGGAGCCCAGTAGGTAGATTACCGTTATGAGTAGACAGATGAACTACAATGAAGGGTGCTGTCTTCAGCAAAGCAATGGACCGCATTAGTTGTTGAAAAAATAAGGTCATTTATGCATAGCAGGAAAAGTGTAAGCTCTATAACTGATCCTTGTGGCACGCCCGAGTTAATGCTAACTTCTTTTGAAAAATAGCCATCACTATGCGTATTCGTCTTTTATCAAGGAAACTAGAAACCCAGTTGATGAGCGTATTATTTAACCCAAACGAAGTGAATTTGGCAAGTAAACACGCCAGACTTGGTCAAATGACTTTGAGATGTTTAAAGCGACTACAACTGCTTCATCGGATTGTTCTAATGTATTATTCCAAACTTAGGTCACATATGAAAGATCACCTGTGGAACGACTCTGCCTAAACCCATATTGGTGGTCACTAAGAAGTTTGTTAGTTTCAAAGAACGAGAGAAGTTGCGGATTGATGGCCTTTTCTATTTTAGACCACATGGAAGTGCTGGAAATTGGTCGGTAGTTCGGTCTTATCGCCTTTTTTTGAGATAGGTTGAACATTTGCTCACTTGCATGATGAAGGAAATTCCCCAGAATACATAGATATCGTATAGAGCTTAGATAGGACTGGTAATAGTTCAGGGCAACATTTTTTAAGACAATAGCTCGGATACCGTCTGTGCCAGTCGCCTTATTGAGATCAAGCCTACTGACAATCGAACCGTCTGTGCCAGTCTCCTTATTGAGATGAAGCCTACTGACAATCGATACTAGGAGCTTGTACCGAAAATGAATCGGTTTCATAGCGTATGAGGAAGAGTTGACTAGGGCACATATTTTCCAGAATCATTGAGACACGGGTTTGATGCAAATAAATCAACAAAAACAGGGGAGGGGGAATGAAGATGTATCAAATTTTTACTAATGGCTTTAGCTAAAGATCAACATTTACGACTGCCCAAAGTAGATGTAGCTAGTTCATTCCATTTTAGTTCTTCAAAAAATTTTTTTAACTTTAGTGATGACACTTTCACAGATATTTCAAGCACCAACGTATTCTGCATGACTCTCGACTCTCTTTTATTAAATTGCAATTTAATTATTGAACCAGGGTTGGGAATGTGAATGACATATACGATTCTGTTTTTTTGGGAATGTATAACTCCATGCCCATGAGGATGACTTCAGATACTGAAAGAAAAA
Source organism: Vesta saturnalis (assembly GCA_036346205.1). Lineage (NCBI taxonomy): Eukaryota > Metazoa > Arthropoda > Insecta > Coleoptera > Lampyridae > Vesta > Vesta saturnalis. The sequence goes on from JARFJB010000072.1 coordinate 92,971, forward strand.
TGTCCGAAGAAGAAGACAACTTAAAACAATATTCACGCCATGGAAATATTGCAAAGAATTCTCGTAAATCACTCCATCTTGTTGACTTAAAACACTATAGGGTTCTATTACTGTTGCGAACAACGTCGGAATTAGGGACAGTAGAAATTATTTCTATTAGATAATGGTCATGTAGATCTAGAGGGGAAAGAACGGAAGTTTTATAAACAAGTGGGTTTGATGTAAAAAAGAGATCTAGAAGATGTGAGTATGGCTAGAGTTATCAGGGATTCTTGTGGGTTCAGAAATCATTTGTGTGAGATCACAATCAATAGCAAATGTTTCTGTACTATGACCAGCTGGATTAGTAGTAGACGAAAATTGAAGCCAATTAGGGTTATGAACATTGAAATCACCTACAAGATGGAAACTGAGACAGAGGATAGTCAACTTTCAAACTAAGGTAATCGAAGGAGACTTGAAGGTTACTATCTTTAGGAGACCTATAAATGCAACAGTAAAGTTTCACAAATTTAGGACCAGAATTTTTAAAGCAATATTGGGGATATTACAAGCCGGGTGTATTGGAGCTTTCAAAGGAGACTTGTTTTTCAGATAGGAACAAAATGTCAAGTTGTAATTGTTCAAGATGTTGGTGAACAGCATTAAGATTAGATCTGATACCGTGGATGCTCCAATAGTGGATCAGAAAGTTAGAACCTTCGATGACCGAGATCGCTTGGGCCCTGCCCTCCCGGACATCCGAATGGGCCAGGATTTTACGACCGCTTTTTATTACTCTAGAAACCACATCCATTTTTTTGTAACGTTTAATTTTGGATTTTCAATCGGATAGGAAGACAGCAAGGGTGAGAAGGAAGAATAAGGATGAAAATAAATTAAGGACGAAAAAAGGTGACCGGCAGCCCTTGCCGAGCTAAGAAAATCGAAAACCCAATATTAAGAAGCCCATGGTAAGCGTAGTAGTACTTCCCCGGCTTGCATGGTGTACACATGCCTCTCATCTGTGAAATGAAATTAGTGAGGTACTCAAAGTTTAAGAATATTGCATTGGAAACCTATCGCCTTTCGGGTTTTTGACCTATCTTCAAATGAAGTACTAATGAATTTGATAAGTTAATGCCTTCATCGCGTTATTCGTGTTGGGAATAATAACAAGCTTACTTACACAAAATATAGTGTAAACCACCACTGCTTATCATTTTGTTTTTGTTTGAATGGTATAAGTAATAACTTTAAAATAAGTATGCCGTACGCACATAAATTAGATAGTGTCAGGATATCAACCATGTCCAAAAGGTAGCTAGTTACACTTTGTTGGACTGCACTTAATCTATCTCTCCGTTTCGATGCATAAATTTAAGGCGCATTTAATCATTTGGAGCAAAAAATGCTCATATTCACTAATTTCGTTGGGAAAACGACCAAATACATTGTTTTGACTTTGTTGAGAAAGCGGCAGGGTAAATTGACTTTCTGGGCAACAACGAACTATTAGGGTTTTAGGGCGTTCGTCATCATTAAGCTAAAGGTGACAAAATATATTATGTATACAACAATTTCGTTATAGAAACGGCCAAACGCATTGCCTACGCGAGTAAAAAAGAAATCTAATGGATTTATATAGATGGTCATTATTGGTGGATAAAGATACCGAGACATGCTTAGATGAGAAAGAACTTTTACGGTGTTGATCACGGGTGAAAAGAACGAATTATTACGGTTTTACGGTGTTGGTCATCATTTGGTGCCAAAGATACCCATAAGATTTATACACCATTGAGAACTGGCATAATCACAGTTTATCTTTGTAAATGACGTTGGCCAAATGTTAAAATGACATTGATTTATGCACTAAAGTATTAATTGGGTTAGTTAGTTTTAATATTAAACGTTAATTCACTTTGGGAATGTGTATTAGCAACATTGACTTTATGGATTTTACATCCCGTGAGTCCCATTCCAAACCAATAACGCTTTATTGAGTAAATCCCATTCTCCTCTTCCTGTGCCATTTGCTACGATTTTTTCAAGTTTAACGGGGTCTATAACATCCCGTGAATCCAACTACAAGTCAATAGGGCTTTCGTAAGTGTATCTACTTAGCATGAGTAATTTATTGTATAAATGTTATTATGGTCTTTCTGCACACTTCCTTTGTTATGATAGTTCCATGCTTTACAGGCTGAATTACACCATTGTACTTCCTTGCTATAATTTTTGCAAGTTTGATAGGGTGAATTACACCCCCTACATCCCATTGGAAGTCAAAGAAGCACATGTGGGTGGTTTTGATTAGGATAAGTAATTTATTGTGTAAAGCTTATTATGCACTTCCTGTGTAATTTTTTGCTATGCTTTTTTTTAGTTTTACCCCGTGAATCCGCAAGTCAATAAGGCGTTTGTAAGCGTGTTTCATTAGGATGAGTAATTTATTGTGTTAATCTTAATATGATCTTCCTGTGAACTTTGAATAGCAATAGTATTTTAAAATGACATTGACTAATAAGGATAAGGCTGTTGTACAGTTATAACTGAAACATATTAATTAGACAGTTTGGCTAAGAAGGCGAATAAAACGAAAATGTTAAATTTTTTAACTATTTATTAAACATTATTATTAATTTTATTAAATACATAAATAAAAAGTTTACCTCGAGTAGGATTTGAACCTATGACCTGTAGTTTGCTAGAGTACCGCGCTAACCAACTGCGCCATCAAGGTTCAAGCCTCAATCGTTGTATATTTTGTCTTTATCTATGTAGAACTGATGTAAATTCTAAATATAATGAGATTACAATCAAATTACTTACATTAATGGAATGTGAGCCTGCAATGTCGCAAGGACTCACACATACCAAAGCAACTTGACTAATATTAAATCATTATAAGTTTTTGTTATGAACGAATAAGTTCAAAGATAAATATTTATTTATTTATTAAACAGTTTCAAATGATATAAAAACACACTGTTCCATTTAATAGCCATTTTTCCAAGAAGTTGGCGTATATCTAAGAAAAGAGCACCCTGCATGCGTCAAGATTTAAGTTATTTTCCTTCGTGTAGAACGTTATCGAGTGTAGAGTTTGATGTAAAAGGAAGTGGTGGACAATAGTTTTTAGGACGTTTAGAAAAATTTCGCGACATACGATAACTGTTACACAGAAGTTAGGGGAACGCACTTCGCACTTAACCGCAAGGGTCGTGGTGATGGTTTATTAAATTTAAGCAAATACAGTATTTGTTTACACGTTTTAATTTGGTGAACATACTCGACTAAAATCTTACTGTTATGTTAATAAATAGTTAAATATTCATGAACCAAATAAAAAACGAACTAAGGTGCTAAAAAATTTTAGTCATATACTTCTTAGAACATATTTACCTCATACGATTTTTAAAGCACAAATTATCTCGAGTTTAATGACATAATCATAGATTGACGTAAATATAATTAATTACGTAGCTGGACTTGTGCATTCAATATTATTGTTAATAGTGTAAAATTTGTTTGGTGTTTTATGTTACATTATTTTGCATATTATTGTACGATTTGTTTTATAAAATGTAATCAGTGTAGCATTCATGGACACAGCTTTTAAATTAATACACCTCGCTTACCTTGTTGCATTTAGGGTCTTGTATATTATTCCTGGGAGCGTTCTAATTATACAAGTGCGTTTGTTGTGTTTTATTGTTGGCTAATAATGAAATAAGACTCACATCAATATATATATATATATATATATATATATATATATATATATATATATATATATATATATATATATGCTCTAGAGACGCAAAGTACAAACTAACCTTATAAATCAATTAATTAATTAATACAAAAGAATAGTAAGAATAGCAGTATATACTAATTAACCCAACATAATCAACTTGCACCTCATAATATTAACAAACAAAGCATTTAAAGATATATTATTTTAAGGTTATATTCGTAAACGTAATTTAGATTGGAAGTACTGCATTACTTAATACATTAATAGAAGATACGTTAACAGAAGAACCAATCAGGTTGAGTCAGGTGACAATAATATAGCAAATATTAGAACGCATTACTTTTTACTAATAAAAATTTTAACACACTGTCATTGCTATCAACCGCGATCGTTAATGTACTCGATAGATCAGAAAAATTGCATAAGGTTAGATTTTTGGTCGTTTCCGCAAAGCAATCTAATCTTATTACTAGTAGCTATAGTAAACGCTTAAATTTGTCTTTTGAAAAATTGAATGCGAGAGTGTGTTGGGATTAGGTTCTATCGCCAATAGAGTACGAAGCAAAATGAATTTGGAAATTATTTCTCGGATAAATCAACAGAGCGCGCATCATATATAGGCGTTAATAGTAGATAAAATTTGTGGCTCATTGTCAACTTCTAAAATTGGTCCAGAGCATATGGCTCATACTTCTAATTTACCTTTAGCTGATGAAACATTTTTTCAACCTGGCGAAATGGACGGAATACTTGGGGTGGACATGTTTAGTACAATATTGGATAATGATAATGTCACAGGACCTCCTAGTACTCCAATTGCACTCATAACTGATTTAGGTTATATAGTATGGGTTCCGTTACGATTCAAAACTCTATCAATAATAAAACAGTTACTTTTAAAAAAATTAATTAATCGGATATTTCACCTAATTCCAGAAAATATTTATTTATTATTGCACTACTAGTTTCAAATGCTAAGCATTCATTTTCAAGTGCTTTTTTATATAACCGATTTAAAAACTAAATATTTGAAATCTATCAAATAAACAGATATTATGATTATAAATAACAGAGGGTGGTAAGGTAGGTAACGGTAACAGTATGTAAAATTAAACATAAACAATAAAGGACTAAACTAAATCTAATAATATGGTTGTAGTATTGCCGGAATATGAGTTCATCAATTTGGTTTTATCAAATTTGGTAATATAAATCGCCTCGAAAATGTCTAGATGGCATGGGTTTGATACTTTTTTTAATAATTTCATTTTATTAATGTCTATGTAATGGCCATAATTCAGTAGATGTTCAGCCACGCTAGATTTTGAAGGTTCATTGTTTCTGAAAGCCCGGAAATGTTCTTTAAATCGTGTTTGTAAATTTCTAGACGTTCTTCCAAAATATGTACAATCACAACCATCTTGACATGAAATTTTATATATACCTGAATTTTGTAAATCTGGAATGATGTCTTTAGGGTTTCCTAACAAAAATTGCAAAGTATTTTCATTTTTAAAAACGACACTAATATTGTTTCTTTTACAGCACTTCTGTATCGAGTTCGTAACTGATTTAAAAAACGGTAAACTAAAACGGATAACAGGGTCTAAATTTGAAACTAAGGTCGTAAGAGTTTTTCTTTGCCGAACTCTTTCATGTTTCTGAATAACTGCACGAATAGTTTTTTTAGAATATCACCTAACTTCAGAATGTAGTTATATTCTTTTTTATAGTTTTCTTGATTTAAAGGTAAAGAAACTAAGCGATGTGTCATAGAATGGAACGCGGCCATTTTATGCTGATAGCAGTGGTATGAATTTGAAGTTATATATCTACCTGTAAAGGTAGATTTTCTATAAATATCGAAAATTAATTTGTTATCTATTCTTTCTACCATTACGTCCAAGAAAGGAAGATGGTTGTCGATTTCTACTTCATATGTAAATCTTATAGATGGAAATTGTGAGTTTAACATTTCCAAAGTTCTTATGATGTAGCGTTGATTAACTATAGCAAAAATATCATCTACATATCTCACCCAAATTCGTGGAAAAGTCAGTTGAGTTTCTTTTAGATGTATTTCAAAATAACAAAGAAACAACTCCGATATAAATGGGGAGAGAGCATTACCCATAGCTGTGCCTTCATGTTGGACGTAAAAATTATTTCTAAAACTAAAAATATTTTGTTTCATACACATATCAGTGAGTTCTATGTACATCTTAATTTTATTAGGTTCTACATCATTTGAAATCAACCACTTTCTTAGTAATGACATGGTATATTCTATAGGAACACTAGGAAAAAGAGAAACTATATCAAAAGATACCATCTTTTCATTGCGTTTCAAAGAAATATCAGAAACGCGCTTCGTAAATTCTATACAATTTCTAACTGATAGACCATTAGGTGGAGTTAACATAGAAAATTCTCTAACTAGCCATTTAGAAATTTTTTCGGTTGGTGCATTAATATTAGAAGCAATTGGTCTCATTTTAACACCTGGTTTGTGGGTTTTAGCTAAGCAATGTAATCTTGGAACTTGTGGATTGCTGTGTTTAAGTTTTTTACGAAGTTCAGTTGTCAAAATGGTTTTATACTTTTTTAAAACAACTTCTACTTTATAGAGCATTGAAGGTAAAGGATTTTTTGTTAAAATTTGATAAGGACCGTCTTCAATTAGCTTATTGACTCTCTGATCGTATTCTAGTTTGTCCAAAATTACCACGTTGTTGTTTTTATCTGCTTTTATTACATATACATTTTTGTTTTTAATTTTCTTAATTATAATAAAACAGTTATTTACACAGCTGTTAGGTTTAGTAAGGAAAATTCTGTAGACAAATCATTGGAAAAATTTTGTGAAAATCTTTTTGTTTTTACTTGTAAACGTTCCAATAATGGGGGATATTCTGTAGCTTTACCTTTCAAAATGGATCCGTACAGCCTTGGTAACTCCTATTGCATAGCTAAACGATTTATGTCTCTAAAAAAATTAGAATCGTCAATAGCCTTGCGAAATAATTATAACAATGTTATGCATGAGTATATCAATCAAAATCATATTTCGAAAACTTGCTTAACTGAAGTTGCCATACAGTTTTAAAAACCACCAGTAGTAGTACACGCCTCCTAGAATTGTTTTCGACGCCAGTTGTAAAACCGATCCACTTCTTTCGTTGAATGATGTTCTATTTGCGGAACCAAAATAACAGTCAAATGTAGTAAGAATGATTTTAAACTTCCGACTCTCTAAAATCGCTATGACCGCCGACATACGTCAAATGTATCACCAAATTAGTCTGTGCAAACAACATAGACGGTATCTACGGTTGCTGTGGAGATTCTCTCCAAAGGAAGCTGTATCAATTTACCATTCAGAGTAACGTTTTTTCCTTTTTTGGCTATTAGAACAATTCGCCAGCTTGCTCACGATGAAGCTAATTCTTACCCGATCGCGTCCAAAACGGTACTCACTGATATGTATATGGACGATTTTGTTAGTTCTGTGCCGAATATTAAAAATTCTTGTATAACCGAATGGTAGGTTTGTTCAAATCTGGAGAGTTTCAACTGGTTAAGTGGTCAACAAATTCTTCCGAATTATTAGAGAAAATTCCCAAAGAACTTCGGTTATCGGACACTGTTCTGTTTAACGATAATAGTATTCCCCCTAACCCCTTGGTTAGGGTTGCAATGACAGTACCAGAAAGATATTTTATCTTTTAAGGTGAATGTTATTGATGGTAACTGTTCCAAAAGGAAAATATTATCCGAAATAGCTCGTATTCTTGACCCGCTTGGTTTAATCGCTCTTGTAATCTTATACACGAAATTATTAATGAAAGACTTGTCGTTAGCACGCATGGAATGAGTTTCAAAACCTCCTTTGGAAATAAGAGGAAAATGGTCCAAATTTCAGGAGGAGCTGTCCATTTTAGCTGCCTCGTCGTTTGTGTATTTTTCCCAATTCACTACTTACTCTTATAGGATTTGCAGATGCTTCTGAAAAGGCATATGGAGCGGTTTTGTATTTGAAAACGGTTACATTGGGTGAAGTTCACGTCTCATTAGTCCTTGCAAAGTCCAAGTTTGGAGTTATGCGCTGCACATCTACTAGCCAAAATGATTTCCTTGCAATACTTAGAAATCTCGCCTTGCAATTGATAGTATTTACGCTTCTTCTGATTCTACTGTAGTACTTAACTGGATTAATAGTTCACTTCATCGTTGGAAAACTTTTGTAGGGAATCGCGTAACCAAAATACACGAATTTCCTAATGCCGCCTCATAGTATCACATAAATGGTAAAGAAAATAGAGTGGATTGTCTTTCTAGAGGTATGAAACCACTTCCGTTTTTAAAAAATAAATTTTGATTATCTGGTCCAGGCTGGATTGTCCTCGATCAACGTCAGCTCTTCGACGAGGTTGGAAGAAAAAATGTAACTCTAAACGTTGTTATACGTAATCCTAATCCCCTTTATCTTTTAATGCAAACAATGTCCTCTTGGACAAAGCTATTGCGTACAGTAGTTTATGTACTAAGATTTAGTGGATTGCTTCCTATAAATAAACGTATAGCAGTTTTTGACTGAAGAAACCTTAATCAAAATTGTACAGTCAAAATATTTTTTCCGGTGTCATTCACGCTTTAAGAACGGGTTGTCTACATTGAGACAATTAAGTAGCTTTCTAGACAATGGCATTTTAAGAGTTTGTGGAAGGTTGGGAAATTCTCATCTGAGTTTTAACCAGAAGCATCCCATATTTTTTTTTCTTTCTTTGTTGTTCTGTGGGTTACATGCAATAGCATAGTACTTAGTTTAGCTGTGGTTTAGTTGTGAATATATTCTATTACGTTTTCGATTGGTTTGTTTACGTACAGTGTAAGTGTGCGAACAACATAATATGGTGTGGTATGAAATTACCTTTCAAGGGCGCAGAAAATGTTAGGATACGTTTAATTTCATTAAAATAAAATTTTGCTTATATTTCTCAGAATTTAACTATTGCGGTTTCTGTTTATGTCCCCACTCTGGTTAAAACTGATCAAAGCATTGCGTCCGATAGGGAGAGAGTAAGTGATGCGTGAGATAGTGAGAGATCGGAGATAATCTTAATGTTTAAGGTATTAAGTGATAGTTTTTATAATAATCCTCTGTTTCCTATCCTTTTACATAAACTAAAGTTTAGTGCTACAATAAAAAAAAGTAAGTAACTTCTCTATACTTTATATTTTAGAAAATGTTTCGTTATAGATTACAGTCCATTCGCGTACAGTCCCTACCATATATATTTTATCATATATACAAACTAAACAATAAACTGTGGTGGTGGGAATTGATTTTCCGTAAGGCTTAATTCAAATTTACTATAACCACACTGACATCTTTATTTACAGCAATCTTAAAATCTGCATTCCTTAAAATACAATAGCTAAATACAGTAATATTGACTATCTTTTCAATATGGGTTTTACTAAAACATTATTTTCATTCAAATTTAAAACTTCCAAGTCAAATATTTATAACACATTTAAATAAAATTTAAACGTGGTAAATAATTTAGTAAAAGACGTACGATTAAATTATTGAAATAATCTCATTGAATCAAGAGAGGTCGTGTGGCGACCCCATAAATGCTGCATAGTGTGGATTCCTTTGGTTCCATTTACATTGGATTTACTTGCGAGGAATATTATAACACTCCCTACTATACGAAAGTGTAAACCTTCATAACTTACGTTAACAATAACCTTACTGACCTTTTTGGGCAACAATGTATTGTTGTATTGAGCAAGCTTTAAACGTTTCAATGTCAAGTGCAACTATCGTCCTCAGTAAAAAGAAAAAAGTTATTTGAAATAATGCCTACAAAGTTTATATAAATATTGTTGACATTAATATTTCAAATATAAATGTCGATATTAATATTTCTTCACACTTTTCCCTTTGTACTGGAGAAGATAGCTACAATGGCTAACGTTTTTAACTTTAATAACTTTTCGTGTTTTTCTCACTTGCCCATCATAGTACTGCCCAAAAATAACTAAAGTTTTTTGGAATGTCGCCTTAGTATTTCAATTATTGATGTTTTGTAATACATGGCTCAGCATGTAATGTGTGTTTGAAAGCCCTGTATATATACGAATTTTTTTTCTTTTCGTTTCTTTTTCAGTTTACTCAATTTTCGATTTCACGCTAACGAAATTTGTTGTTTTTATCGGCCTTCATAAAGTTAAAATTAAATTGATATATCGTTTGCTTTATATCGTATTTCAGATTAGCATTTGTCGTACTTAGTTTAAAGGGAATTTCCTCGTTGGAATTAATTTACATTAGTATTGAAAATATATAAAGTTTCTTGAGGTTTAATATATATTTAAAAACGCTTTTGTTATTGAGATAAAATTACAAGTTGTTTTTCGTATTATGTTTCTGTTAACTTCCATTTGAGCAACGGAGCCAAGATTCTTTTGCAGTACAGTTTACCGATTCACTTTCAATAAAAAAACTTGTCATTATAGGAGCAGGCAAGATTTAGCTGGATTACAATATGAACTCATTAACCCTACAACCACAACTTGGGGTCGCCCGTGACTCATCCGTTAAGTTTTTCTTTAATAAGCTTGTTCGCGATTTAGACACTGAGCTGTGCATCCGTGTAGCTTCAGTAATTATTAATTGTTTGAGGTGCGCGTATTTGTTTCTTGTCCAAATGTTCATATTTACAGGTAATACATCATTTTAAGTGTTTTGGCCCCACGTTGTCCTAATCATTATTACTTTAGAAAAATGGATGCTACAAACCTACAGATTGATGAAAAACAGGCATTGCGCGAAAGAAGGCGCCCTCTTACGGAAAATGAATTTTGGGATGAACTTTACAATGACGAAACCAGTGAGGATATGCGAGACCATGAGTCCTTAGATGAATAAGATAGCGAGGACGAGGATGCTATATTAGTCAACGATTCTGTACCAGATGATCACACACGGCAAGATCTAGATGGAGAAATAGAAAATGATAAAGACGTTATAAACATAAAACCTACAAAGGATCGTGCCGGATTTTTTTTTGTGGCCGTAATGCTTTGAAATGGTACTCGCAACCATTAGTTTTAAAAAAAACAAGGTCTTCGGCAAAAAATATTGTTTTGCATTTACCTGGTCCAATAGGAAGAGGTAAAGACGCAAAGAATTTAATAGAAATTTTAGAGCTTTTTTTTAGTAACGAGATCCTAGGGATAATTGTTAAAAATACAAATAAAGACATAGAAGTTCGTAAATCCAAACACACTTCGGAACAACGATATCTACAAGAAATTAATAAAACTGAATTTATGGCTTTGTTTGAACTTCTTTATTTCGCTGGAGTTTTGAAAGATGCATATCTTTCCCTACAAGACATGTGGTCAGAAAAATTTGGTGTAGCAATATTTTGTAACACGATGACAAAAAACCGATTCGGGTTTCTTTTAAATTGTTTACGTTTTGACCACAAAACAACGCGTGCTGAGAGAAAAGCAGTAGATAAATTCGCACCGACAAGAGAAATATGGGACTTATTTATAACAAACATCAAAAGTAACTGCACTCCACACGAATACATAACTACTACATTTTAGAGGACAATGTCCATTCAAAATGTATTTGCCCAGCAAGCCGGACAAATATGGTCTGAAGGTAATTATGATGTGCGACGCAAAAACCTACTACATGTGTTATTCTGTTTATTATGATTTGTAGCCACTGGTGAAATTAAAAACAGTTTTGCGAATATATAAGAATTTTACTTGTGTAATATAACTTTTCACATGTTCATACATATCTAATAATGGTTTATCAGTGTACATACTACAACAAAATTTCCCACTCTGGTCTTATAAAGGCGGGGGCGAGAATGCGCAAATCAAAATTCAGACGCAGTGGCGTAACATATCGCCCGCCTTGAAATCAAGAATTAAAAAAAAAAAACAAAAAAAAGTTCGCAATACCTTCTACATTAAGTATGCATTGAAAAGAATGAGTTATCCAAAAACATATCACTGGTTAATAATTAATTTGTTCGCAAAAAAAATCATAAATTTGTAAATTAAGAGTCACATATTACGGACTGCAGATCACTAATAGGGAGTACACACAATTTGTTCACAGATCGCTTCATGTAGCTGCCATCACTAAAACGCAAGCTAACGACTCTGACAATACCGTCTTTTCCTGGGTGAATTTCACAAACTCTCGCTGTCTTCCATTTCAAAGGTGGTAATCCGTCTTCCTTTACCACAACTAAATCATTTATCTTGATTAGTGATGATGCGTTCTCAAACCATTTCACTCTTTGCTGTAGCTCGGTGACATATTCACGATTCCAACGTTTCCAATACGACTGTACTAACTGTTGGAGTCTCTTGTAGTGGGTTAAGCGATTTTCTGACATTTCCAAAAGGCACGGTTCAGGGATTGAGGTTAAGGGTTTTCCTGTCAGGAAATGCGCAGGCGTAAGAGGGATAAAATCGTTGGGGTTACTTGATAAAGGAGATATCGGTCGCGAGTTAAGGATTGCTTCTATCTGGTTAAGAATGGTTTGAAAATCTTCGAAATGTAATACATTACCTAGTGTTCGCTTTAAATGATACTTTGTCAAACGTATTCCCGCTTCCCATAAACCTCCAAAATAAGGGGCGCGAGGAGGTATGAAGTGCCATTGTACTCCCTCCCTTAAAAGATTAAAAGAAAATTTAGGACTTTCACTATCTAGAAATTTCTTTATTTCAGAATTAGCACCAACAAACGTGGTCGCATTGTCAGAATATAAATTTGATGGTTTGCCTCGTCGCGATAAAAATCTTTTGAAACATGCAAGAAATGCCTTACTTGTAAGATCTGAGACGATTTCTAAGTGTATGGCCTTAGTGGCTAAACAGACATACAGGCAAATCCAGGATTTTAATATTTTTGCATTACGAGTTTTGCGGTCTTTTATTTGAAAGGGTCCGGCGTAATCACATCCAGTATAAGTGAACGGTAAAGACATTGTAACCCGTTCCTTTGGGAGATTTCCCATTAAATATTTACAAGATCTGGGTTTATTTTTAAAACAAACAACACATTTATGAACTACTTGTTTAGCTAGACTACGACCACAAGTAGGCCAAAATTTGGTTCTTACAGAATAAAGCAATTCTTGGGGTCCACAATGTAATAATCGTTGATGCTCATCAACCATAATCAATTTAGTCAAATGATGCTTGTGGTCAAGAACAATCGGATGTTTTTGAGAATATGGAACGTTAGCTAACTGTATTCTACCACCTACCTTGATCAGATTATCTTCCAACAAAGGATTAAGGGTTTTTAGACAATTTGATTTTGATATTTCAGTTTGAGTTTTTAAATTATTAAACTCTAGAGGATATGATTGCATTTGAGCAAGTGATATAAGCCTTAAAAAATATTCATTAGTTTCTGATGTAGTCAAACGTCCGGTTCTTTTAATCTTATTACGTGTGTTAAAAAGAAAACGTTGCATATATGCCCAATCAATCTTTAATTTCGTTAAACTTGAATATCGCGAAAATATATCAAAATTATTTAAAATATTTATGTGACAAAGTGAAACTCTTTGTTCTATTAAACTATCTGGTGTGGACTGTGAACTTGCATTTAATTTCGAAATATGAGTGGTAGGCCAATCAGCTGAGTCTGCTATTATCCAACTAGGACCTTCCCACCATAATTTGTTATTTTGCAGAATGGCAGCGGAACAACCACGGCTTACTAAATCTGCAGGGTTATCCTTTGTCCCTGTATGATACCACTGGTCTACAGAGGATGCAGACCTTATTAAACTTACTCTGTTTTCAACAAACACCTTCCACCTACCAGGCTCCCCATGAATCCAATGAAGCGTGATGGTGGAATCGCTAAAATAATATACTCTATGGAAATTTATTTTTAAGGAGTCGACGATTTTCTTAGAAAGGTTAACTGCCAAGACAGCAGCGCATAACTCTAATCTTGCTAAACTCTGTTGCTTTATAGGCGCGACCTTAGATTTTGCGGTTAATAAATGACAAGATATTTGATTTCCCTTTTGACATTTTATATATGCACATACGCCGTACGCCTTTTGAAACGCATCTCCAAAAATTAATAATTCAGAGATGTCAAAATGGGGTATAAAAACCAATCGTGGAATAGTGATGTTTGAAATATACCTTAAATCGAAACAAAAAGCCTTCCATTTCTTTTCCGACTCCTTTGAGATAGGTTCATCCCATGATGTTTTTTCGCGCCATAGACTTTGCATAATAATTTTTGCCCCGACAGCAGCCGCATTTAATAAACCAAGGGGGTCATAGATCTGACATATGGTGGATAAAATAGTTCTTTTAGTTACCTTTAAGGGTTGTCGGATAGCTTTCGCCTTATACCGTATAGTGTTATTGGAAACGTTCCAAAAAATACCTAAAGTTTTGTTATTTTCTTTTTCTCCAAAATTTAACAACTTATCTCCGTCACGATTAGGGTTTAAATTCAGTTTCTCATACAGTTCGGGTTTGTTAGTCAACCATTGACATAGGGTAAAGCCACCTTGTTTCAAAATTAACGATAAGTCCCTTTGCAGGTTTAAAATTTCCGTTTCGGAATCATTCGTAGTCAAAAGATCGTCAACATAAAAGTCATTGACGATGACGTCACTGGCCACTGGATACTTTGCTTTATTTTCTAGTGCCAGCTGATGTAAACATCTGATGGCGAGATACGAAGATGAAACCATGCCAAAAGTTACCCGATTTAATTCAAAACATTCTATATCCTTTTTCGGAATGTCCGCCAAAAAATACGCTGGTATTTGCGCTGAGGTTCACTTACCAAGACCTGCCTATACATTTTGGAAATGTCGGCATTTAAAACATATTGGGATTTTCTGAATCTTAAAAGAATTGATATTATATCGTTTTGAATGGTAGGTCCAGGTAGCTGAACATCATTCAATGACAGGCCGCTCTCTGTCTTGGCGGAACCGTTAAAAACCACCCTAATACGCGTGGTTTCGGAAGAGTCTTTTATGACCGCGTGATGACATAAATAATAAGCATCGTATTCACTTAGACTCTGATAATCAATATCAAGTTTTGTCACATGATTTAGGTTTATATATTCATTAATAACCTGGCTGTAACCTAATTTTAGGTCATCATTTTTTTCTAACCTTTTTTCTAAATTCAAAAACTTCTTAAGGGCCATGTCCTTAGATTTACCTAATTTCCCTATTTCAGTAGTGAAAGGTATCTGCATTATAAATCGACCTTCATCATCACGTTTATGCGTTTTTTGGAAATGTTGATCACAATAATTGTCAGTTTTAGGCAGAGCGGAATACTCCTCGAGTTCCCAGAACTTAATTAAACTCTTATTAAGAACGTCATCCGTAGACATTGAATGAAACGAATGCAAATTAGAGGCAAATGATATGGAATCAAGTTTGCCTCCTACAACCCACCCTAGTCGAGTGCTTTGTAATGTTATCCGGGTGAGTTTTATTTGACTCATTAATAAAATATCATAAAATAGCGCAACACCAACTAATATATCTATTTCCCCTATTACATTATAGTCGGGATCAGCTAACTTGATATCACTTGGGATATTAATAAAACTGTCATCAAAATCGCGTATTGGCATAGGTTCCGTAATTTTATTGAGAACTAAACACGATATTTCCTTAGAGAAATGTCCTAAATGCGAATAAATCGTAAAAGTGGCCATATGTTCGGCTAACATATTATTATTACCTATGCCTGATACTTGATAGTTAATCATTTTCTTTTCTAAATTAAGTTTGTCATGAAATTTAGACGTAACGAAGTTGCTCTGGCTTCCGGGATCTATTAAAACACGTGCTCGTTGTAAGTTTCCAAATTTGTCCTTAACGTTAACAATAGCAGTCGAAAGAAGTGCGTATTTGTTTTTGAAATTACTTGCATGCGCGTTAGTTATTTTTACATGGTTTTCCGCTTCCGACGCATAAGATTCCGGATTATCGTTTGTCACGGTACTCGTTGAAGATGGGTTTATACAATTTACAAACATTACGGCGGTATTCGTTTTCTCGATACGTTCGCGTTCATGACTTGTCGCTGCCCCACCACCAGCAGCAGCTGTGCCATCGTGGTGGCTGATTACTTCGTTTGACCTGGTATGCGAGCGGTCGCTCGTATTATCTTTAGATTCAGGGTGTTATGTAGTCTGTGACATTTTCGACACGGGGGTTTATCACAATAGGAAAGCTCATGGTTTGGGTTAAAACAATTCAAACACAGTTTCATTTTCTTTATTTCGCTAATTCTCGAACCAACGTTCATTTTTTGAAAACTTTCACATTTAAAAATGGAGTGATTTCCTTTGCAATAAAAACAAGAGAAATTAATGGTATTTTTGTTACTGTTACTTTTATTACCACTGTAACTTACATGCGTTCTACTTGAGAACGGTTGATGCTGATTGAATACTTTTAATGGTGGTTTTATAGCCTTGGTGTCAATCCTTGACACTTCCAGCTTTTCTAAAACTTCACACTTACCTTTTAGGAATTTTTGCATGTCTTCCATACTAGCAAACTCACCGCTTAACTTATAAGTTTCCCAGTCTCGTCGGGTTCTGGGATCTAATTTCATCGAGATCATGTAGATTAATAGGGTGTCCCACGAGTCTGTAGGTTGCCCTAATTGTTTTAAAGACCTTAAGTTTTTAGTAAAATGGTCAAATAATTTTCGTAAATCAGCATAAGATTCTTTTGTTAAAATTGGGGTTTCAAAAAGAGCCTTTACGTAGTTATGCAGAATAAGTTTTTTATTCTCATACCTTTCAACTAATAGACCCCAAGCCAAATTGTAATTAGCTTGTGTTATCGGTATAGATTCAATTAGAGCCGAAGCTTCACCTCTAAAAGTCCTTTTAAATGATGAAACTTCCTAACATCGTCAATAACCTGGTTTTGATCTACAAGTGAGACGAATGCGTCTCTAAATTCTAACCATTTATCAAACCCACCGGAAAATTTAGCAATATTAGGCGGAGGCAAACAATCAATTTTTTGATTACTAAAATTTGTAGCGGGCACGTTTGTCGCAACCGGGATTTGACCTAATAGACTGTTATTATTTTGTGTTTTGATGTTGCCTAAAACATCCTCAATAATAGAAAGTAATTCAAAATACTCATTATTAATTTTCTCCCCTTCAGCTATTTCACTTATCTGTTGATCTTTTAAATCCTCATTAATTTCACACAAATATTCAATTTCGAATTGCGCAGTTTGAAAACATTGAAAATCTAATTTAAGTTTGTCAACTCTAAGTCTTAAATTTTTTGTCTCAGTAGCGCTTAAGTTTTCTAAATTTATACTGTCAATGTATTTTTTAAACATAGTATGCGACCTTTTAAATTGGCCTCTTGTAAATTTTAACTTTTTAAATTCCTCAGTCATGTTAAACGAAATGTTTGAAAAAGTATCACTCAAAAACGAAAACTGGTAACCGTCAAATAATATTATTTATTAAATAATGTAAAGGACTTACTGGTAATCCGGCCTGGAAAACACAATATAGTATTTCTTATTTCGTCCCAACTGCAATCGCGTCGACCTGCATACAGCCGAGGCTTGGCTGCCAATATGTTGTATATTCTTCTTATTAATTATAATTATCAGGATTAACCATAATAATTCTTATTTTATCCGGTTCGTATGGACCAATGTTATTCTGTTTATTATGATTTGTAGGCACTGGTGAAATTAAAAACAGTTTTGCGAATATATAAGAATTTTACTTGTTTAATATAACTTTTCACATGTTTCATATCTAATAATAATAAATACTTACCTTTTTGGGATTTTTAATGGTGTACTTTAAATTATACAATCTAAACGTTATCGATAACACTACAGTTATTTCGCAAGTATAAGTTATATTAATAAGGTTATGTTTATGTTTGAATTTTTCAAATTTGAAAAATTTCACTACATCTTTAACAATTTTAACATAACATTATTATGACGAAGATAACTGTAATGTTATCGAAACGTTTAGATTGTATAATTTAAAGTACACCTTAAATAAATCCCAAAAAGATAAGTATTTTATTATGAGTGTTAATGGTGAAAGTTTACATTTTCATGTATCTAATAATAGTTTATCAGTGTACATACTACAACAAAATTTCCCACTCTGGTCTTATAAAGGCTGGGGCGAGAATGCGCAAATCAAAATTCAGACGCAGTGGCGTAACAATATGTGTTCTGCTATTCCATATCTTGGAAAAGATCCCAACAGATCCCAGCGCAATATGTAATGAAATTAACGAATACAATAGCAGGCACAAATCGAAACATTACATTTAAAAAAATCGAGAAATGAATTCTACGAAGGTTTAGTATATGACGATATTTCACTAACAAGTTATCCAGCGAAAAGTTCGAAAAATGTGTGAATTCTCAGTAGTATCTACAAATGTCCAATGATTGATCAGGGGCAGAAGAAAATACCAGAAACCGTAAAATTCTACAACAATACTAAATATGGGGTAGATGTTCCAAATGGCAAGGGATTATACAACCAAATGGTCTTCCAGGAGGTGGCCTCTACAAGTATTTTTCAACATTAGCAGCAGTTAATTCATGGATAATTTACAATTTACGAGTGTGTAGTAACGAAAACATAAGTCGTCGAAAATATATGTTTTGAAACTCGCCGATGAACTGAATAGTGAGTACGTACGTACAATAAAATCCACTACATATCAACAAGATGGGTCCCAATCAACAAACAAGCGAATGAAGTGCCAAACTAAAAAATGCGCCAATAAACGAAAAGACAATTGCAAAATCTGTAAAAAAAAAGTAGTATCTGGGAAATGCTTTGGCATTACAACTAAGCAATTATATGTTCAGGGTGTATTTAATTACTCATTGTGTATAGTACCTTCAAAATAAACATTTTCAGAGTTTGGGTTTATTATTTTGCCTTTACAAGCTCCGGTCAATTTGACCGGTATCGTATTTATAGGTAAATAAATTATGCGTTATTTCTAGTGTTCAATCATTCTACTTCCTTTGTCCTCGAATGGTTTTGTAACATGCTCCTCTTTCTTTTTTCATTCTTTTTCTGCTTCACTTGAAGATTGCGCAAATAATCATGGTAGTATGTAAATTGTTTCGCTTGCACCTAACGAGAAAGATCTATAACTATGTTTAATAAAAAGAATTAAGCAGTTCTATTATACTCTTACGTATTAAGACCGCTCGTTTCCAAAGTTCTGATATATATATATATATATATATATATATATATATATATATATATATATATATATATATATATATATATATATCTTATTGTCAGCTTATAGTTAGGAGTTCTCTTCTTCCTTGATCCTTCTTCTGTTGTTGGTGTTGCTATGTGTTAGTGGTATTTTATTGGTTAAAACCAGTTACGTATTTTTTTATGTTAAAAAAAGAAAAATGTTTGGTTCACATTGTTAATAGTGTGTACTAGCGAACTGAGATGTGTACGTGTGATTTTAATTAGACGGATTGTTTAATTAACGGTTGTGTGGGGTGTATTTGTGCGCAGTTATACCACTTTCGTTTGCCGGGTGTTTTGTGTTAGTCGTTATCTCATAGACGGGGGATGTGGAGTGCATAGTGAGTGGAGTCTAAGGATAATTTCTTCTCGGGGAGGTTGTTAAGGAGTTGTGTTAAAATAGATGGAGCGTGCATAAACTCGCGTTTGTTTTCTTTTGCGTAAGTAAAGTTGTCTGTGAGTGTATTTTCAGGGTTATGGTAACGATATCTCTGGTTGAAGTTTTTTTGTCGAAGGTCCTTCGGTGTGCAAAGTTCCTTTGTGGTGTGTGTACTCTGTCTGTAATGGGTGGTATTCCTGCGTATAGTAAGGTTGTTACGGTATCTGAACGATAGTTTGTGTATTCGTTTTATGATGCGCCGTCCGTAAGAGGCAATGTAGGAAAAGTGATTACGGTTGACGCTTATGTATAAGGATGCTCGGAAATCCGTAACAGTAGCAAACTCTAATTCGTCTGGGAGGTTTTCCAGTAGGTTTGCTCGGATACGTATTGTGTCTAGTGTTCCTTGTGAATTGGGGAGCAAGTTTAGTTTTTTTTGTGAAAAGGGATTAAAATTCAAGAACCATACAGGTGTACTTAGTGTTTTCTTTGGACATAACTTGATTGTTCTAGGAAACCGTATGTTTATGTCATGAAAGTGATGACATTCGGAGCAAACTGCGGTCCATTTATTGTTCCCTTAAAAAAGAAACACAATGAGTATGAGCATCAACAGCCAGTGAAGAAATCTTACAGAATCACTATGTCGGTTATCTTGTTTGAAGTATGGAATGCCAATCAGAAGCAATACGCAAAAATTATTATACGCTAAATGTCCAAACAAGAGTTGGTTTTAAAATAAGAAGTTTTTGTATCAATCCCTTAGAGATACTAACCGCATTGCTTACACATTTAGTAGCTTTCAGGACTAGTGTTTTGATGGATGGGGAAATTAATTTCTACAATATGAAACCCGAAACTTTAAATGTGAACCAATGACTGACAAGAGCAATTGTGTCTGTATATGGTCCGCGCGGTCACCATAATTACAATGAAAGATGTCTTTCCAAACAAAACTTAAGAGTAGTGTAGGTTGGAATGATGGGATTACTCTGAAAGAGTAAGGGGTTCAGTCTTTAGACCACGAAACAATCCAAATAATATTTCCATGTAGATAATGGCGTATATGTTCGACTCTCCACAATGTGCTCACAAGGGAAGAACTTAGGAGCGAATGATTCGATTAACAAAATTGGCTGTACATGCAGTTTTAATGAAAATAAGAAACGCAGTTAAAGGAAAGAATGATACAGCCACCAATAATACCAAACCACCTTATGACGCAAAATACTAATATACTGCGGATTCTAGAAAAATGGAGGTATAGTACATGATGAACTGTTGAGAAAGCAGTGTAGACCTTGTATGTATTATAAAAGAGAGGTGCATCGCCAGATGCATTTGTTAAAACAGTTTATCCTGGCTAAGAAAGAAATGTCCGAGTAGTCGATATTTGAACAAAGGATAAGAGGGTTCTACAAGGTGCAGTAGTGAAGTTGGCAAGAATACGACTAGAAGGTGAAACAAATCAAACATAACTAGTTCAAATTAATTGCAGTTTTAATTGTGACTGGAGCAGTTTATATATTATTATTGCATGTCTTTATTCTAGATATACCAGGTCTGATTTTTATGCTTAAACAAATACCATTGTAGATACAGATATTTCTATGGAGGATAGTCCAACATTCGATAATGATCCAGTTTAGCAAAAGAAAAACAAATGTCTGGTTTCTTCACAATACTGTTATTTTACAGAACATCAATTACACTTTTAAAATTCTTTAAATGAATTTAAATGCTAATTGTGCAAAGAACGTAGGTTAATATTTGCCTTATTAATATTTATCAGAATAGCAATAATTAAAACTGTTGTTTGGAGAAAGGGTTACTATTATGTTTATTTCACGGGACAAGGACTATGGTTGATGAAAGAGAATATCAAAGTGGAAACTGCTAATTTATATATTTGAAAACATACCTTCTTTATTAACTCGAATGTAATTAAACACTTATTTTAAATTATTAAACTAATCCAGCTTTTAAAGTGTATTAAAGTGTATCACAGAGAGTTAACATACCATTAAAATTGATGATTTTAGAATAAGCCTTTTATTTAATTTCAATATAAGCCGGTAATGAAAATTTGGACGAACTTTTGGAAAAACTTTTAAAGTGCATTCAAGTAATATTTTCTTGACTGCTTCGATTAAGCGAGTTAGTTTTATGTAACTTATGAGAATTTGATTTTCACTTACGGTATAGTAGGTACACAGCTAAAGTTTTTCTTGACGTGAGTTTGTGTAAATATTTTGCTCAACTTACTTTATTACTGTTGGATACAAAAATATCAAAAAAATTTGTATTTTATATTTTCAATCAATATGGATTTACGGTTAATTAAGTGCTGCAATAAGAAAATTTACCAAAACACTAGTGATTCTGGGGCTTTTTCCAAATAACCGTATTATATAAAAAGCATTGCTGCTCTGTAAAATGAACACCATACTTCTTACATATATTTTTACCAACTGAATGTTGTGGTTATATAGTTTTTTTATGATTTACTTTTATCTGAACACATTTCTAGATTTAAACCACGTTTGAACAAAAACATAGTACAAATACAAATAATTCAACCGTACGTGATATGGTAAGTAGGTACTTTGAGATTATATGCCGTTTTTGACTAACAACATTGGACCTTATCAATTTAAAACTCTTAAATTTATCAAGCAATTTATTCCCATCATCGACACAACTATAAAAAACATTGTCGTATTTATGTAATAATTAATGTTAAACTCACTATCGTGAGGACTATAAAAAGAAGGCAAATTTTAAAAGAAGACTAATAACATCAATACAACTTCAACTTAAAATTAATAATAATGTACCAGAAGAAAGTAATGTCTCGTGACCTCTTCCTCTAAAACGAATATTAAAGGTACTATCAAAGAATGTAAGACAAGTGGGCAACCCTGTAAATATATACACACACACACACACACACACACACACACATATATATATATATATATATATATATATATATATATATATATATATATATATAGATATAAATGGTCATTGCTGAGCCGTAGCATATATAAACCGCACTCTCTTGAGCCCGAAAAAACATTGTTGCGCCCGGCCCCGGGTTCAACAAGGTACCCATGTGTATATCATCAAATATGATTGTATAGGCATCAAAACGTGTAAATCCGAAAATTAGGTCGGGCCTCATAATGCCCGTTTATACCTCCACTATATACAGAATAGTTCTGAGGAGGCCGCTTCAGAGGTCGCTTTTATATACAAACTCTCTATCTTCACGAACCGTACATTATGTGGCCCAGCATGCGACAACGTTGGGATCAGCATTTATTAGAAAAACGTGCAAAGTATTCTTTTTACACATCTTGAAAATAAGGGGTACGTATGTGCATATTTTTAATATGGTGCTTCTCGCATAACAAATTATTAAGTTACTGTAATCAAAATAGTATATTATACACCTCGGTTGAGAAGTGAGCCATTATTAACCGAGCAATTTTAAACCGAGGTGTACATAGATTTTTTTTTACTACTTGAGGATTAAACTGTTAAAATTGTAATTTGATTGAATTAGTACTTGAATATTATTATGTTATTTTCTATCCACTTTCAAAATATCAGGTAGACTGGGCATTATTTGTCAAACTATCAAAGACGAACTAAAACTGACAAAATGACAAATTACATAATTCATTATTAACCCATAACGGTTACTTATAACTGATAATGTTAATACCGGAAATGCCGGAATACACATGATTTGTCATAAATGTACAATTAACTATAACTTTCAATAGGTTTAGTTAATTGTGCTGTTAGTTAGCAATTTCTATCTTGTCAAATTTGCCGGTTTGTTTTTTTTTCTTAGAGTTATGAGTTTTGTTTCATTCATTAAAAATAAACAAAATTTAGTAGGCGTTCTTTTATTTTCATTATTTACCTAGGGAGAGAAATATTACTTCTCATTAAAGGTATGGGGTAAATAATGGCGATTTCTCAGGTTAGTAATAAAAAAATTTATTTATAAGCTCTACGTATTTTTATATAAATTATAAACGAACGCTTTAACTACAACCCAGTTCCTTCCAGAATACAATGAAGAATATTTCATTATAAATTGTTCAACTTCGTTTTTTTTTTGGTGGAATTTTATTTCTAATATGGTGACTGAAATGTTTTTTGATCTGTTGTTTTTGTTCTTCCGTCCACCGTACCCTGATAATTTTTTGCTTCTTTTTTGGCGGTTCAACATCCGCTGAAAATGTGCAAACAATAAAATCCAAAATAAGTAAATGTTTATAAATTGTACCCGAGTCACTTTCACAGCTTTAATCGGAATTAGGCTTCTTTTTTGATTTAATTGAATGTGTTATTTTACTTCCTTTTGATGTTTTGGCTAAAATGAAGAAACTATATTAAGTTATCAAAGAGAATTACAAAGACACATACTTAGGTCACTTCCACTGCTTGTGTCGCAATTAAATATTTTAGATGCTTTTCTGATTTTGATATTTGATTTACGTGAGTTAGATGCTTGGGCTAAAATACGAAACAATACAATGAAATACAATGAAAAAATGGATCTGATAGTACATACCACCGTGGTCACTAATTCTCCCGGAATAACATATCCTCTTTGTTCTATTAAGTAGGTTTTCATTCCTTTTGAGTGGTGATTCGTTTATTTTCGTTTTCACAATTTTGGTTTGTCTTTCCTGTTCGCAGTCTGAATTTTCTAAATCTACATCAGTCAGTTCTATTTCATCCAACGTCTTTCCTTTATATTTGGCTCCTTGACCTTTACTCACAGCAAGTAAAAGTTTTGAGACTTTTACCGTCTGATAGACGTCTTGTGGTAATCTAGACTCAAATAAAATTTAGTAACTTATACTAATAATATGCTTACAATAACATACCTATAGAATTCTTTGTGAGTTTTCTTGGTGTGGCCCATAAATGTAGCGAACTGTTCAATTTCATTCTCGGTTACATTCAAAACCTGTAGAACACTAGCTGTTTGTTTCCTTAAGCGGGTAGATGTGAACAGATCTTTGTTTTGAACTCCTGCACTATCTGCTAATTTTTTTAATACATGGTAGCCACGCAACCAGCCATTTTTGGTGTTTGGATTAGCAAACAGATATTCGTTAGAAGATGGAACGCACTCATTTCTAAATTTTAATATACCTTAACATTTCCTGTACATTTTTGGGAACAGTATCGGTACAGGCTTACTGCCTTTACCTCCTGATACGACACGTTTAAAATTTTTTGTTAAAATTCGTTCTGCTTCAGATAACGATTCCCAAAAATCTTGCTGTTGATTAGCTATGTCTTCCCCCTCTTTACAATATGTTTCACATTTCAGGTATAGTATTTCACATATACGCTTCCTATTTAATAATAACACTAGTGCCATTACATTTTCCGATAACCTTCGACACTCCTTTTGAAACTTATTTTTTAGATGAACCTTTTCACTGGCGTCTTTTGCTTCTTTTGTAATGTAGTTTTGAAAATGCATCAAGTCCCTAGTTACTGGAAGCAACTTCGGTTTTTCCCATTGTTCTTCGTTTAAGGTTTTTAATGCTAAGCTCGATATTTATGAACCTCAATGATTTTCTAGCAGACTTCGCAAACGCTTGATTTCTTTTAGTCTAATTTCTGCATTTTCGCATTGAAAATATTGCATTTTTTAATTATCAACTTGGTGGCAATATCGCAGACTTGCTTTAAAGTCGTACCCATATGTACCGCCAAACTGCTAGCAGCGAATGTGCGAGTTGATGGATCGTAACCGCTTATATTCTTGGTAGCTGCCTCAAACAGCGTTTTCAGACCTGTTGTTTGAGTTAGAGCTATCAAAAGACGACTCAACTCCCTCATTTTATTCGATATATTAGTTCGAATTTGTACCCTTTTATGCTTTAGCAATTGGCTCTCTGCATAGCTACATATTAAAAAGTCTTTCATTGCAATTTGCGATATTTTGTCGGCCCGCATGATTGTAAATACCTCAGATTTTAACCTTAGTCTGTTATAAAACTCTTGATGAGTCCCTGAACAAACAGCAAAGATTTGCGACTGTCTTAAATAGTTTTCGCGATCGCTAGAAAGTGTATCATTTGGGCGTAATTTGCACTTCTTCCTATGTCATCATAAAGATTCTTTTTTGAATAACCCAAAACAGAATTGACACGCTTCATCTTTAATTAACGTATTGGCCTGTTTTGGTCTTCTGACAGGTTGAATGCAATTTATTTTTCCGAAAATAGTAAATTACCTTGCCTACGTATAACAGTGATAAGTTTGTTTTTCCTTTGTTTATCTTTGTTATCTAGAGACATTATTTCTTTTACTGCTCCTTCGTCTCTATGATTTCTAATCAAGTGTCTGGAGAAACGTGTTACCTGGTTCATACAGTAAGGACAAGTGTTCTTTTTTGTCCACGGCCTACAACTTGTTACATTCTCAACACTACCTAGCGACTCCTAAAAATTTGCCTAGATATAATTAGGTGTTTAAAAAAACTACCCTTAGCAATACTTTTGAAACAATCGTTCAATTCACAGTAACGTAAGTACCAAAGCATAAGCAACAGAAACAAAAGAACTTACTTGAACAATCTCACCAAATCTCGCAATGGTTCCATCCATATTATGAAATTCGACAGGGGTCAAAATTCTAGTGGACAATTCCGGTTTGGTAGTAGATTCAGGATGTGCTGCTGTGAGCGATGGAAGTTCTGTGGTTGATAAAATTCCGTGGGATTTATGAAATGGTGACGATGTAGCGGGTTCATCGGATATT
The DNA here is from genome assembly GCA_036346205.1 of Vesta saturnalis. NCBI lineage: Eukaryota > Metazoa > Arthropoda > Insecta > Coleoptera > Lampyridae > Vesta > Vesta saturnalis. The sequence goes on from JARFJB010000072.1 coordinate 119,268, forward strand.
TCCAATTCTATAGTGGTGCTATTGAAAATTTGACTTGCTGTAGAGGTCAACGGATGTAAATCGGTGTTATCAAACATAAACGGTTGTATTTGTGAGTAATTGAATATATAATCGCCAGTATGCGTATTTTGCTCTGTACCACCTGTTGAGTGGGAAGTAAATTACAATGTAGAACGAAAGAGTTTCATCACTTTTTTAAAACGAAATATAATAATAATAATAATTTGAATTTGAATTTGAATTTATTTATTTCATAAAAATATACATTGTCGTAGGTCAAAAACGAAGTCAGAAGACTTGTCTGTTTGTACCTTACTTAATCGTGTACATTGTATTACTATTTTAATTAAACTAAAATTTAATGACGCTCAAAGTACGTACAATCAATGAAATAATTTATGGTGAGTTATATACAATGCTGCTACGTTTTAGATGTCTATAAGAAAAAATGGTAATAAATAAATAATGTCGGATTCTAAATAAAATATAAATAAATTAATATCTGATTCTAAGTAAAATATAGGTAAAATTGAATTATATGCTATACGATATACACAATAATTTCATAAATAAGATATATACACATTTCTGATTACAAATCATAAGGAAAAGAAAGAAAAAAAATCGTATTCTTGATAAAATATAAATAAAATAAATTATATGCTATACAATACACATGATAATTTGAATAGTTTCAATACGGTATATACACATTTCTAATTATAAATAAGCGTTGTAACAAACAAGATAAATAAAGATATGTAATTAATTATTGATTTGTATTGTTTATTAACCACTTTTTAACGTTCTGTTTATATTTTTTAAAAGTCTCAACTTCCATGCTCTGTGGAAGCATATTAAACAAATGTGGAATAATAATAATAATAATAAAGACGGTATTCAACAACAAGGACACAATATCTTTTTTCTATATTTTTTTCCTTATACATATAGAAATTTTGGCTTAGGAAACAATCTTATTAAATATAACACGGTCTCGATAAATTAGCGACTATTTTTATTGCAACTAAATTTCTCGTGCATTTTACAATTACATAATTTTGGCATTAATAATCAAAGATTGAAGCCTCCGAGCTAAACCTCTCGGGCTTTAATCAGATTATTAATGTCAAAATTACGTCTCGACAAATTGATTTTAAAATGCACTCTAAACTTAGAGCATTGGTTGAAATCTTTTGAAGTAGATAAAGCATGCATTGAAAATTTAAAAATTTTCCAACAATTATGAACAGAAAACTCTTTGTAGCGATCCCACTCCAAAACCCCACCAATCTTGGAGTGTATTTCAAAACAAAAATGCACTTTTCTTAATTCATTTTAACAACACAGATCTATTATTTGCTTAAATGTATAGATTTCAGTCAGAGAAATTTATTAGTAAATAATATTTGCAAATGATGAAACTTAAGGTACACTTACCGTTAGAAGTATTAGCTACAGCCAGGGCAACTAATTTTTCCCGCGTGCACTCACCTTCTTCACTTATAGGTACCTACATACACATCAGTTTAACTTTACAAACTGACTAATTAATAGTTAGGTCACTGTGTTAATCACAAACCGGCGGTAAATATACTGGCTTGGTACGTGAGTAATTAACAAATTTCAATAAATAGAAAGAATTTCCGTTCATGTCTTAACGTCCTAATCCCTATGTCATTAGCATCCAATAGCTATTTCTATTGTTCTTCCTCTTTCAATGGACAATACAGGAAATAAAGTACCTTTTTCAATAACTGTAATTTGATGTATTATCACTTATCAGATCAGATAACATTTTATGTAGGCTTAAACAGATTAATTTTCCCATCTGCTTTCTAAAGACCTAAATGATCATAATTTATAATAAAAATTGGTAATTTTGGTCTTAAATTACCTTAGATTTTAGATTATTGAGTAAATTAATCATAACAATTTTTGATATTTCCTATTCAAATACTTACCTGTTTTTTTTTGTCTTTTTTAAATGGTGCATTTTTGCATCAAGGATATACAAACTATCTAAACGTTTCCATAACACTTACAGTTTACTTCGTCAGTAGTAGTATTATGTAATAAAATTGTTAAAAATGTTCAAATCAATTTTATGAAACTGTACAATACAATTTTAGTAAAGAATAACTAGATCATTAAAAGATTAAATATTGTTAAACTATCACGGCATCGTAATAAAAAAGTGAGTAACGATAGGAATTGAGCTTTACTTTTCCTTAATTTTTCAAATTGTCTAATAAAACGATAAGTTTCTTCCCGATAAAGGACTAAATATGAAATATGAAATATTATAACCTTATACAGGGTCCGCCTTTGGGAGCTGATCCTATGAGTATCTGCTAAACTAAACTTACTATAATTTTGAAAATTTGATGACAGGGTAATGATGTTAGGGCTAACTCATATAAACATTTTTACGTTCGTACCACTTCCGGTTACGCCGGAAGTCGGTACTTAGTCACTTATTTTAAACGGAACACCCCGTATATTAATACGTTTTTGGATTCTATGTCGAATTTTAAGGTAAGTTTGTTAAATAAACTGGATACGAAATTTCAGTTGTTTTAAAGGAAACCATTTTTCTAAAAAAATTGACAGATGCGGTCTTAGTAATAACTCGTTAATTGTTCTATTCCTGTCAAACAATTTAAATAAAACTTTGAGGTGTTGTAGGCAAAGGTTTTTTGCAACAGTCTGTAAAAAAATGACATTTGTATTTTTTATGAAAATAAAATTACAAAGGTCTAAACTTGACTATCAAAAAATGCAAGTTACTGAAAAAATCAAATGGAAACTCCTATTTTTTATTACTCAGATCGATTTAATGTCAAAAATAAAACGTAAGTTTGTTTAAAACTTTATTTGCCTAAACGTAACAGTTTCATACTTATTGTCAAAAAAGTCGCAATTTTAAAATTTGTGATAAAAATGAGCTACATACTTAAATCTAGTATTCCTTGTTCGTGATCACCATGGAAACCAAATAATTGAGAATTGAAATAAAGAAAAATATTTGAGAAAGTTACTGCAAAAAATTATAAAAATTGATAATTTTGTGATTCAAAAGTCATTTTTGCCAAATAGAAATTTTCTAAGACATTTTTTTCAAATTCGATATACGACATAAGTGTAAAAAATTAATACTTTAATATCTTTTAAGGTTTACAGAAAGCGAACACATACTGATAGATTTCTTCATAAATTGTCCAATCAGCATC
>JARFJB010000072.1:127500-145000 GCA_036346205.1 Vesta saturnalis
AACTATGAAATAATAAATATCTACACTCAATAGAAAGCCTCCGAATATTTTTATAACATATCATGCAAGTATTGGATTTAGCTGGAAAAAGTACGTTAATTCTGAGACAATTTGGATTACCGATTTTTATCATTCTGAATTTTCTTGTATAACTCTGTATTTCCCTGTATAACCCTGTACCGTAGACTAAGGGTAAAAAGATCTTAACTTTTCTATCTCCATTTTCTTTCATTTTAAAAAACTATGACCTTATATTCATTCGAAATACCATGAATTTATTCTGAAAAACCTAACTGCAATGAACGATCATGTAGGCTGTGAAAACAAATTGTTAGTTATTTTGATGTATCTGTCAAAAATAATTTATTAGGACAAAACATTTGTGTTTCTTATTAACAAGTGTTTTGTTTAAATGTTTCTACTGTCTAATAAATTGTTGTAAAAAGTAATATAATAAATATAATATAATGTTTCGTTCAGTTTCTTATTAATAATTTTTACGTTGGTTAAACTTTATGTTTAAGTGTTAATTATTGCTTTTGCAAATAGAGCAAACTGTTATGTGTGTAACAGAAATTATAATAGACGACAAATGAATCGTCTCTATGACGAAGAAAACATTTTACAGCAAGAACTTGCAATTTTGAGACGAAAAGCTTTTGAAAGACCACCTTGAATATTGATGAAGATAGTAGGGTATGTTTTAATTGTTTTCAAGTTATATTGGTAGACATCAGAGCCATGGAAAATAATCCCAGTTGTCTCAGAATCAACGTACTTTTTCCAGCTAAGTCCAACGCTTGCATGATATGTAATGCCAATGAAAATATTCGAAGGCTCTCTATTGAGTGTATTGTAAATATATTTATTGTTTCAAACCCCCTGACTATGTACGAATATGTCAGCATCATCTTAACGAAGACGGAACTCTTTCGAACATGTTGCAACGTGGATTACGTTTTCTTAACCGTCCATACGTAATAAATGACCTACTTCAATTTCTCCAGTGTCTTCGAACAGCTGCTACCAGTAATAATGGTCGAACCTATGAAGATATAGATAACTTTACAGAAGAGGAATTTAAATCGTTAACATCGATTTCCAAAAATAATTTCAACGAATCATATGAGACCTGCAATTTTTTTGAACAAGATGGAAATCGTGTAAATATAACAAGAAAATACTTAACAACTTTTCCCCTAAAAATGAGACACGGTTTATCAGATAATTTTTTAAAAGTTATATTTCAATATCCTTCTCGACAAGTAACTAGTTTAGTTATTAATAAGGTGCGGTTATGTCTAATGCAATGATTTGTTCCATACAATACAGGATTTAACGCAATCACCAGAGCCAACTATATAGACAGACATGTCTCTGGAGTTACAAACACACTGTATAATCCTAATCCTGACATTCCCAAAGCCATAGTGCATATAGTCTGCACATATAACAAACTCGAAAAAAGTTCTAATTTTAGAGTACTTGGACAATCGTACTGCTATTATAAAATGCAGCATTTGGTAAAACCTGAATTGATAGTCGCCCCCGATAGTTACATTCTGGCTATTAATGGACCATATTTTTCGGACGTCCGAAACAATGATGCCACTATTTTACAATATGAACTAAACAATTACATTAATGGAATGAGAGATTGGTTTCAAGAAGGGGACATTGCAATTGTAGACTGAGGATATAGAGATTCTGTTCCGTTATTGCAAGAGTATGGAATCAACTGTCTTATGCCCCCTCTTCTTGTTAGAGGACAGGCTCAATTAGAAACACGTGATGCTAATTTTGCTCGATATATTACAACCACACGTTGGATAGTCGAATCTCGTAATGGACATTTGAAATCCATATTCAAGTTTTTAAAGAACACTATTTCGATACACCATGCTGCTAATTTAAACGAATATTATCAGATAGCTGGAGCTCTTATTAATAAATTCCATCCACCAATAACCATGCCCGGTACAATACAAATGGCGGAACAAATATTAGGTAATTTGGACGAAGTAAATATTATGCAAGCACGAGTTGAAGCTGAAAATCTACATTTAAGGGACAGTCAGTGGGTTTTATTAAATCACTTGCACGCTCATGAGTTCCCCCGTTTAGATTTACACTATTTAAAGCATCTGACTGGAATTTACCATGTAAACTTGGCAAAAAGTTATATTCAAGACAAACTTCAAAGAGAAGAAACTAATATTCTTCAATTTGACGAATTGGTGGAGGAACCGAATATTATACGAATCCGAGTGTACTCCAGATTTCGTAATATATGTAAATATATGTTGTGGATATCTTTTACGATTGACGAAAATGTTGATCATCAACCTTTAGAATTTCACTATTATTGTACTTGCAAATCGGGAGCTAGAACTTTAGGAACATGTGCTCATGTGGGCAGTGTATTATGGTTTTTGGGTTATGCTAGATATGAACAAAATATGAGATATCCATCTATTCAACTCTTAAATGAAACTACTGATGCAGCTGAAAGGATGCTGCCAGAAAATATTGATCATGGTCCAGAAATTGTAGAAAATTAGATATTTTTAGTGCCTACCTAACTTTAGCTCATTTCGTTTGTTTCTTCTTTCTTGACTTGGATTAAATTCTACACATGGACTTATTTTTGTTAGTATATTCGTTTCTTAAAGTATTTTATATATTTGTATGTTTCATTACAATAGATCTGCATTTACCAGGTTAAAGTGGATTAGGCTTATTGGGGATACCACTTAAACGCCGGAAACTCTACCTCTATGGTGGTAAGTAAACTGGTTCATATATTTGTTAATATGTTTATTACTTATAATCTAGATACATTACACGTATAAGTAACTTATTCAAACTGATTGCAGATAGGTATGTAGATAAATAACATAATAATATTTGCGTCTTCGGATATTTGGCTCTCTAATAATATTTGCGTCTCCGGAGGTTTGGCTCACTATTAATACATTATTTGTTGATATTATATGTTACATATTATTTGTTTCCTTAATCAAGTAACGTTAGAATGACATAAATCATGAATGATTAAATAAAATGAAAACATTTATGAGCTCAGGTATAAGCGTATACATTGTGACAGGCTTGTCATCACAAAGTCGATATAAAAAAACTTTTGCAAAACTTCTATAGGGGACTAACAAACTCAAATTACAGACAATAAGAAAAAAGTAGAGAAATTAACGGAGGAAATATTAAATTACAGGGTGATTCGCAAAAAAAATCAATTTTCGTAATTTTCTACCTTAAATATCCTGTAAATCACCCTGTATTTAATTTATAAATTATATATTTTTGAAAATGGTTCAATGTCGACTACTGACTTGTATTACAAAATATATAAAATCGTAGTAAAAATAACCTGCAGAGTCGATCAACTTTTTGACTCACCCTGTATAAAATGTTTTTATATCTTGTTATAATAAGTCCAACTAAAGTAAATTCAGACCAAATATTAATATTTTCATATTCCTACTGTAAAGTAGAATACACAGCATCAACAAATTTTTTTGGTAATTTTTGAATCACCCTGTATCAAATAATACTTTTTTTACACAAAGTAATATTATTTGATGTTATTAGAATACTATTGCAGCAAAAAATCCTTAATACATTAAGAAAATTACATTTTAATACGTTTTAAAAAATGGCTATTTTTCAACTTCATCACCCTGTAAATTGAAAACTGGCCATAGGATTGAGTTGTGCCCATGGGCACTATTGTTCATGAAGTTGATATCTTCAACATCCTAAAAATTAAGGCAAATTAACCGGAATCCATTTCTCCATAAGCCGGCTGCCTGGTCCTTTAATAAACCGTCACCGCGACCCTTGCGGTTAAGTGTTAAGTGCGTTTCCCTAACTTCTATGTAACAGTTATCGTATATCGCGGAATTTTTCTAAACGTCCTAAAAACTATTGTCCACCACTTCCTTTTACATCAAACTCTACACTCGATAACGTTCTACACGAAGGAAAATAACTTAAATCTTTACGCATGCAGGGTGCTCTTTTCTTAGGTATACGTCAACTTCTTAGAAAAATGGCTATTAAATGGAACAGTGTGTTTTTGTATCATTTGAAACTGTTTAATAAATAGTTAAAAAATTTAACACTTTCGTTTTATTTGCCTTCTTAGCCAAACTGTCTAACTGGAAGGTTTAGTTATAACTGTACAACAGCCCTATCCTTATTAGTCAATGTCATTTTAAAATACTATTGTTATTCAAAGTTCACAGGAAGAGCATATTATGATTAACACAATAAATTACTGATGCTAATGAGACACACTTACAAACGCTTTATTGACTTGCGGATTCACGGGGTAAAACTCAAAAAAACCATAGCAAAGTATTGCACAGGAAGTGCATAATAAGCTTTACACAATAAATTACTTATCCTAATCAAAACCACCCACAAGTGCATTTTTGACTTGAAATTGGATGTACGGGGTGTAATCCACCCTATCAAACTTGCAAAAATCATAGCAAAGAAGTACAATGGTGTAGTTCAGCCTATAAAGCATGGAACTATCGTAACAAAGGAAGTGTGCAGAAAGACCATAATAAGATTTATACAATAAATTAGTCATGCTAAGTAAATACACTTACGAAAGCCCTGTTGACTTGTAGTTGGATTCACGGGATGTTATAGACCCCGTTAAACTTGAAAAAATCGTAGCAAATGGCACAGGAAGAGGAGAATGAGATTTACTCAATAAAGCGTTATTGGCTTGGAATGAGACTCACGGGATGTAAAACACATAAACTCAGTGTTGCTAATACACATTTCCCAAGTGAATTAACGTTTAATATTAAAACTAACTAACCCAATTAATACATATATTAATACATATATAATTAATACAATAATATAAATCAATGTCATTTTAATATTTGGCAAACGTCATTTATAAAGATAAACTGTGATTATGCCAGTTATCAATGGTGTATAAACCTTATGGGTATCTTTGGCACCAAATGATGACCAACACCGTAAAACCCTAATAATTCGTTCTTTTTCACCCGTGATCAACACCGTAAAAGTTCCTTCTCATCTAAGCATGTCTCGGTATCTTTATCCACCAATAATGACCATCTATCTAAATCCATTAGATTTCTTTTTTACTCGCGTAGGCAATGCGTTTGGCCGTTTCTATAACGAAATTGTTGTATACATAATATATTTTGTCGCCTTTAGCTTAATGATGACGAACGCCCTAAGTAGTAATATAGGGCCGGTTCTGGGACAGTTCAAGGTCACTCGCCCTCTGGTGGTGAAAAACGGAAGCTTTTGGAGCTCTTTCAAGGTCAAACTTTAGGCGGTAAATTTAAAATTTTGGAGCTGGTCAAGGTCAAAGCTAAAAATAGAAGTTGTAAGGTAATCATAAATATAAAAATAGTTTTCAAGGCCAGAGGTTATTGACCTACGGTGGTGTCATATTACATTTCTTAGAAATATAAAAAGGTCAAGGTGAGAAGCTAAAAATAGAAGTTGCAAGGTAATCATTCTTAGAAACCTAAAAGTTTTTTGAGTAGGTTAGCTCAAGGTCAAGGCATCGTACACATTGCATATATCGGTAGTAGTAATGTAAGGCAGGAGCTACTCCACTTCAAGGTCACGACGATCTCGTAAGCTATGCATAAAAAGTAGGCCATGAGTTCATTGAAGGTGAATACTCCACTTCAAGCTAAAAATAGAAATTGCAATGTCACCATCCTCATCATATTACAAGGTCACTCTGCGGTCAAACGTTTTGGCGGGAAATTTGTATGTCACGGTCAGAAGCTAAAAATAGAAATTGCAATGTCATCACCATATTACAATTCTTAGAAGTCTAAAAATAGTGTAGTCAAGGTCAAGGTCAAAGGTTATTGATCTGTATATCATAGTTAAAACGGTCGGTTCATGTCCTCACTAAAAGGTGATCGCGTTATAGCTAAAAAGTATAGTGACAGAGACATCGTTGAAAGTAGCTTATGCGCGTAACCAGATATGTATGGTAATCAAGGAGATGGTTCATATCTGCACTAATGTAACATAGTGGGGGTAGTTTAGAGTAACAATATAAGGAAATAGTGTAATGGGTAGTGAGTGTTGTGTAAAACATGTGGATGGCATACGCTCAAGAGCAATGGACCAAAGCAACTGACCTGAGAACAGCGGTGGAACGCTTGAAGCAAGAATTTTCGGCATTAGTATTCGATGCCGAACATGAGGCGGTTTACGGGCGAAGTGATTATAGTGAAGCGGAGTGTAACGTCCTAGTGAAAAAGTATGAGAAAGGAGTAACGATATGTGAAAAGTTTTTAAATTTAAACACAATATGTTTTGTAGAAGAACTGAAAGCTGTGCAATTGCATCAGTTTTGCAACGATGTAAAAAAATGGACAGCATCTCCTGATGGTATCAGTTCATCCTCATCAGATGCAGATTAGTCTATCGATACAATTATCAAAGTACACTCTCCCCTCTACCATCAAAATCATGATGCAGTAATATATAGGACAGTTCCGGTGTCAACTGTAATTCATAAGCGTTCTCGAATCACTAACGATGGATCTATCTGCATTGAACAGCAGCACTTTCTGTAAATCCTTCACGAACATAAAAGACTTGGAGATGAGTGCAAAATATAAAGTGATTGATATGAATACCATCGACACGAAGTATGGTAAACATATTATCATTGAAACCCAGAACTTTAAGTGCATACTTCCCTTAGGATTTTATGAATAGTTCAAAAAAGAAGATCGCATTGAAAAGTTTAGGCAATATCTGGTTGAGAATGACATGTAGATTACCAGCGCCGGAACTGTAGGAAAGACGACTAATTTAACATTTCTGTAAAAAAATAATAATAATAATAATAACATACATATCTATGTATAATTGTTTGGAAATAAATTATATATTTTTTGTTGCAAAAAAATAGTCTTATATTTTTTGATTGAATGAAGGGTAGTACATCATAATGAAGAGAGCTGCTATTGATGAGACTAAAAAAATGAAGCGTATAATATGGTGTCTGCAGGTATATTGGCTAAGCTCTTCAAGGTTAAAATTTATTGGTATCATATTACAATTCATACAAACCAATCTTCAAGGTTAAATTTTATTGACAAGATGTTGAGAAAAGGTATCATATTACAGTTCTTATGTTAGACTCTTCAAGGTTCTTAGGAATAGCAAAATAAGCATTCTTAACCAATGACACATGTAACTGACTTTGTGCATGCTCGGTATTGCTCGGGTATCCTCGCGGAGTCTACCCTTCTATATAAGTTTAAATTTTATAATCACATATCATTCGCTTCGACATCATGTTTTTCTAAAAAGTATATATGTTAAAGCATTGTTTTTGCACAATAAAATCGCTTACGTATTTACTATTTTAATAGTGTGTGTAAACCTAACCAGAAAATCAGCTCTATTTGTTTAAATGTAGCATGTAGAAATACTGCACGATTGCATTAGCGCATGTACAACGCGCTAACGAAGACAACCAAACAAATATAGAAAAGTAATGATTGTTATAATTAATGTCCAAGGATTCAAAACAGCAAGAAATATATTTACACCTAAGGAACTAGCGATATATAATGGAGAGCAAATTGCTCATTACGTATTCAAGCCTCCATTTCCATGGCACACCTTGGATAGTGAATTTCAAAAACAAGCTAATTGGTTAATTCACAATCACCACTTTATCAAGTGGGAATATGAATATACTTCTCCACGTCTATTCCCTCGTATACTTAGTGATTTCATATCAACAACAGATGAGGTGTACGTTAAAGGACGAGAGAAAGCTGATTTTATTCAAAAAATTCTAAAACAACGCATTACAGTGTTTGAAGAACAACCTACTTTACCCAAACTTCATCCATGCTGTTTTTTTCATACACAAAACACTTGTCACTGTGCTTTGGCTCATGTATATCATTTATATGAAAAAATTGTAGTGAAATTCTAATAAAGATTTATTAACTGACATCTATATGTACATATCTTATTCGCATGTATTACCTCAACGCTTGTATGAGTATTTCAAAGAAGAACTGGATAATTTAAATGTTATCTAAGAATAAACATTTGTGTAACATTTTTTTTTTGGGTAATGAGAACCTAAACTGCTTTCAGTCTGCCGGAAACAGATACCGCTTCTGAGAAACAGCTACCTGTTTTTGAGAAACGGGTACCGGTTTTAGGTCTGTTTGCGAGCTGTTTTCGGAAACCGGGGAAGCTATTTCTGCCTGTTGCTGGAAAAAATAGGTATCTGTTTTTTTGAGCTAACTGCATCAAAGTTTATACTATTCACATTTTCGGTGATTACAATGTTCTACTGAACAAAATTTAAAAGCATATTTGATAAAGGTTATATACCAAACTGGTCTAGTGAACTTTCCAAGATTGTTAAAGTACGTGTAACGAATCCGGTCACGTACTTCCTACAAGACATGATAGGGACACCTATTTATGGACAGGAACTGCAAAAGGTTAAATATCCGGATGTGTATTTGGTGGAGAAGGTCATTCGACGTAAAAAGAATAAAGTGTACGTAAAGTGGTTGGGATTAAACGAATATTCATGGATCGATGATGATAATGTAGTTTTATAAGCATATTATTGTAAGGTAATAAGCTCATTTATAATTCAATAATGCCAGTAAGAACAACAAGCACTTTGGAACACTTAAATTACTGTAGAAAGCATCACTATTGGTTTAATAACGGATATAAATGTCCAGCTTGTATAGGTACCGACTAGTATGAATATAACTTATTGTAATATAGTGTACTTAAGGAACTAATGTAGAATGTAATTTCTGTAGGAATAATAATAAAAGACCAATTGTAATTTGTATTATTTATTAATAAAAATACATACTGATACATACATACGTCTTTTTATGTACATATTTTTTTTAATACCTAATGATCTTATATATTAGGCCTAAAGTGTTTATGTAGTCCTCAAACTTAACTGATGGTCACTTCCCCGAGTCAGGTTAGCTTGTTGAACCTAACCTTTCGCCTTGAAATCTCCGACCTCTTTCAACGTTTTCTAGAATCCAGTTATATATTGTGAAATGTTCATAATTTTCCCAAGGTTCAGAAGTTTATTTCAAGTTTTGTTCATTAATTACATCGACATATAGCTTAAGTGATTTGCAATTAGCACAATAAGCAGCAGTTGAAATAAATTCGTTGCTGTAGTAAATTTTTTTTTTGGATAATGAGAACCTAAACTGCTTTCAGTCTGCCGGAAACAGATACCGCTTCTGAGAAACAGCTACCTGTTTTTGAGAAACGGGTACCGGTTTTAGGTCTGTTTTTGAGCTGTTTTCGGAAAGCGGGGAAGCTGTTTTGAGCTGTTTCTGCCTGTTGCTGGAAAAAATAGGTATCTGTTTTTTTGAGCTGACTGCATCAAACTTTATGCTATTTACATTTTCGGTGTCTATAATATTCTGCCGAACAATTTAAAAATTGTTGGCTTCAGCCAACTCACTGCATAAACGTTCCAAATTTTCACTATACTAAAATTGAATTTATCTTAATTAATAAAATAAGGATATTTCTATTAAACCACATAAATCGAAACTTTTTATTAGTATAGGTACTGTTTATAAAGCATAGAAAAGACACTTGTAATTATGTCACAAAAAAAAATTAAGTATCCTTAACAATGTTCCGTTTAATAGTATCAAATAGAACCATATCAAATTATTTTCTTGTAAATTCAACAACTACTGATAACACTAAACAGAACCAACTGTCAATTTTACGTTTCAGTTGTGAGAGTTACTATTACTTTATTTCCTAAAATAAAATCGTTAGTTTTTAGTGTTTAGAAAATTTTGGAACTGCTATCTTTTGCGCTTTTATTTGTTTAGTCTACATACAATAATTCAGAATTTTTGACTTAACCATTAAACTGCTATGTACCTTTATAATTATCACATAAGTAAAAGTATTACAAAGAAAAGGTGAATAACATTGTAAAATGTAGTAGTAAACAATAAATTATGTGTTAATAAATATAATCTTTTTATCATAGCAGTTTAATCGTTACGTCAAAAATTCTGAATTTTTGTATGTAGACTAAACAAATAACAGCGCAAAGGATAGCAGTTAAATAAATTCGGAATTTTAAAATCTACAAATGACACAATTGCATTCATACATTTACAAGTCCCGTTTCAAAGTTGTAATGTAAATTGATGACAGATAAAAAAGAATGTTCGCTAAATGCTTTCAAAGCAAAATAGCTGCGTTCATTATCCTACAATTATTATTAACCCACGCTGCATCGAAAATTAAAAACAAGTCATGTTTTAAGTGCTGCTTGTTGTTTCAAAATTGAAATGTGTAATTTAAAAAGCATTTAGATACATTACATGGATAAATTACATGCATTTGTTTCTTCTGAGCTTACGTAAGTACAAAAAGGTGTGTTTTAAGTGCTTTTTGTTGTTTCAAAATGGAATTGGCTAATTTAAGTGTTATTTTTTCATATTTTGATAATGTTATACATGAAAATAATAAATGGTCACTCATAAAACACAACTGCGTTGGAAAAAAAATTTTTTTTTTGAGAATTAGGTGCAAATTTTAAATTTTCAGGAGCGCATTTTTCTAAGACTTTACTTTAGATCATAGAGACCGCTCGTACCATTATGCCGAACCCCCTTAATAACCAAATCCTTTCCGTCTATATTTACCGGTGTCTTGCCAATTGGCCACTTATCGCTTGAAATGTCGTAAAGGACTCCATAAGTGGTATCAATTTCATTAGATGGATCGCTCAGCATGCGCTCTATGTATATCCGTGGTAATGGATCATATTGTTCCAGAAATTCTCTCGATGCAGCATTATTGAGTACAATAGAATCGGTCGTAGTCGTTACATGTTCTTCTTCTTCTTCCTCTTGAGGTGTAATTTCTCTAATCACACTAGTCTCGAGGAACGATGGTGTCTCTTGACGCAGAGGATTTCTTTGAAAATACAAAGGTTGTGCGTGAAAAAAATTGTATCTTGCCAATGGCGCAATTATATGTACGTAAACGTTGTCAATTGCTTACATTAATAAATCATAACTCGGTAGTCCTTTACCCAAACAACTCTCTTCATTATGATGTACCTACCCTTCATTTAATCAAAAAATAGAAGACATTTTATTTTTTGTACTAAAAAATACGTAATTTATTTCCAAACAATTATACATAGACATATGTTATTATAATTTTTTTTTACAGAAATGTTAAATTAGTTGTCTTTCCTACAGTTCCTGAGCTGGTAATCTACATGTCATCCTCAGACAGATATTGTTTAAACTTTTCAATGCGATCTTGTTTTTTGAAGTATTCATAAAATTGTAACGGAAGTATGGACTTAAAGTTCTGGGTTTCAATGATAATATATTTACCATACTTTGTGTCGATAGTATTCACATCAATCACTTTATATTTTGCACACACCTCCAAGTCTTTTACGTACGTGAAGGATTTACAGAAAGTGCTACTGTTCAATGCAGATAGATCCATTTATTTTTGACAAATTCTGTCCTGTTTTGAGAAAATGGATTTTTTTTGTTTGAAAAGGCTGGACTGCTTAAAAAATATTCTACCACTTACAAGGGGTAGCTTGTGCATTTTAAAATTAAAAGCTTTTCCTTAACTATCGAAGTACTTTAGGTTTAGAGTTACAATTACAATTCTAGCTACGAGTGCAACGCACTGACTGGTATAAAACTGCTCTTTATCTGTCTATGTCGTCATACAAACCGATATTCAAGGTCAAATGTTGCAAACTGCTTATAGCTTGTTGCAAGAGCTTCAGTTCAGAAGTACGCATACACAGCATTACAGTTCGTTGAACCAACCAACCACTTCCGTTTGTTAGCAATTTTGTTAACGTCAACAGATCTACATGTATATAATGTTTTAATTGAGTACTCATTTATTCATTACCTACAATTAGTCATGGCTTCGGAAAACAAAAAATCAAGACTGTCATTATAAAAAGGAAAACCATGCATATTGCATGATGTTTTAGTGCGAGCACCAAAGAGGGGTACTGAACCAATCCAGGCTCCCCTCGAAAAGTCCATCCCGATAATCTCAATTAGAGATAGCGATGTAGAGGATGACTTTTCGAGGTATTTTCAAAAGTAGGTATAATTTTATTTCATTAAAATTATTGTTTCCCTTTATTAATTCATAGAGTATATAGTACAACCACATTTATTTGTCGATTCAGCATAACACCAGCAACTACGGTGATGGCAACACCGCAACCGCTGCAGAACCTCCAATACGGAGGTAACAATTTATCGTTAGTAGATGAGTACCTTGCTCATCATCAAGAGCAGGATCCACCACCAACCCTGCAGGCGTTTAAGACGTAAAATTTACGACTATGTTAATAGTGAGGTGATGGGAATGGGGCGAATCGAATGTCTTACTGAAGAACTGGCTAAGGCAAATCGGGAGTTAGAATGTGTGCGTGGCAATATTTAAAACACGGAAAGCATTATGCGTACGTTGGAGGGGATTGATGTGTGATGGGTGTATTATCTGTATATAAGTTAGTAATTAGGTTTTCTTTTCATTAGTAGTAATTTTTTAGAATGTAATTTATTTTTTTGTTGGTAGTAATTTAAGATGTAATAATAATAATAACATTTTTTGTGAGATATGTATATATGTACAAAATATCCCTAAGTGTTAATACTAGTTAATAAAATGGGAGTATAAAAACATTTACCACCACCAGCACTACTGCGCCCACCTTTACAACAATATGGAGTTTTAGTTTTTGTAGGGTAGGGAACTTAAGTGTAATTATAATAATTTTTTTTTTACATATACATTTACGGATTATAATAAATAAATAAATGTGTAATCGTTTTATTTCTTATTAAATATCTCTATTACATATATAAAGAAAGAAACAGAAAACGAGTGTAAAACTATTTAACAGTTGTTTTATTTAAAGGTTAAAAAATGAAAACAAATGAGTTAAGGAGATTGAAAATTATTATTAATTTTGTTAAATACTTAAATAAAAAGTTTACCTAACAGTCGCAGCAGTTGTATTTAATAAAATTAATAATTTTCAATTACATATTTACTTTTGAACTTATTCATTCATAACAAAACTTATAAGTTAAGGAAATAATTGAATCCTTAAGTAAGTGTTCACATCCACCACTTTATCAAGTGGGAATATGGAAATACTTCTTCACGTCTATTCCCTCGTATACTTAGTGACTTCATAATTAAAAAGTTACATAGCAGTTTAATCGTTAAGTCAAAAATTCTAAATTTTTATATATAGACTAAACAAATAGCGCAAAAGATAGCAGTTCCAAAATTTTCTAAACACTAAAAACTAACGATTTTATTTTATGAAATAAAGTAATAGTAACTCTCACACCTGAAACGTAAAATTGATAGTTGGTTCTGTTTAGTGTTATCAGCAGTTGTTGAATTTACAAGAAAATAGTTTGATATGGTTTTATTTGATACTATTAAACGAAACATTGTTAAGGATACTTAATTTTTTTTGTGACATAATTACAAGTGTTTTTTCTATGTTTTATAAACAGTACCTATACTAATAAAAAGTTTCGATTTATGTGGTTTAATAGAAATATCCTTATTTTATTAATTAAGATAAATTCAATTTTAGTATTGTGAAAATTTGGAACGTTTATGCACTGAGTTGGCTGAAGCCAACAACAATTTGTAAATTGTTCGGCAGAATATTGTAAACACCGAAAATGTGAATAGCATAAACTTTGATGCAGTCAGCTCAAAAAACAGATACCTATTTTTTCCAGCAACAGGCAGAAACAGCTCAAAACAGCTTCCCCGGTTTCCGAAAACAGCTCAAAAACAGACCTAAAACCGGTACCCGTTTCTCAAAAACAGGTAGCTGTTTCTCAGAAGCGGTATATGTTTCCGGCAGACTGAAAGCAGTTTAGGTTCTCATTATCCAAAAAAAAAGATGTTACACAAATGTTTACTCTTAGATAACATTTAAATTATCCAGTTCTTCTTTGAAATACTCATAAAAGCGTTGAGGTAATACATGCGAATAAGATATGTACATATAGATGTCAGTTAATAAATCTTTATTAGAATTTCACTACAATTTTTTCATATAAATGATATACATGAGCCAAAGCACAGTGACAAGTGTTTTGTGTATGAAAAAAACAGCATGGATGAAGTTTGGGTAAAGTAGGTTGTTCTTCAAACACTGTAATGCGTTGTTTTAGAATTTTTTGAATAAAATCAGCTTTCTCTCGTCCTTTAACGTACACCTCATCTGTTGTTGATATGAAATCACTAAGTGTACGAGGGAATAGGCGTGGAGAAGTACATCCATATTTCCACTTGATAAAGTGGTGATTGTGAATTAACCAATTAGCTTCTTTTTGAAATTCACTATCCAAGGTGTGCCATGGAAATTACTTTTCTATATTTGTCTGGTTGTCTTCGTTAGCGCGTTGTATATGCGCTAATGCAATCGTGCAGTATTTCTACATGCTACATTTAAACAAATAGAGCTGATTTTCTGGTTAGGTTTACACACACTATTAAAATAGTAAATACGTAAGCGATTTTATTGTGCAAAAACAATGCTTTAACATATATACTTTTTAGAAAAACATGATGTCGAAGCGAATGATATGTGATTATAAAATTTAAACTTATATAGAAGGGTAGACTCCGCGAGGATACCCGAGCAATACCGAGCATGCACAAAGTCAGTTACATGTGTCATTGGTTAAGAATGCTTATTTTGCTATTCCTAAGAACCTTGAAGAGTCTAACATAAGAACTGTAATATGATACCTTCTCTCAATACCTTGTCCATAAAATTTAACCTTGAAGATTGGTTTGTATGAATTGGAATATGATACCAATAAATTTTAACCTTGAAGAGCTTAGCCAATATACCTGCAGATTCCATATTATACGCTACAGTTTTTTAGTCTCATCAATAGCAGCTCTCTTCATTATGATGTACTACCCTTCATTTAATCAAAAAATAGAAGACTATTTTTTTGCAACAAAAAATATATAATTTATTTCCAAACAATTATACATAGATATATATGTTATTATTATTATTATTATTTTACAGAGATGTTAAATTAGTCGTCTTTCCTACAGTTCCGGCGCTGGTAATCTACATGTCATTCTCATCCAGGTATTGCCTAAACTTTTCAATGCGATCTTCTTTTTTGAACTATTCATAAAATCCTAAGGGAAGTATGCACTTAAAGTTCTGGGTTTCAATGATAATATGCTTACCATACTTGGTGTCGATGGTATTCATATCAATCACTTTATATTTTGCACTCACCTCCAAGTCTTTTATGTTCGTGAAGGATTTACAGAAAGTGCTGCTGTTCAATGCAGATAGATCCATCATTACTGATTCGAGAACGCTTATGAATTACAGTTGACACCGGAACTGTCCTATATATTACTGCATTATGATTTTGATGGTAGAGGGGAGAGTGTACTTTGATAATTGTATCGATAGGCTAATCTGCATCTGATGAGGATGAACTGATACCATCAGGAGATGCTGTCCATTTTTTTACATCGTTGCAAAACTGATGCAATTGCACAGCTTTCAGTTCTTCTACAAAACATATTGTGTTTAAATTTAAAAACTTTTCACATATCGTTACTCCTTTCTCATACTTTTTCACTAGGACGTTACACTCCGCTTCACTATAATCACTTCGCCCGTAAACCGCCTCATGTTCGGCATCGAATACTAATGCCGAAAATTCGTGCTTCAAGCGTTCCACCGCTGTTCTCAGGTCAGTTGCTTTGGTCCATTGCTCTTGAGCGTATGCCATCCACATGTTTTACACAACACTCACTACCCATTACACTATTTCCTTATATTGTTACTCTAAACTACCCCCACTATGTTACATTAGTGCAGATATGAACCATCTCCTTGATTACCATACATATCTGGTTACGCGCATAAGCTACTTTCAACGATGTCTCTGTCACTATACTTTTTAGCTATAACGCGATCACCTTTTAGTGAGGACATGAACCGACCGTTTTAGCTATGATATACAGATCAATAACCTTTGACCTTGACCTTGACTACACTATTTTTAGACTTCTAAGAATTGTAATATGATGATGACATTGCAATTTCTATATTTAGCTTCTGACCATGACATACAAATTTCCGCCAAAACGTTTGACCGCAGAGTGACCTTGTAATATGATGAGGATGGTGACATTGCAATTTCTATTTTTAGCTTGAAGTGGAGTATTCACCTTCAATGAACTCATACCTACTTTTATGCATAGCTTACGAGATCGTCGTGACCTTGAAGTGGAGTAGCTCCTGCCTTACATTACTACTACCGATATATGCAATGTGTACGATGACCTTGACCTTGAGCTAACCTACTCAAAAAACTTTTAGATTTCTAAGAATGATTACCTTGCAACTTCTATTTTTAGCTTCTCACCTTGACCTTTTTATATTTCTAAGAAATGTAATATGACACCACCGTAGGTCAATAACCTCTGGCCTTGAAAACTATTTTTAGATTTATGATTACCTTGCAACTTCTATTTTTAGCTTTGACCTTGACCAGCTGCAAAATTTTAAATTTCCGTTTTTCACCACCATAGGGCGAGTGACCTTGAACTGGTCCAGAACCGGCCCTACATTACTACTGCCCTAAAGCCATAATAGTTCGTTATTGCCCAGAAAATCAATTTACCCTGACGCTTTTTCAACAAAGTCAAAACAATGTGATTGGTCGTTTTCCCAACCAAATGAGTGAATATGATCATCTTTTGCTCCAAATGATTAAATTCGCCTTAAATTTATGCATCGAAACGGAGAGATAGATTAAGTGCAGGCCAACAAATTGTAACTAGCTACCCTTTGGACATGATTGATATCCAGACACTATCTAATTTATGTGCGTACGACATACTTATTTTAAAGTTATTACTTATGCCATTTAAAAAAAAACAAAATGATAAGCAGTGGTGGTTTACACTATATTTTGTGCAAGTTTATAAAAAAAAATGTTTTCAAGCAAACTTGACTGGTATCTTGTTGCTTGTTATTATTCCCCACACGAATAACGCGATGAAGGCATTAACTTATAAAATTCATTAGTACTTCATTTGAAGATATGTCAAAAACCCGAAAGAACCTACAGTATTTATTTTGAAACTCAAATGAATGAGGCGATTGGTTTCCAATGCAATATTCTTAAACTTTGAGCACCTCGCTAATTTCATTTCACAGATGAGAGGCATGTGTATCCCATGCCAGCCGGGGAAGTACCACCACGCTTACCATGGGCTTCTTAATATTGGGTTTTCGATTTTCTGAGCTCGGTCCTTAATTTATTCTCATCCTTATTCTTCCTTCTCACCCTTGCTTTCTTCCTAC
>JARFJB010000072.1:147500-197500 GCA_036346205.1 Vesta saturnalis
TCAACCACTTTATGTGTTGAATGAAGTCCTATACAGATTTCAACCACATTCAGCTTTTGTAGTTGAAGCTATCGAAAATGGTCGCTGTACGGGCGGTCGTTTTGAGTAATAAAATATGGCGATCTAAACACAGCTTTTCTTGAATCGAGATGTGCTTAATTCATATAATCAATTATTTTTTTTGACTTCTTCGACTGTTTATGTACCAATGATCTTTTTTCTTAAAGATTGGATCTGTTTTGATCTGTTTGAGCCATAAGAACACTTTTGTGCGAACTCCACTCATGAGAGAGCGCAATATGTTCTTTTTTGAAGGCTCCTAAATTGCCGACGTCAAAACAAATTTTATAACCTAATTTACCTTCCTTTGAGTCTATCCAAGGAAAAGTCGCCTTGTTTCTCTCCCATATTTGTTCAGTCCAAATTTCAGGCCACTGAGTTTGTGAAGATCCAGATCCTTATCCTAAAAATCCAAAGATCGCGATCCGTATCCTAATTAACTTTCCTTAATTAAATCCTATAGATCCCCGCAATTGTATTTCTATATGTTCAAAATCCGTCAATTGAGTACCAATCCCACCATATCCAATCCCTGCTAATACAATTTTCAAAAGTATTCTCCTTCCGTCAGGCTCCGTCGCAATAAAAGCGACCGCAAATTTAAATTCATTCTCCTCTTTCGAGTAATCAACCAGTCTGCTCTTCTCTTTTGAGTAACCAAGCTCTTTCAAGAAACCAAACCAGGCTGATCCTCTTCTCTATCAAGAAATCAACCAAACTCTCTTCTCTTTCGAGAATCCAACCAGCATGATCTATTTACTAATAAACCAGAACGCCTGAATCTAACTTAGAAAAACACAAGCAGTACACGTTAATCCGCCTCCTGGTGTCAAAACCTTGGAGACGGCACGCACAATAAAATTACATACCGCTTCCAACCAACCAACCGACCTAGCACGCGTTGGTCAACCAACGTATAGCGGACTCAACCTTTTTCCGAGTTGTCGTTGAGAGCCTCACGATTCAAACACTCAGTGCTACAACCCTTGCAGCTTAGGCGAAAGCCCGAAGTTATCCTGTACAATACTCCTTTTAACAGAATAATTACACTCATGACACCCGTACAAAATACGACAAACACATTTGAGATTCATCATGTATATACCAGAAACGTATTTTATTTCCTGTTCATTTTGCGTTATTTATTTTGGAAAACAAATTTAGTTCGTGTCATTGTACGAAAACATTATAATCTTCCTGTTTCGTGAAATTTATATTCTTTAAAATAAATTTTACATTATAAAGAAATTGATAAGAGAATTACTGTATTCTTACATCTGTATAATTTATTTAAGTTTGATAAAATGTAATCAGTCACATTAGAGTAACAAAACGTAGTTTTGTGAATTCAACCTTTTAATGGTTTCATTCTATTATTGAAATCACTATGATTTCAATAGGTAAAATTACAATTGAAGTGTATATCACCATTACCCATTTACTATTGTTGAAATTTAATCGAGATTAGATTGAATTTTTTTCAATTAAGTATAAATATAAATAAACTTACCTATCAAATAATAGAATCGTTAAAAGCGACATTGTAATTATTTCCAAATGTCAATAGAAATACACATAAATACACAATTGTCCTATACACTGTAAATTAACCAGAACAGAAACATTTACACACGTAGAAAAATACCTCTAATATAATTCATTATTTAAAACGCCCTTTAAAAGAGCAAATATATTTTGGATTAATAAACATCGGTTGTAAACAAAGTCGGCCTATTTCTCCAGCCTACAGGTAACATTAAGAAAACACCCTAGTTTTGAAATACAAGTTCAATCCCACTTATTAATAATAAAATTTAATAATTAACTCCATCAAATTATTAAGGAATTAATGTTAGGCTACCCCAGTGCCAGGGAAATTTCCTAATCTGTAGGCGATCCTAGCCCACAATTATTTTTCATTTATTTTAAATTGCACATTTTATTTAAATTTGGAATTATATTTTTATTTTATTTTGTTAAACTTGTATTGAATAATTATACCATTATTCATGCTGAATAATGCCTGTTTAGTTTGATTGTGTTATAAAACTGTATTTAAAAAAAAGAGTTCACCCCAGTTCCCGAACGAACGAACCGTGGTCAAAAATAAAAAAATCTATTTTTATAACACCCCTTTATAAAAGAGGGTTTTATAAGTTTCATTGTCATTGTCTTTAGATGTTCTGGGGTCATGTTCTCGCACTTCCTTGTAGGTTTCAGGTTTCGGGTTTGCGTGGTTACTTATTGTTAAACTTTGAGTTTTTAGAGTTGATGGTCCAGGAACTGGATTTGCGATTCTTATTGGGAACACTAAAAAATGACGTTATAGCTGTTTGTTTAGGTTTTGGTTCCATGACTTCGCAAAATTCACATAATAATTTAACAAATAGTAATATTCACAAATCAATGATATAGGACTCAACTCAATACAACCAATAGTATATAGCTGTTTCAAACTCAAACAATACGACTTTCAACGATAACAGCTCAATAAACGCACTGACAATAATCTAATGACCGGTAACGTGCATAATAAGGATCGATCTGTCTGTATACGTATACACACTTTAAGACAAACGGAGAGGGAAGAGAGGCGGATATCGTGACTTGTGAGTTCTCGGAAGCGAGGGCTAATAATGATTGATACCGCCAATATGATTGGCACAAGATATGAAAACTCGTTTTCTATGAATTTACATTGTTTATTTGAATGCATGTTATTTTAAGAACTAAACCGAGCTCGTAGAAAGAACGGTAACTCCGTTCCTTCCGGTCCTATCCTGACCACACCCATCCTTAATCCCAGCATACATATATACGTAATGTATGTATGCTGGGAATCCATGATTGTGGATTAAGGGGCTTGGAAAGCTCCATTTGTCCGCCTATCCATTGGGGAGGGAGTAAAATACGTGGCCTTTACCTTCTTTTTCAGAATTACAATAATGTATAGTGCAAAAAATAAAATGAAGTAATTTGATAGTTTATTCGGGTTCAGGATTACGTGCTGCTTACTATTATGTTAAACTAAAACCGAATACATGAAATTTATGCGGTGGTGGTTAAAATTAAAATTAAATTAAGATTAGCGTAAAATCAAATTAAACCGCATCAAAAGAAATGAAATTGTAATTTGTTAATTTCCGTTAAATGTGCTTGCTGAAGAACAAAATTTAGTGAAAAGATTGGAATTCAAATATGTAAGTAAATTCAGTTCATTAAAAACACTACGGTGCCAACTATCTTAGTTTTCTTACTGTTTACGGTTCTGATCTTAAAATTTACACTCCCATTTATTTTCTTCTTTTGGTCAGAAAATTCCTAGAAGCTGTCCCGGCTCTAAAGGTTATGTCGGAGCGCCGCTTCGGACCGCTCTGGGCCCACTACACCACTGCTGATATATATGGTATCTTGCAAAACACAGTACCGTTGGGTATTCAAAAAATTTTCACATAGGTAGAAAAAAGTATACTAAATACTGAAATGTGACGACAAAATCAACCACACCGTATAAGTACTCATTTTGTATGTAATTGTTCACGTAAATCGTAACAAATTTTATTCAGAAACCATATATTCGCATCTTAAGCTATTAAAAGAGGAAGAAGTGTTATTTACTCAAAATAA
Source organism: Vesta saturnalis (assembly GCA_036346205.1). Taxonomy (NCBI): domain Eukaryota; kingdom Metazoa; phylum Arthropoda; class Insecta; order Coleoptera; family Lampyridae; genus Vesta; species Vesta saturnalis. The sequence continues at coordinate 151,188 of JARFJB010000072.1, forward strand.
CTTGTTCCCTTGTTTGTCTTAATATCATATATTACACAAATCTGCACACCTCCCTGATGCGATATTAAATAATCGATCTATTTTACGTAGTCGATCATTACATACTACGGTAACTATAAAAATTCTCACTAATGTCTTCTGACGAAGAAATTCAAAACACTATTAAGTTGTTTTTCTACGCATAAGTATATTTTAAATATTAGTTAATGGGCACCGCAAAAACGGCGGGACCTTGTATAGATTCAAACAATATAGATTTTACGAAAATTATATTATAGACAAGCGTAGTATAAATGCGAATTTATCGTCTACGTATTAAGTGATTATGAATGAAAGGAGTCAAGTGAATAAAGTTCACTTGAGTTGGTTTCCCGAACTAGTGAAGCTAGTAAGCCATTTATAAACTAAGCATAAAATCCGGGCACATTTCAAGTCTAATTAATTTTCTGTTGTTAAAACAGAAACTACAAAAATTAATTTAATACTACACAGTAGTTCAACAAGTTAAACTTAGTTGCTATATAGTCACCATTGATCACTCTACAAATTCAGTTCTAAATAAAGATTTCTTTATTACCTGTCCCAAATGATGACCAATGCAATTAAATAACAAAATTTAATTTTTTTGCATTGAGGCAAAGTATTGCCAGTTTTTACAACAAAATAGATGTATAAATATACCATAAAATACGAAATATGTAATACGAAAAGTTCATTTTCGTATTCTATAAATGTACTCAAACATCTTAAACAATTCTTAATTCACTACTGAGGACGATCACTGTAATTGTTACCGAAACGTAAAGTTTCGGTCTTTCCCATATAGACAGCGGGTTTGGTTCTTTTTTCATCGAACTTGGGAAATGAATAAGTATTTTGGGCATATTTGGCCTCAAATGATGATCCAAACCGTAAAACTCCCCGTTTAGGAATACGATTGGCCATTTCTTACTGAAATTAGTGCCTATATGAAAATGCAAACTTCATAACTAACATACCTATCTCTAGAGTTTTAAATCGTGTATTTTTATTTGTTTTATACAAACACTTTTTGATAACAATCATCGTTATCGTCCTCAGTAAATTATAAAAGTTTTGAAAAATTATTTAAGCTGTCAAATAAATTTATGAAAAAAACGTCTATTTCAATCATGATTAGGTTAAATGTCATTAAACCATCTTGAAAGTGACAAATCGGAACACGCTGTAATACAGAGAAATGTCACATTCAAAAGACAAGTTTAACAAATTTTAATCAAAGTATATATAAAACTACTGAAAATAAGTAGTAGATCGTTCTAAAATACAAACATTATATCTTTCGAAGAAATGAATGAATGATGCTATTACACAAAGACTACTGGATTGTGCACATAAAAGCTACGAAGCTTAAGTGCCATTCTCTACATTTGCAAATATATTGTAAACATTTGGATGTTGGAAAAAAAATTTCAACTGTAAAATGACTTGTGTCACCTACTCGGATATTCAAATTACATTTTTTTTTAATAAAATTTTCAGAACTCTTCATGTGATGAGGTGTTTGTTCTATATTAGGCTGTAATTAAATGCTTCAAAAGCTTATACGTACGAGATCCATTTATACTGACCATGTCATCAAAATATCATTATGATATGCAAATCAAGAATAGCTAGAATTGTATTCATTTGGTTTACAATTGTTTATATATTACTTTTTACAATTCGTTATATTCATATTTTATTTATAAAAGCATTTAAAATGACTCGTTAATTTTATTTTAATTTATTTAAATGGCTTTACACAAAAAAAAAATAAAATTATAACCAAACAATTTCTCGAAATCAAATTATTTGAATTGGACCAAAAGGGGCTGGTTCAAATAAGCAATAAAATATTAAGAAAGGTCAAGCACGTCCGGCAGGGTTACTTGTGGGTGTGGTTTCCGAGGGGCGGAGATTTTAAATTAATTTCGATGACAAGTACATTTAATTATTACAAAAAAAAACAATTTTTTTAAACTAATATTAGATTAACCCTAAATATAATGCCTTTAAGTGCGACTTTTTAAAATCTTAAAGAGTAAATTGAACAATATGTGCATTTTGCATTTTTCTAAACTTTAATGTCAATTTACTCATATGTTACTATTTTTTTCAATGATTTCCAAACCTATAATCATAAATATTATTGTAAAGAATGTATCTGGAAAATTTGAATAAAATTCAACGATTCGTTTTTGCTCTGATGCGGAAATAGTTTTGCATTAGTTTTAATAGGGAATTAAAAAGGTATTGAACAGCTTTAAAGGAACATTAGATTTATGAATCTTTAACAAACCGTATAGTTTTGAAGGCAAGTGCTTTAGAGCTGGTTAATGTCTTTTTTGTTTCTTCAGGAGTAAAAGACATTTTATTAAAACCTTTTGTTTTCAAAATGAATCTTTTAATTCATTTGAGTTGGTCAGTTTTAACTAAATAATCATTCATGTACAAAATAACAGTTACCTTTATCTGATTGTAGCACAACTGCGTTATCATTACCTTTAAGATCTATCAAGGCACTTCGTTGACGAAGGGGTAAATTACTCTTTGAAGGTTTCGGTTTATGCAACATTGGGTATCCTTAAGTGACATTGGTTTTGGAGTTACGGTAACATTCTCACCTATGGAAAGTGGTTCAATTATGTTATCTGATAAAACATGGCTAGATAGATTTAAAATCCTTGTTTTATAGTCTGAAGTTTAATATTATGTTGTGTGTATAAACTATCGAAGTTTCCTTTCTGACGTTTTGTAGAAATGTCGAACATAATCTCCATACATCCAAAGATTAATGAATAAAGGGCATTTTCAGTTTTCCTATATATGATCAGAGTGTCTGTTATTAAAATTTCTTTAACATAGAGAAATTTGCACAAGATTAAAAGTACAAATCTTGTATTCAATGTATCATAACCATTACAGATACGGAAAAGTGTGTTATTTATTTACGATTTTACTAGACTTTCTAAAACTTATCATTTGTTGAGGACGATAACTGTAATTGTTATCGAAACGTTTAAATTGGTATTAAACATAAATAAAGAAACACGATTTCAAACCCAAAAGTGAAGTACTTAAATTAGTATCTAAGTAAACATTTTACACGTCATTGCTTCCACCACTACGAGACTTTAATTATTACATTTTGTCCATCGAAAATACGTTTTGCCGTTTATTCAACGAATTTAATGCATACACAAAGAATCTTGTATTTTTATACGTAATTATTAACCAACTCTTGAAACCATCAAGTTGCTTTATTGTGCATCTCTCAACGAAATTGGAGTATAACTAAGAGTATTAGGCGGAATTAATCTTAAATTTTTTTCAACACCGTAAAAGTTCTTGCCCATTTAAATAATGCCATCTTCCCAACAAAACTTTAGTTTTCGTCATTTATAATAACATTATCTTCCAATGATCACTACTCAATTTCAGCTTTTGCCGATCGATGCAATGCGTTTGACCACTTTCCCAATGAATTTGGATCATAAACAAAGATTTTGATAGTATTTAGATCTAAACCATGAAAAACACAATAAAACTGTAAAATTTGGTTCTTGAACATCGAATCAATGCGATTGATTGTTTTCCTTGCGAAATTAGCATAAAATATATTTGGTCTCAAACAATGACCAATACCTTAAAAGCAAAAGACTTAATTTCTTCCCATCTAGGAAATGCGCTTGGTTGTTTTCCTCACAAAATTGATAAATACAATTACAATTACTTTATTGGCTATTGGCGGGAAACCCCCATCACAAAAATACATTACACATATTAGAGACAAATACATTACAAATGGTGATAACTAGTAATACTCTACCCGTGCAGGCTGAGATTTAAAAGTATTTAAGGTACTGATAAACATATCAATATAATGTTAATTAATAAATCCAGATACCCTTTGTGGTAAATTATAGCCATAATTGCTACAATGCGAATCAATATAGAAGATATTATGATTGCAGTAAAACGAGTTCAAAGAGACCGTGTAAAATTTTTTATATCATAGAAGCATCTGTCAATAAGTTTCAAGATTGAGGATAGATAAAATGTATAGTATGCTCAGATTGAGTATTCTAGCATAAACTTAAAAGGGATCTATCTCAGAATTTATTCTTGTACTCACTCAACACAGCGAATGGATACACTATACAAGGGCGCCTATATAGGCGAGAAATATTTTATAACTGAACGTACTCATACCAGATATACACATTTGATAATGCTTATGAAAAATTCACTAAAACTACGTACACAGCGCCTAATACTTTCATCCCCCAGCGCTAATAGAGTTAATGTGTTCTAAAAAGTTTAGCTTTGCATCAAACATTACACCTAGATCTATCTCCTTGTAAACCCTATCGATTGTGGTATCCACAATTTCATAATTGAAATTCAAGACATTTGTTTCCTTATGGAAACGGATATAATAACATTTATTAACGTTGAGGGATATACCATTCGTCGTACATCAATTTACAAATTTATTTAGCTGTTGTAGAATTATGTCATGGTCCAACAGTCGCATATTTGTATATATTTTAATGTCATCAGCATATCCCAGAAATTTGCAATGAAAATGATAAAAAGCAAAGGTGTACAAAGTGCACCTTGAGGCACTCCTCATGGCACCTTGATTTCCTCAGAGATAAACTGACCCATCCTAAAACACTGTGACCTATCATGCAGAAAACTGCTGAACCATTTTATAGCACATTTTGAGAATCCAAAAATTTGAAGCTTTTTCAAAAAAATGTAATGTTTGACTCTGTCGATAGCTCTAAAGAAGTCTGTGTACACTCCTCGACAGTTCTCTACACTATTAATCTCTTCAGGCTTATGGATAGGCGCTATGTAACTATTACTGATAGAGACCTGCTAAGCAACTCCGCGAGTAATTTTTTCAGTATATACTTACAGTGTGTAATGAAAGACTTCGGGATGACATCCGGACCGGAACTATTAGAGTAGTTAAGACTGTCAATGAAAGTGAGAACTTCAGTTTCCAAGACTTTACCAAATTTTATATTGGTAATTAAGATCCGCTTCCAAGTGGGAGAATGCCGTAAACTCGCTTGTATACAATAGCTAAGGAAGCTGAACTGCCATTCCAGTTAGCGATGCAATTTGCTTTATTTATATCCTTTATGCAATTCCAGAAGAATTTAGGATCGAGCGATAATTTATTTTCAATGTTATTTAAATAATTTGTGTAACATGTCTTCGCCAACTTTTTACAATCGAATTTCAGTGATCTGAAGATCGAGTAATCTGAATCATTGTGTCACCGAACCTAAGTTTTGTGACCTAATTTCTTAGGTCCGATGAAAACCACTTGAAATGACTAAAAGCTTTCTTACGTTTTACCGGGACACATGGTACAATTACATAGTATAGAGTATCAAAAATAACTCAATAGCTATATCAACATCATAATTCTGGATAAACTGCCATGAGATTGAAGCTATAAAATCGTTAACCGTAAAACAGGCAAAGTCGTAATAGTATTCCACCGTAACAGGCATTGTTTGTTATAATTGATCTTAAAAGTAACACGTAAAGCAATATGATGAAAGTTTTTTGGTAACAGTATATTAGTAGCAGGTTTCACTGCAACCATAGTGAGAAGACCAAATCAAGAAAAACGTTGTGATTGTTTGGAAAGGTGCTGCACTAATACATAATCAAGAAATAAAAATGTTCAGTAGCATGGTACTGGACCGATATTCTACACACACGCCCATATCGTCGTTACCGTATCTAGAATCTGGTATATTGTAGTTGCCAAATAATACACAATGGTGTGATGGATAACATGAGCCCAGTTCCTGAATTTATTTACAATATTTTAGGATAAACACAACCTATAATGACTGACATAACTGTTGCCGACTGTAAGGTCGACGACCTGCTTTACAGATACACAATTAGTTATAACTTGCCTACAGTTAAATTTGCCTTTAATGGCTAACAAAGTTCTAGCACCTCCTCTTTTTAGTGCTAGTATGACCCGACCTATTACAACGAAATATATTATAACCGTTGAAACCGATTTTTTGGTTCTTATGATCTTCCGCAAGCCACGTTTCACATGAAAGAAATAAATCATAGTCCATACACGCAACCCCACATATAATTTCATCAAACTTTGTTTTGATGCCCCCAGCATTTTAGAAAAGACATCGAATTTGTGGGGTCAGGTTTAGTTTCTTCGGGGAGTTTTGTTCAAAACAATTTTGGGTATTCCGTTAACGTACTTTATGGTGACATTTTTCTTGTTGTTTTGCCTAATCTTTTATTATCTCTCTGTAGTAATGCTTGACCCTGGGATATTTTGTAACTTTATCCACTTACCTTGTTTTTGCCCCTCAAAGTAACCAGAACGTGTTCCGAGTGATTCAAAATGACTTTAGTGGGCCTTGGGCCCTCAGTGTTCTCTGTCTTGCGACCAATACGATTCACCTTACACAGAATATCTACACTGCAGCCAAGTCTTCCCAGTGCAGTAGCGACTTCCTTCTTATCATGTTTTATACGCTCCTATAGGCTGTTGGAATTGAGTTCCTATATATCGGAAACAATAGCGTTATGTTCTGTGGACTTGTGTTCCTGCACTTCCGAGATGACTTATTCGATGCCCAGATTGGCTCTCCCTCCTTTAATATAACCTCCCTACGTAATACATCTATTTCCTCCGGCATAGTTGAGATATTCTTAAGTAGCGATGGAACTAGTTTAAATGATGCTTTGCAGCCGTTCCAAAATCCGATGGTAGGTTTAGCCAGTGGTAATGCAATTATTTACGTTAAAGTTAGCTTACTGTATTGAGCCAATAGTGACCTGGCAGCTATCACAGACAAGCAATTTTGCACTACTATCAGTTGCCTCATCACACTGTAAGCAAATGACCTCCGTGCTGAATTGAGGATACCACCTCAAAATATTTCAGTATGTATGTTGCAGTCTCCTTTCGAATCGAACACACAAAATTGGTTGATCACAGACAAGAATAAACCTTCAGTTATAGGATACACCTGGAACAGTAGAAAAAACAGTTTAATAACAAACACGAAGCATCTGCGGCCTAACCTCGCGTTCATTAAATTAATTAAAATTAAATTATTTAACAACAATTAAATTAATAAACAAAATTTTTGGGTTTCTCTAGTCGAAAATATGTCCAATATCGTTACAATTAATTCTTGCCCATCTGGGCAATACGTTAATTTATTTTTTTTCAATGAAATTAGTGGGCAAGTAAAGATTTTGAATGCATCTTGTCGTGTATAATGACCAGTACCGTAAAACAGTAAAATGTTTAGTATGTTTGTTTGTCTTTTCAACGAATTTGTTATATCAATGAAGAGTGGGTATCATTGTTCCGAAATAACCAAGATCATGAAACCGTAAGATTCCTTTCTTGTTCGTCGAGGCAATGCATTTCACTGTTCTCCATTGAAATTAATGAATTAGTAAAGTTTTTGGAATCTTTACTTTACCAGTTACGACAATATTATCTTAGGAATGGTACATAATGTCAAAACCGATTAAGTACTAATACAAATACACATTAAAATATCTAGTACAATCCTTGTTTTTATCAAATATAATTTGTTTAAATTTAACGATAAGCTTTTTATAGATTCAATTGACAACAGCGGCAATTTTACATTCACGTTCATTTCAAACGAAGTTTTAAGATTCTGTTGGCCTAGTGAGGTTACTATGTGACCCCAGAGATGATATTTTTATTGTATTTGTTTCAGTTTAAACTTTTTGGGTTTAATCACTTTGTTAGCTGACTTTTTCACCTTTCCCCAAGTTGTTATGATGTGATTACCTTAAAATTATCTATACCTTCCTGAAAAAAAAGTTTTTTGTGCATGTGGTCACTTAAAGACCCCACGTGGCCTTCCATGTTATAAAAAATTTCGACTTAGCCTGAGCCTAGTTCCAAGTAAATTTTCCAAATGATACTTAATTGTAGTATAATTACCTGTTCCAAGGAATTCTGTAATTGAATAATTACACTTATTGAAAAGTTATTTCGAAAAGTAATTAGGAATAAAATGGAAACTAATTACCTTATAATTACATGTGCTAAGGACCTTGGTAATTGCAAAATTAATTTGCGTTAGTTCATAATTGAACGATGTCGCCTATAGATCTTTCCGACGTTGAACTAACTTAAAAAGTTGATGAGTTGCAACCGTAGAGTGAATATTTGTTACTTGAAGACAGTGATGTTGACAGTGCGGGTATTGGTAACCATTCATCTGACGATAGCGATGAAAATATAATTACGACTTTGACCAAAGATAGTACCTTGTGTTTAACAACCAAACCATCCGTAGGGCGTCAAACCTCACGAAGTATTATAACGAAGAAATATGGACTTACAAATTATAGTAAAAATGTAGTTACACCTAAGGAGGAATTCCAGTTATTTATAACTGATGAAATGTTGGACATTATAATCCAAGAAACCAACAGCAGAGTCATTTCTTTGAAAGGAGATGAATGGAGAAACGTAAATCGTGTTGAAATGAAAGCTTTTATGGGTCTATTAATTATTGCTGGTTCACTGAAAGCATGCCAAGAGCCAATTCTAGAATTATGGAGTCATCGAAATCCTACATTACACCGAACGATTTTTTCTGTTACAATGTCCCGAAACAGAATAAAAGAAATACTGAGATTTGTTACATCTGACAATATAAATACGAGACCGGAACGTTGCGAAAAAAGTAAATTAGCTGCAATTGAAGATATATTTGATATGTTTACTTTGAACTGCAAGCAAGCATATATACCTAATGGTGAAGATTGCATTGACTAACAGCTTGTACCATTTCAAGTCACTAGGTGACGTGAAAATTCTTATTGCTGAAACATGAAAATCTATTCAGGAACGCTAAACAATTCCCCTGAGAAGGAACAGAGCAAACGGGTTGGTTTAGATTTGTTAAAAGGTTTTTCTTCCGGTTATGGAGTTACCACCGCTAACTTTTTTACATCCATAGCTCTCACACAGGAATTATTGAAACAAGGGAAAACCTTAAACGGAACAATGCGGCAAAACAGAAAAGAAGATCCTCAATAATTTCGTCCAAATAGACAAAATGCTGCTTATCCAACACAAGCCTTATATTCACGGAGCGCTACGATGATTTCCTATCTTCCCAAGAAAAATAGAAGTGTAGTTTTACTATCAACAACATTTTGATTTGGATATATCAGACGAAACAACTAATTTCAAACCAAGTATCACACTTGACTATAACAGGTGCAAAGGAGCTGTACATTCCTTGGATCGCAAGGTTGGAGAATACTCACATCCCCATAACACGAACCAGTAGCAATCAGTTTTGTTCTTTCATATTGTGGATTTGGCAGCGATAAACGCCTTTACGTTCATCCACAAGCATGATAATTACGAGAAGGGAAAAACTTTCAGAGGATGGTTGCTCTTTCAAGAGGGGTGGAACTAGTAAAACCACTAATAGTTGAACGATCAACAGAACATCTACCTAAATACATACAAACCGCCATTAGTGTGATTTTGGAAACCGACGATCCAGATGACCGACAACAAGGTGATAAACTAGAAATAGGTGCGAAACGTGATTGCTGTGTTGTGTGTCCAAGACACTTCGACAAGAAAACAATGAACAAATGTGATAGATGCAAACGGTTTACTTATAAAAGCCATGTTACTGTTGTTAAATCGACAATATGCAACCCTTGTAATGGACAAAATAAAAATTGATTTTCTCGTGTCTTACGAAGCTGGTGTGGTATTGTAATACTTGTAATTTTTCATATTATTGAACCTAATAAATGGTTTTTGATTATCTAAAGACTTCTAATTAGTGTTAGTCAAAATAAATCCTAGATTATAGCTGCTAAGTAATAGAATCACTAAATAACCCCACCTGGTTCCCTGTGTTATAAATTTTACCATGCGAAGGTTAACTAACTATTTGTTATATTCCAAATATCTATTTACCAACTAATTATATCGCACATATGAAGCTTTATTATTAATTTGACTACTTTGTGACTTTACTGCGTTCTTTAAATAGATGGACTAGTAACTCACAACGGTCAAAGTTATTTAATTTAAGTTAATGTAACAGTATGTTACTGCTCTTTTACAGAAGTGTTTAATGGTTTATCAAAAGAAATAAAAAGTCAAGTTCAGAAGCAATCGAACTTATGAACCATTTGATAATCGCACAGTGGATAGAATAATTATTTTAATGTTAAGTTCAAGCGTGAACCTAGCTTTATTAAATTAATTATTAATTCAAAGCGTGCTACTTAGTGCAGTAAAATATAATTCCTACGAACTAATGAAGAAAAACATATATAAAACTAGAAATAAAATATATAGCTTTTACCCATTTTATTGCTAAATGGAAATATAGTCCGCTAGTAAGTGTTTTTCTCACAGGGAATTTTCATAATTTAGTAATTTCTGCAACAGTCGGAAACAATAATACAGTAAATATATTCTGATACTTGCTTAAATATTCTTTTTCTCCACTTTTGGTCAATAACTTACGGAAGTAAACCTATGATTACTTTTGTTTTCTCAGTGCTTGCAACACTTAATAGCAATTCTAATTATATGAGAGAATAATTAAATAGACAAAGTTTCTAAAATCCACAGAAATAGATATTTTACTTTTCCAACGTGCTCGAAATTAAAACTTGAATAGAGAAATATATACTAATTTAATTTTTGTTTTAGTGGAAGTTGTGTTCCTGATGTGGGGAATTCGGCTGTGCATCGTGGTTCGTAAGGCTCCATCAGAATTTAATGAGAGCCGGTTTATTTCGATGGCTATATATAATGAATTTCTTCTGTCAGTGTTTTTAAACATTTCAATGTGAGTAAGCTTAAGTTTGCTGTATACGTGCTATATAGATTATATTTAAAACGGTAACTAACAGGCAGTCACAAATATCGAAAATATAACACTTGACGTGCAAATCACACAATTTACAAGTTAGAAAAATCTCACAACTTCACATCATGTTCAGTATTTCTAACATTTATGTTTTAATTGTTTCAGGTTCTTTTTGCAACAACCAGCCAATCCGGATTTACTTTATATAATCTTCTTTTGCCACACCCAGCTTACAGTAACTCTTTTACTCTGCCTAATTTTCGGTAGTAAGGCAAGTAATAAAAATATTTGAACAATGTTATTACAATGAATTAAATTTTAGGCGTATATGGTGTTTAAGGGACAGGATAAAGATGAAAACGGATCTGGTGTAATTCCAAAAACACAAACTTCAAAATTTTTAGGGAAAACTCGTTCGGGTAATTCCCAATACACTAGTACTAACTCATCGATGGCGGGATTTGAACACTCGAAAATTATGGACGAAGATGTGCAAGAAGAATTTATACGTTTATATACTCAGTTAGAACTGCTCAAAGAAAAAAATATTCGTGTAGGAAATCGTCATATAGCATCAAAAATTTGTGCTATGCAATCAGCTGCGACACGTTTTGACTGCGATCAAACAGAAAATTCAGCGAGAAAGAACTGTAAATTAAACAGTATGTTATGCTTAGTATCTGACAAACTTGTTTGCACCACAGTGTCAGCGGCTGAATTAACGGAGGAAAATGTGTCTACAGCAAAAACTAAGCGACAGAGTGTTTCTTTTGCTGAATCTACTGATAAACATGCCAGCGGAACTGCAGTTAGAGAATCAACAAAACTTTTGAAAGAAATAACTTCTGATAGTGCTTCTTCTGACGATTCACCTATAGAATTAAAAAATCGAGAAGAACGATCGGACAATCAAAATACTGACCATAATGGTAGACCTCTTAAATCTGGTCACGCAAAAACACACGCTATTGTTATAAATTTAGATGACAAAAGTCGGTTTACTGAAGAAGTAACAGTTTAGTGAATTTTTTACCTGAATAGATTCAGTGCATTTTCATAGGTCACATCGGTCAGTAAGGGCCCCATTTGATGGATGTGAATTTACTTGAAAATGTTTTTGTTGGATAATGTTGTTTAAATGTATTTAACCTTTGCAGTGTTTTCCGTCAATCCTCTAAGCATATCATCATCCTACCAAAATGTTCAGAGTAGTTAGAAGTATGATTTTTTACACCCATGTCTTTCCTGTAAATTACCTGTATATTATCCGTGTAAAAAGATATGATGTGAGTGTAAATGTGTACCGTTTCTATTGACAGTTTTATTGTTTAATTTTTTTCTTATTGCACTAACCCATATGTGATTCTTTAGAAAGAATAAAGTAACAGGTACACTCCACAGTTGTTTACATAGATAAATAGATTAAGTTGCAAAATACTGTTTGTAGTAATTACAGAAAACTTATTCTTTTAAACTTAACGTGTGTCTGATGTGTTCTTTGAAATGTTAATAAATCCCAATTTCTTCTAGAAGAATATTATTTTCAAAGACGTCAAAGTTACGGCTAATTTTTGTATAAAATTATGTAATTATCTATTACTACATGTGTAATCTTTTTTGATAATGTCAGCCATTGTTGTAGATTTGAATTTATGAAATTCAAACATACGTAAAGTTACATGATCATAATGGGCACTACCCATAACTGGCTATTGGCTGTTTAAGTAACAATTCAAGCGCTGTTGTGAATGGTAATAAACTGTACCGCTTTAAAACTGTTTATATGCGTTTTAACATGTGCTAATTTTCGTTTTAGATAAATACTTACCCTTTTATGTGTAAACTTAAACTAATTTTTTTTTATTAACACTTACAATACCGTATTAATAAGCGCATCTATATCTGACATAATTAATATAAACTATTCGTTTTGTTTTTAAAAGCAACAATGTCCTAATGCTTAAAATAAGTGATTGTTGGAAAAATTTACGATTTTGGGACACATTACTAAATCCAACTGTATGATCAGGCATGTTATTTCATGAGAACAAAACAGTTATCAATAGTTGGAAACTTATGGTATAATATTGTTGGTTCCAACTTATAAGATGCGTAATACAGAATCTAAAGTTGGCGTAGCTCTAAATAAATGTACATTATAAGCTGTCTTTCATTGGTTTCATAACAATGACTAAGTATTATAGTGCGATTATACAAAACATAACTCAAATTATTTACATTTCATTGTTAAAGAATGCAGTCTTGTGATTAATATCAGTTAATATGGTTATATCGTGTTGCTGTCCTTTAATTTTCGAGCTTGATTTTTTTACTTTTATTAAACGTTCCGTAAGTTTTCAAATCATAAACGTGTCTGTGGCTTGTGTCACTAGAACAAAGTCCTGCAGCTAACCTTTTATAGAAATAACTTCAATTTCTTCTTCTATTTCCTTTTCCAAATTGCTGTTCTTTATTATCCTCATTTTCTTTTGATACTTTCCACCTGTCCTAACTTGCCATGTTTTTGTAGTTTTTCCCCTTCCAAATTTTATGCCACCCCTTTTATTACATTTTTAACATTCTTTCCTCCAAACTATTACTTTTTTGCTTAAATTCTCTTTCTATCTTCTGATTCATGTTGTAAGTTAATTACTCATGGCTCAATGTCTAGTATTGTATCTTCCATTTGGTCATCTTCTGTTAGATGCTGCAATACTTTGCAGATGAATATGGCGCGGTTGTACCATATGACATTGTTGTTAGTTGGTACTCTCTAGTGGCTGGTGTTGGCTAAATCACTACAAGATGGTCTGTAATGGTTGGTCTTCTTTACGGACCTCTGCCTGACGGATGTCCGCAGTAAATAAAAATTGATGTTTCCTCCATCTTAATAATGTGTCCTCTAGATTCTGTTGTGGTCCTGGGTACACGTAAATGGCTTAGTTTATGCTTTTTTTTAATGCTAGAATTCACACTGAATTCATTTACCACTGGTTGGTGGGGGATGTAATAATGCTTTTTTTTGTTGTCCTCCATAATGTTGCAAGAATATCTTATAATGGTTCCGTATAGTTTCAGCCACCGTGCTATTGCTAGTGGGTGCAAGCTTCGTATATTATTTGGATCGGCTTCGAATCGGATTCTGTCGGCTTCTTTTTGTGGCGTGGTTATAGTGTTATTCACGCTATAGGTCTACTTCAAACACCTGCTGTGGTACGCTGACCACTCCCAGTTTCCAATATTTGGATACTTCGTCTACTTATATTTTGCGTACCATTCTCTACCATTCAATACAAGTTGTATTGGAAAGCCTAGAGAAATAAATAATTATATACAGTAATTTGTGGAATTATATTGTATTTAAAACATGAGTGCTGTTTATGGAATTCCATGAAGTGAAGTTAAAGAACATAAATTTAAATTATTATAAGTTTTTATTATGAAAGAATAAGTTCAAAAGTAAATATTTAAGCTACTTTTTGCTTTTATGACAGCACTCAGATGGTCTTGGCGTACTCTTGTGTCCCTAATGGTATCACTATTGGTCCTGGCGTACCCATTGTTGAATATGCTAAAATTATGTTTTTCCAGAGTTCACTGTTCAGTGCAAACGCATCTGATGACAGCGTTTAATTTATTTTGGACAACACAGTTAAGCCTATAATTCATATTCACTTTATTGCCGTAGCTGCATTTGGACTGTTATTTTCGCTTTGCGGATGTTGGTTAGGTGATCTCCAGTTCTAAGAACATGGTGTTAAACTATAACGTGCACAATAGTTGAGCACGTATGCAAAAATAAAAAAAAGGAAAGGAATGGGAGAGAGAGAAGAGCACGGTGACTAGCAGCTATAAAACATTTGGATGCGTGGAGAGGGTGAACATTGGGGTCAGATAGAGAAGGGAAAGAAAGATGTATATGTACAACAAAAGAAGGAAATTTGGACGCCACGAGTTTTAAGTAAAATACACCAAAACAGGGAGTCATTTCCTCAAAACCCGAAACAGGAAGGGTGACTCACAATACGGAGAAGTATTTACACACAAATTAGGTAGTTGACTAGGTTTCCTGAAAAAGAAAGGTTATACATACACAAATTATGTAGACATGGAAATAATCGACAAAATAGTACCAAAATTTTTACTTATATAAGGTAAACACCAATGAAACTAAATGTTGTAATTAATTATTGTTCAAGAAAATCCACTGTAAATTCACTGTAATGTAAAAAAAATTAGTAAAATGAACCTTAATATCTAAATAAATATTCAATTAAAGTGTAACGTAGATCAGAGAAATGAATATTGGATGTATTCCATGTAGTGTAATAAAAGGAATTTAAATCCAATGTCTAATTAAATTAAAATCGGCTAATCCCAATGCTAAATAAGGTTTGTATTTAGTATATCTTTTTAACAAAACAAAATAAATTATATTAACAAAAAATTGTCAATTTCAAATGTACAGACCCCCCCCCCCCCCCCAAAGCGTTTAAATTTGTTGTACAGTGGACAATGATAAACGTCAAATAATAATTCAATTAATCACGAATAGTCAATCACACATTAGTCTCCCAATCAGAAACAAATATTTAACCATTCTAGGATTAGTAGCAATATAGCAATGAACACATAGAGCTTGAATATAAATACATTTACCTGTGGATATCCTATGTTTACAAAAAAAATATCTATGAATAGATTGTGTAAGATTGACTTTGTTTTAAAGACACAGAAAATAACTGTATTAATTATTTTAAGTTAACCCATAACAAAGTAAGGCAAGGCTGAGCATTTACATAATTTAAAAGTGTATTTGCACTCACCCAAAAAGGCATATAGGTACTATATAACTAAGCTGTGGAATTTGTCCTGTTGTCGGAGTTATATAGTTATAGATCTTCGTGCTATTCAGTAGTAAGTACTAATTAAGGCACCTTCCAGTCAATGTGACAGTTCACAAAAGTGAAAAGTAGTTTACCAAATTGTGTATACATATAGTATCGGACACGGTAGAAATATATTTATGGTTGTCTGAATTGTCCCCAGAGTAGAGTAGGAGTAGGCCTAGAAGTAGAACCTCTGTAATTAATTACATAAGACACGAGTAATCCTTTGGGTACACTCCTACCTTAACGAGGCTCACAAAGTAGAAATTTTGAGAGAAACTTATGTTCGTAACCAAAGTTTAAATTATTTATAGATATCGAAATTTGTAAAGTACTTTACTCCGTTTGTAATTACGAGATAACTGTGGTGATGGCTAAAACTAAAAAAAGTTTTAAAAATAGAAAAAAAAAAGCAAAGCGAGATATACCTGACGTTTTTTTAGCCTTTTGTCATTTCGTATAACGAAGGACCAGTATAAATCTGACTTTCATCGATGGATTAAATAAATGCAGAAATTATTTGATTTATCTAAGCATTTAAAATGTGAAATTCCATCGTGACCAATTGTGACCAATGGTTCTAAATTCTGAAAATGTGTGTTAAGAGTGACCATCAACAATTTTGAATATTAAACGATTTAATTTAGGAAAATAATATAATGAAGACAACGTTAAATAAGAAAATAATAAAAATAGAAATGAACAACTGAATTTAATAGCTATCTTTTTTATGATTGTGGACCTGAACAGGCTAAATTCGGCCAATCGTGATAAGGCACTCAGGAACACTTAGGAGGATAGATAGAGGGATAATGAATTACTAATAGATGCTTATGAACAGTTAAATTAAATTTTCTTATATCATAAGTTAGAGGAAAACAGGAACCAGGGAGATCATTCCAGAGTTTAGAAGCCGTGTAGAAAAATGTGGATTGCGCCCGTTTGGTACGACAAGTGGAGATTTGTACTGCATACTGATGATGTGAACGAGTGAACCGACTGTTTCTCGCAAACATAGCCCGAGATGGTATCAAGGAATATAATACAGCATAATAGCGGTTGTAATAACGATAATACAAAGAAAGTACTGAAACCATCCTTCTATTCTGAAGGAACTGTATGTGAGAAGTTAAGGACGGGTAATTTATAAGCCTAATCGCTCTCTTTTGAATACGATCAACGATATCGAGAGCGTAGTGGGGAGCACTAACCCAGAGGTGAGAATTATATTCCAGATACTGCTTAGATCTCTACAAAAAGCCTGTTTTACGAGCAGCTGTTTTGGTAGCTGGTAGAAGATGGTAAACCCATGAGAGATTTGAAGATACTGTCATACCCAACAGAGTAATAGAGTCTGAAAACTTAATAACTGAGCCATTCATACTTACAACAGGAAATGATCAATCTTTTTGGCGGACACAAGGCAACACTGAGTTTTGTTAGCATTCAATTTAACTAGATTATTGCTTCACCATTCGAGAATACGTTGAACGTCTTTGTTGATTGAATTTGCCATTTCAGCTTTAATTTCTTGATTTGACATAGAAGGTGGATTATCACTATGAGTAGACTGAGATGAACTACAGTGAAGAGTGCTATCGTCAGCAAATCAATGGAAGGGGTTAGCTGTTGAAGAAATAAGGTCATTTATGTACAGCAGAAAAAGTGTAGGCGCTATAACGGATCCCTGTGGTACGCCCGCGTTAATGCTAACTTCTTTTGAAAAAAAGCCATCAACTACGACACGTATTCGTCTTTTATCAAGGAAACTAGGAACCCAGTTGATGATCGTATCATTTAACCCAAACGAGGTGAGTTTGGCAAGTAAACACTTATGCCAAACTTGGTCAAATGCCTTTGAGATAACTAAAGCGACTACAACTGTTTCACCGGACTGCTCTACTGTATTGTTCCAAACATATGAAAGAAGATCACCTGTTGAACGACTTTGCCTAAACCCATATTGGTGGTCACAAAGGAGCTTATTAGTTTCAAGGAACGTGAGCAGTTGCTGATTGATGGCCTTTTCCATGATTTTAGACAAAATGGAAGTGATGGCAATTGGTCCGTAGTTTGAGGGATCGGTCTTGTCGACTTTTTTGGGAATAGGTTGAACATTTGCTAACTTCCATGATGAAGGGAATTCCCAGAAGACATAGAGATCGTATAGAGCTTAGATAGGACTGGTACTAGTTCGGGGGAACATTTCTTTAAGACAACAGCTGGGATACGGCCTGGGCCAATCGCCTTATTGAGATCAAGCCTACTGCTGATCGATTCCAAGAGCTTGTACCGAAAATGAATTGGTTTCACAGCGTATAAAGAAGAGTTGACTAAGGGCAAATCTGTTCCAGAATGCTTAACTAGTGTAACATCCGAAATGATGGATGTTACAAAACCGTTATCTGAGTAAATTTAATTCCGGACACTTATGACCCTGAGCCAATTAGCACTCTTAATAACTGACAGACTTTTATTTGCAGCATTGCTGTTCCAAGTAACGCATGTCTGATGATGTAGCTGTATTATGCCATGTTGCCCTCATTGGGCCCATAGACTCGCCTGTTAGTTTGATTGATTAGTACAATAGAGTGTGATTTGGATACACGCAAATTCCAAAATTTATTATTAAACAAGGTTTTGTACTATAACTGTGCTGCATGCGTTTGAAACACAGTATTTTTTCTTTAATCCCTTTATTTTTCGTTGCACTTATTAATTCCCTCAATTTTGATGGGTTTTCCATGCAACTTCGTTGCATATAATATGGGCAACTGCCAAGATTTATTGATTTTTCTCATTTGTTGTAAATCCGAGAATTCGCTGGGTTGTGTTAAGAATTGTCCGAACAACCTTTAAATTATTAATTCCATTTCCTTGATATTATTTTTAATGTGGTCAGACACCATGATGTCATATCCCTTCTCCGGTTTGTTATAGCTGCTATACACCCATGCTCAGTGTCACGGATTGATTTAAATTGTTAGGTTTCTTCCATTTCAACCTGTGGGAAATCTGACATGTCCAGTAGTTTGGACACCGTAAGCCTTTACAACAATCGATTAATGTTTTCCATTAGGTGTTATTTTGTTCGGGTATGTGAACACGTATCAACCTTGCAGCTTTCTATTTCCAAGTATGCTTTGAGGTAATGCATTCTTTGTGCATCCGATAATGTTCTATTAGGATGCACTGTGCTATCAAACAGGTTATGAAATGATTCACAGTTTTCATACTCGGTTTGGAATATTGAAATCTTGATGTTTGGCAGCGATATTGTTAATGTTGTTAGTGGTGGCTAGTTTTTCGCCACGTACTGTAATTTCTCTTCCATGGTAATAGCTTCATCTTTTCATCTCTGCGGTAGCGCATGTATAGGGAGTCTTACACAACTTTTCTGGAACGTCCTGCAGAACGCTGTTCCGCTTGATGTTGACATTATTTGCTGCTAGAGGAGCAGTGCGTCTAATTTCGATCTTTCTTCGAGGCTCATAAAGGTATCCTTTGTGTCGCTATAAATTTTATTTAATTAGTCACATACCATAATATATTGTAATGGTGGTACGGTAGACTATTGACCATTACGTCATGATTCTAAATTACCTCCAGCTTCAGCTGGCGATTCATAAGATACCTCTCTGCTTTTTCTTGAGGCTGCATCCTTCTTCATATTCTCCAACATTTTCTTGATCTCTTGGCCTACTTTATCTTGTTATTGAGCGTGTGCGTTTAGGTTTTCTATCTTAGACTGCTTTGATTCTATTTTGATGCTGCGGTGTGGGAGTAACAATCCTCGGACACTTGTTGAATGTTTGTTGTGTCTTTCAGTGGTACAGAGGAGTAAATTATACAGCACTAGATCTTGACCTGTTTTGTAGATGTAGATCGTGATCCAACGATGCTTGATAGTTGCTGACTGTTGGTTGATGTTTACCTTATTAAAATCTCCAAGGACCATGTACGTAATATTGGGATTGTTGACGACACTTAGAAAATGCATAACAGAAATCTTGAAGTAACTGTACGTTATTAGCCTTAAAATCTTACTTGTATTGGTTAGTAGTTTTGCGAACAAATGAATAATGGTTGATGTTGTGTACACGGATTTTACGCGTGCTTTTGGTGTTCTGTGGGATTCTACTGCAAAACTGCGTAGTTTTGGACTCTCGTGTTCGTTTTTGGTCCTGTTATGCACATATCTTGGCTTTCGAATAAAATATGTGTTTTATAATGGGTTTGGAAATTTATAGCCACCTCATAATTGCTTCAGTGTTCAAATCTTGACCCTTAATGTTATTTCTTCACGAC
Organism: Vesta saturnalis; assembly: GCA_036346205.1. NCBI lineage: Eukaryota > Metazoa > Arthropoda > Insecta > Coleoptera > Lampyridae > Vesta > Vesta saturnalis. The sequence continues at coordinate 171,331 of JARFJB010000072.1, forward strand.
CTCATAAACGAGATTCTCTTCCTCTGTTCTTGCCTATGCTGATTATGTCAAGATATTTAAGAACATAGAGCCACTGTATAATTGTTATGTGTTTCAAGCGAATATTGACACCTTAGTAAAATGGTGGACTAATTTTAACCTTATACCTAATATAACATATTGCGTTAATATGACCTACATTCTTCAATTCTCTCCTATTAAGTGGAAGTATTATAAACTGGAGTTGAGCTACAAAACGATTCGAAGATGGATGATCTGGGTGTTTGGTTTGATTTAAAATTATCATTTACAACACATAGTGAAAGTATTTGCTCTTTAGGCTTCCAAACGCTAGGCTATAAACGTTCAGAGATTCTGCTGTTTTATCTACACCTTACTTTAGTAAATATTTAAAAGAAAACATCAACAAAGAGGATTATCCTGATGTTAAAAGATAAGGACGATCAAACAGGGTACAATATACCTGTGATAGTAGATTTTTTTCACCGAAAATTTTCTGAAATAGAAGTGGATCATACACGCCTCTCTCTTGCTACGGAACTCTTAATTAAAACAACTAAACCACTAAAACTCTTTATTTATCAGAGTAGAATGTTTGAAAAACAAGCATTATACAGTAATTTGATTACCGCATCATTTATAACTAAACATGTAGTGAAAAACTTGTTTACAAAGTCAAGCAAGACTAGATTAATAAATGCATAGTTTTTAGGATATATCGCCGACTTGAGCGGCAGCAGAGATGGTTTGTCGAGGGGGAGGTCGCACTGGAGCGGCACGAGATGAGGGTGCGTCGTGCGACGCATCCTCACGCCGTCTAATATTGTATGTGTATGCACTTCAAAATTTCGTTATTCATTATTACATGTACATATTTAAAACATATTAAAAGCGTCTTTACATCGCTCTTTTGTTGAATATTTATGTTCTAGACATAATATTTGGTAAATACATATCAAAATTAACAATATATTACCACTTCATTTTCACATTTCATACTTATAATTCCTTATCTACACTAATTACACGTTGCTTCATTACGCTCCTTGATGTATTGCTGAGCTGAGTCTCTTCATCATCCTATGCATTTCATAATACCCTAAATCTAGTTTCATTATTTCGTTTATTTTCCTTAGCAGCTCTCCTAGCCTCTTCTCTCTCTCGTCTATGCTTAATACCTTTTCTTTACTTTCCCCTCGTATCGTGCGTACTACTTTCGTCATTTCTGCTAAACTGAATCGCGCGCTCCCAAGCAAGCCTTTTACAGGAATCCTTGAAATCGCTAACCATGAAAAATTCTTTTGAACTGGTTCTATTTTAGATTTCTAAGAATTGTAATATGACCGCGCGCGTGCGCATTGACCCAACCTAACCTAAAACCGTGTGTTTATTAATGTAACCTAATATTGTTAGCGTATTCGGTCTAACCTAATAATGCAAGAAACGAGCCGAGAGAGGATAAAGACGAGGAGAGGCTAGGGAAGCGAGAGAGAGAGAGAGACCAACGTCTATTACAGAAAATATTCTCTAGTTCAAAAATACATCATATAGGCAAAATTTCGCGACGCGAGGCTTTCGGCGAAGGCTGTTCCGGCGATCCACACTCCAACCCTCCCCGAACATAACCAAGATTGTAAGACTGGTATAGGGCGTCGCAACTTGTTCTCGGGTCTTCGCTCCTTGTGGTCTGAACTTGTTCGGAGGCCATCGTGTATTGTTGTGGTACCCTTAGCGGATAATTTGAATTTGTAGTATAATAAGGAGCCCAATGCTAACTTGTAAGACAGGTGTACGGCTGTGCAACTTGCTCTCGGGACTATGCCCCTTGTCGAGCGCCCATTGGCGGAAAATTTGAATTTGTATTTAAGTCTCTGCAGGTTATGGCTGGAAATATGAATTTGTATTGCAAAAAGGGGTATAATGCTAACTTGTAATACATATGTAGGGCTGAGCAACTTACTCTCAGGCCCACGCCCTTCGACCAAAAATTTTAATTTGTTTGTGGTGCCATCTATGAGGGGAAATTTGAACTTCTATTACAATAAGGGGGCCTAATGCTAAGTTATAAGACAGACACAGGTCTTCGCAATTTGTTTTCGAGTCTTAGTCCCTTGTCCCTTGGCGGGAAATTTGAGTTTAAGTGATTACATTCTGATTGCTTATTGCGAGAAATTTGAGCTTGTATTCCAATAAGGGGCCTAATGCTAACTTGTACGACAGGTGTAGGGCTGCGCAACTTGCTTTCAGGCCTTCACACCCCTGCCTTGGTCCCATGTCTGGCTGGAAACAGTATTCTAATAAGGGGTCCTTAGTGCTAACTTATAAGGCAAATACAGGAACTTGTGTTAGGTCTGCGACCTGCTGTCGTGGCCCCCTTGTTGCGAAATTTGAATTTGTATAGCCATGTAGTTGTGTATGGACTGATGAATATCTTCTGTAATAAAGGTGGCACCACCTAGCGTTACATTTGTAGAGCTAATTAGGGTTTCGTTTGTGGCACCATATAGTGGTATATTTTTAAACTAGCGAATGCTTTCTGTAATAGAGACGGCGGCGACTAGCGGTATATTTCTAGGACTAATTAGGGTTGTTTGAGGTGCCATCTAGTGGTGTAAAGACTAATGAATGTTTTCTGTAATAGAGGTTGATCGTGTTCGTCTCTCACTCGTCTCTTTCTCAAAACATAGAAATCAATTAATCAAATCAATTAAGCAGATAAATCCCAAAAAAATCAGTTTCGGTCAAATCAAACAATTAGATCAATCTCATTCAATCAATCAATCAGATCATAACTCACAGCCTGCGAAAACTAGCTTACAGCTCAAAATACTGATTGGAGTAACTTACACTTTGCTAAAACGAACCCAAAATTCAAAAATAGCGAACTGATTTAACTTAATAATACAAAATCAGCTCTCAATTCAAAAAATAGCAGCATGATTTAACTCACAGAGTACAAAAGAAAGCTAATCTCACACTTACTGTAGTTACCCATCTAACCGCCCTTTCGCATTAACTGCAGCATTGTTAGTACAGATTCAAACACCGTTAGGAAAAACAAGTTTATTAATAAAAATTGAAGGAAAGCTTAGCTTTAGAAAATATATTATTATTATATACAACAATACATCATTTATTTAATCACATTCCTTATAGGTTTTCTTCTTCTTCTTGAACCGTGATTCGTCGCTACCATCATCATGGTTTTGAGACTCATCGTGCGTGGGTGCACTCGTCAAAGTTCGGGTAGAATCGGTTATCTTCGGGGAAGTTTTGAGTAAGGATCGCCGAAACAGCCTTCGTAGCCGTGTTAGGAGAAAATACCTCATCCAAAAGAGGAGTTTAGATTTAAAATATATATATATATATATATATATATATATATATATATATATATATATATATATATATATATATATATATATATATATATATATATATATATATATATATATATATATATATATATATATATATATATATATATTGGTATCAAGTGGTTAATGAGCAATTGATTTGAAAGTGATCATTAATAAGAATCACTAGGTTTTATTTAAGCTTACACAGACATTTTATTGTTTAAAACGTCTTGCATTTTATTAATTTAACTAAGAATATGTTTGTCCTTGATTTATTAGCACTTTTATTGCGATTATATTTAATTTCAATCCTTAGAAATGTTTGTTAAACCAGGTCGTTTATTATATTATATCATATGAGTCTACTATCTAAAATTATAATTTCATATAAGAATTTACGGATTATTTACCTGTTTACTAAATCTAAGAAACTTGTATTTAATTGTACAAATTATTTTATCAGAAACATAATCCCAGTTTAAATTTTTTTGTATTAATTGAATGGTCATACACTGTTACGCAAAGCCTTGAAGTTTTAATGTCACAATGTAAAAAATGACTATGTAATTTGTTCTGTTTATTTACTATGGTCATTATTAGTAAATAGTTAATAGCATGCCTTTGTCATGCGAAAACCGCACATGAGGCACAGATTTTTGTAGTTTGTTGAAATCGTAAGCGTTAATGGTGAAGTGAATCCGAATTAATTTTAAAAGAAAAGTAGCTTTAGCTACTATAAAACTTTTGCAAGAATCCTAATTTTATCAGCTACAGGCAACTATTCGATACGTGGGAAGATCACAGCAACATTTGTTCTTTATATTCAACTTTGATAAGATTATGTTAAGTTTGCTCTAGAAAGTTGATAATGGGAAGTGTGAGCCCACAATATTATGGGTGATGATTAATTCAGAGCCTACTGTATGGAATCATCAAAAAACGACTCAATTTTAGAGCGCAACGGTTTACTTGAGCAACGCGAGTAGCAAGTGATCTACCTCATTGATGCTGGAGTTTCGTATACGCTACATGAACGAGATCTGTATGCAACTTTGTGGTCGAAATCTATATATAAATGAGAATGATGTCAATATTTCTAAAAAACTCAATACCACATCCCTTTAATAAACAAAATGGTCACTTAGAGAAGAGACATACTCATATTTCTTTTAATAGATGGTGTATACTTTGTTTGCTATGTAAATAAGGGTAGCGCGAGATTGTAACAAATAATAATTATACTGGCCGTCATAAGTAAATGAACACCCAGTAAACTGATGTATTTTAATGAAATTTTCAGAAAACGTGTATTTTGTATTAAGAAACGATTCAGCAACACACAATAAAGATTAATCAGGTACTCATGGACAACAAAACAAAAACTCTTTCTTTCCATTTGACATTAGTTACTCAAGTGTCAATGTTAAGCATATTTGTAAGGTTAATAAGTAAACACATTAAAGTTGAAATAATGCTCTCGTAAAAATTGCCATCAGTTAACCGAGTTTGAATGTGGCAGAATAAACGTAGAAGCCGGATTATCAGAACGTGATGTTGCCGCTCGGGTGGTACGCAATGTTGCCACAATTTCCTTATGTTGGAGAATATGGTCAGAAAATAATGAGAAACGACGACGTTTGCATCTCGGACGTCTTAGACGCACCACTGATCGTGAAGATCGTGCTCTTCGGGATCGTTTTTCATTAACAAGGGAAATTGGTGATAGATGGAGAGGATTAACGTAGGGCTCAGATCATACCGACCATTGCTTTGTTTACCTCTAACTCTGCGCCATCGTGCTGCACGGCGGCAATGGTGTAATGAGAGGTTACATTGGAATGTGTAATGGAATCAAATCATCATGCTTTTCAACAACGGATTTTAGAAGCGTGGGACAGTATACCACAGGTTAGAATAGATTCACGCATTTCAACTGTGCCTAATCGGCTAGCTGAATGTGTGAGAAACAGACGAGCATCGACGAACTATTAGTGTTAACAATATTTGTATCTTGCTAAAAATTTTCATCGTTTAGTAATAGGAATAAAATACATGTTTTCTGAAAATTTCATTGAAATACATCAGTGTTCACTGTGTGTTCATTTATTTATGGCGGCCAGTATATATTTCGCAATATATAGGAGATATGTGCACGACTCCATAGATGTCATATCGAAAAGGCCTCCACGATTACGAGTCACTGAATCAAGCCTCCTTGTAACAACCCTTTTTTGTGTTGTATTAAATATTCCTAAATTTAAGGTCTTTCATTCATTTAGTTGTAAATATAAGAAAAATTTTAATTATTTTACATTATAGGTATGAGGTAGGCAACTTAATTTGCATATCTTCATAGTGCACACTTTCGTAAAGATTTATATTCCCACTTCAAATTTCATTCTGTTTTTATCATTTGCGCAACGCGTCATAACTAAACCCTTTGCGAAGAACTACATCATCTGACATGATCTAACTTCCTAACCTCCATTTTTTCACTTCCTGGTGAACTATAAGAGAAGCAGGAAGCGTTGTTTTTTTTTGGGTTTTCCCTAAATTTATGTGAAAGTGCCATTAATTATATGGTAAGATATCTTTTAACTTGTTATACTAAAAATTAAAACATTTGCTCTTTACAGCCACTTGACTTTACTTTCTTTTTTACTGCATTTTTTACTGATTTGGATTGCACAATTAATTTTATTGTTGCGTACGTTTTTATTTTATGATTGCAATTTTTGCATTGAAAATTTCAAGAAATGTAATAAATGGATTTTTAAATTTCATGAAGATTAATTTATAATATTGGATTATTACATTTTAAGAAGGAAAATTCCAGTTTGGGTGTGGCCGATAACAAAAGCATCGTTATTGCGCAATTACACAAGGATTACGTCATTTTGGTATACATTTCCGCATCACATTTTTATAATACCAGGGATCCTCAGGAAGATTTAGTATATATTGTACAGGTATAATGTTTAATGATTTTTTAGTATTTTAAGGGTTTTACAATTAGTTTTTAACATATATTTAATAATCATCTCATCTTCTGTCAATAAACATAATTGTATATTGTTATTTTTTTCATTTTCATAGATTTTATTGTTAACTAACTCGGTTTAGTTGTTCCGACATTATAAAAAAAACAATTTGGCGCCCGAGATCATTTTATTAGTATTACATTAATATTTTTATATTATTTATGTTCAGTGAAAATAACAGCAGAATTGTAGGTAATTCAGCAAACCGAAATTATTGATCTGGCCCACTTGAATTTACCGACTAGAGTCAAAGGCACTAATTGTGGTGAATGGTGTATCTCCAGTCAGTTTGACGATTTGTTTAGGAGAACATATTTACTTTTTATACATTATTACTTTACATTTATTTCTTAATTACATTATTATTTTTTTATACGATTACCAGTTCGGCCACTTTTTTATTACATCCTGGCGATGTTGCCTTCTTTTCGAAATTATAGATGCATTTAAATTAGTAGGTTACTGGTTCAAGCTTTGAAATAAAGTATGCGTTATGAATGAATAACGTTTATTAAAACTTTTTGGCGTAGCTTAAGAAGCCTTTCGCTTCCTCGGGAAATTGCATAGAAATCTGATTTTATCAGTTATATATTTTGGATATGCTTTAGAAAACAAAACATGATTCAGTTTTGATTTCTGGTAGGTTATGCTTCTTTTCTTAAATAGCAACCATGTCATGCAACCATTCAAAGCGATTTCTGCAAGATGATTGTAACAAGTGACACTTCCCTAGTTTTACATTTTATGTGTTACTTATAATAGTAACAGTAAATCACAACAGTTGCATTATGACAACACGCTTTAGCCTTGATTTTAATGGCAAAAAACGTAACCATTCACATATATCTGAAATTTGCTTTACAATACATGTCGTTGATTAGGCTAATTATCAGGATATATTCGAATTGATATAATACTATTAACACTATAAATTTTTTTTGTTTTTGCCTGCAGTATTTAGTGGTTGAATAACAGAATAAATCAATGTACAAGTTACAGTAAAACAATCAATTCACTTTAGCTCAGCACGTTTGCTATGTCGTACGGGTGATAACTGTGGAATTAATTGTTATCAGTAGTATAACTATGTATCTTCTAACCACATAGGAAATTTATGTGTGTAAAGGAGATAGAAAATGACCATAAGACATAGAGAAAGGATCAAAACCACGCCACTTTTTGGACGGAAATCTAAAACTCAAGACAGCCTAGAAACAAACCGGATGCGGAGTTAAAGTAATTTACTTAGCTGACAAACGAAGCGAAAGTGCATATTCACTGTGTAGCCGAGAAACACAGCGGATATGAGGGTTAATTGACGATTAAAGGTGAGCCAATGAATTTTATGTATCGAAGACACCTTCACTTTCGGGGTCGATAACGTCCGTTAATGGTATTGGCATTTGGGCCCTACCACTACCCTAAAAACAAGATTACAGCTGGAGGTGTCAACGTATATTCAGTACCCCCAACTCGGTCTTTCAGTTTCGCTATATAACCCTGGAGCTAGTATCGCGCACTTCTGATACCGTGGGTACGTAATCGCCTCCGCATGCATGAGTTGAGATATCGCTATAGCGGAGTTACGTTTGCGCCTCCGAAAACGAGAAACATTGCATTTCAAGTTTACATTTAATAAATATCAGAAACTCACGTTTCATTTTGTTGCTTTTAATCATTTCTTGCGTATGTTATATGTCATACGGGATATAACCATTGTTTGTTAGAATATCACATAATATGTGATGAAATGATGATTATGGTTCAAATAAATTTATATCATGTTAAATTGAGCATTTTAAATACTGTAATCCAAAGTTGTATTTACTATAACCTCTATTATTATCAACGTAAAGTAATATGTAACTTAGGTTCAACTTTTTTTAAACAATGTTCACTCTATGTGAAAGTAAAAAATTGGCTGAATGTATCAAACGATTGAAAAAAGAAATACTGTTTTTAAGCATTTTTTTTCTTAAAATGTCACATTTTAATTTGTCAAATATTGGATGCTACTTCTAGAACACCTGTTGAAATTATGTACCCGTTTAAACGTTAAAATTAAGCAGGCGAATACTAATGATGCTAGTATATCTTGTATATGCTTATCTTTCGTTTTTGAATTTTGTTTTCTATAAAACAAAACCCAATTTAATGTACAGTTTTTTTTTTGTTTCTTATACATTTTGGTTAACGCTATTGAATATAATTTGAATCAAAGTCAAGTAAAACGACCAAACGCATTAATACGACGGTGACAAAAACTTTTATGATTGTAAGCCATTGCGTTGGTTAGTTAATGTTGCAGTTTTATCATGAAGGTGATTATTTGGGACCAAAATGCCCAAAAACGTTTTTCTAAGAAAAACCATCAAACGCATGGACACATCTAATTGCATTTATTTTTATGTGGTGTCAAAAACGTCTATAGTACATGTTCATATATGGCTTAAATGTTGTGGTTTTACGGTGTTGTTCACCATTTGAAGCTAAAGATTACCAAAAACCTTTTTTTTTTTCAATTTCGTTTGGAAAACTCCAATCGCATAATTTCGATGGGCAAGATCGACAATTTACAATTTTAGGGCATCTCTCACCATGTGAAGCAAAATATTTCCCAAAATTGTGTTTATTTAGTTGGCCAAACACACTGTTGCCGTTTACAAGAAGAGAACCTTACTGCTTTACAACGCTATCAGTCATTGGGATCAGCTACATACGTTAAACGTTAAAAATTAGTAACAAGAGGCAATTATATTTGACAGTAAGTGGATAGAAGGATAAAGAACAACCCCATTCACGCGATAGTGTAAATATTTTGAAGCACTACAATAAGAATTATCAAATTTATACTTAGGAAATTTTAATAGGCCGATAAATGATAGCACTTTTGAAATTATAGACGAACGAAATCCGTATAGACAGTTGAGTAAGAACAACCAATTTAAAACACGCCCACACATAAATCCATATTATTTCAATAACATTTGAAATACGTCCTGCGATCCTAATACAAGTTTTAACAAAAACAGAAATTTTAATGCAAATATTAATTATTCTAATACCCCGATGTATAATAATGGACATGATAAGGCAAATAATACTAATAATATACCGCTAGCAAACAATTTTAGTTACATAAATGAAAAGTTTAATAAAAATAGTTATAAAATCAGTAACCCGTCTAATGGTAATAATGTAAAATTACCATGAAAATTACAGTATATCCTTTAATAATGTTGAAACTAATCCGTTTAAAAATAATAATAGTGTTCCAAACAATAATAATTACAAAACGCAAAACAGGTATTATTGAAACTGGAAAATGAGTTATAATTATAACCAAAATTTTAAGGTAAATAACAAACCGCAACATTTTAATTATAGAAACCGTAATACAAGGGAAAATTTAAATTACAGTGCAAACCGAGTAAATTTTAATAATGCAAGAGGTGAAAATTACAATCATAGCCCGCCTGCAACCAGAAATTACAGTAGCGCTGTAAAACAAGGTCCAGTCAAAAATCAAAATTATGTGCAACCGCAAAATAATTTCAAGCAAACACAAAATTTAAATAAACAAGCAGTAATAAACAATTATAACTGTCCACAATGTAACAACACTCAATAAAATTTCTAAATCTTCACCGTCATACAATAAAAATGAAAACCGCCCCAAAATTATAACACTACTTATTTATCTCCAAATAATTTAACTCAAACTATTGAAATAAAATATTGGAGATGCAGTAAGTTTGGTCACCTCCGTTCACATTGCCGTAATAAACCTGTATTATTTTGTTCTCGCTGTGGGAAATTAGGCATTATGTCCCGAAACTGTCACTGTTCAAATTCAAACAACCGCTTTCCGAAGTTTCAATGCAAAGGGGTGAAACTTCTAAAACAAATTCGAAAACAAATCAACAAATCTCCTTTGATCTCCGTCCGTTCATAAATATTGAAGTAGAAAAAATTTCATTGCTATAGTAGACACCGGTTCCACAATTACATTTATAAGTGATACAATATCTAATATGTTATCTCAAGGTACACAATTACCTAAATTTGTAAAGGCTAACGGAATAAATAGCCAAACCGTAGAAATTAGACATGCTTTTTATACCGAATTTAAAATTTGAAATACCAAGGTTCGTCACCTGGCTCATCATGTTCCAACTTTGGGACATGAAATGTTATTAGGAATGGATATTTTATCCAAATTTAATATACCCTTTAATATAAAATCAGGAAATTTGTATTTAGAAAATAAAATTGTACCTCGAGTGGAACGAGGAACTGAAACCGAACTTACCAAATTAAATTCATTTTTAGAAACGGAATTAGCCCAATTCCAAATAATACAAGGCACCACAAATTTAATTAAACATGAAATCCGCCTCACGGATTACACACCGATAAAACAAAGATACCGACCATTAAACCCAAAAATGCAAGGTTTAGTAGACGCTGAATTAGATCGTACGTTAGTAGAAGGTACTGTTGAACCTTCAGATAGTTCATATTCGTCTCCCTTGGTATCAGTTAAGAAAAGAGACGGAAAACCGAGATTTTGCATTGATTTCCGAAAAATCAATGACATTTCTATTAAAGGTGCGTACCCGCTTCCGCTTATAAACCATATCCTAGATATGGTCGTCCAGCCAAGTGTATATCCAGTGTCGATTTAAACGATAGATACTGGGAAGTACCCTTAACGGAAGCGTCAAAAGTAATTACTACTTTTATGACATGGGGACTATTTCATTTTAGAGTTATGACATTTGGTTTACACTCTGCCCCTGCTACATTTCAAAGGTTGATAGATCGTATTATCGGACTTGAGCTCGATTCGTATGCATTTGCATATCTAGACGACATAATCGTTCTAGAAGAAACTTTTTCTGAAGATTTAAAAGAATTTAAGAGAAGTTATTCGCCGTTTCCGACTAGCAAACCTTAAAATTAACGCCGCAAAGTACGAGTTCTGCCGTAAGTATATAAAATATTTAGGACATGTAGTAAGCAATGGGGGAATATAAACCGACCCCGATAAAATTTGTGCTATACATAAAATGGTACGATCGCACAATATAAATACACTGCGATAGTACCTTCCAAAAATAGTAGCACCGTTAACGAAACTATTATACGAAAATGTACGATGGCACTGGAAAGACGAACAAGAAACCGTATGTTATAGTAAAAGTATTATCACACGTAGTATTTCACCTAAAGGATACCACAACGAATCAAAAGGTCAACAAAATCCATGTAAAAGATGTGAAGCCGTACAACACCGATTAAACATCAAATTAGGTATTTTAATTGTAAATAAATAGTTATGTTCTACATACCGTCACCGTTCCATACAAACAAATTTAGAGTTGTAAGTACCGTCAGTAGTTGAGCAGGCACAGTACTCCATCCGACCATCCGCCATAGTGCTTTGACCTCAAGGTTTCACCCTTCCAATTAGTGAGCCATGAGATCATCCTTAGGGGTGACCCATATCCCTTTTACCTATCCTTATCCTACCGTCTCCAAACCAACCGTTTAGTTTAAGTTTAAGTCAAATATTAACATAAGCTGTAGATAGAAATCCGATCGAACTGGGAAAGTCCGAACTACAAGTAAGATGATTCCAGAAAACCGATGTATAAAAATTGATACCGTAATGAATTTCCGCTCTGCATCATAAAGTTGTGTAAGTTGTTTAAATTATATCATCCAAAATCTCTATTCATCCACCGTTAAATTCATACATAAATGTTTCCGAAAATAAACCTACTTCACCGTAATCATACATATCATACATATTACCGTCTTAATTTAAAAAGAAAAAAATATTTTCTAGCTAATAGTTCATTTTTACGCCTGTTAGAATAACAAAAATTGGCCGAAACCCGTTACAAAAATTTTACAGTTAGATGCAAGTAAATTAATTTCAGTTTATTAGAAGATTAAAACCGTTACATGAAACTTTCTTTTAAATTTTATTCAATTAGTGGTATGACAAGTAGTTTAATTTTTTTTGCAAAGAATTTCAGTTTTATTTTCTTAGAAAAAAAATCGTTTTAGGATAAGTAGTTTTATTTTCTTCAGAAAGAATGTTAGTTTCATTTTGTAGAATTAAGACCGATCATTGGAACTAATCCACTTTCTTTTCTCCTTTTTTTTATATAGTAAAGAGGGGGTGTGAAGATTAGTTTTTTTTTCTTTTACTTTACTAATAACAAACAATAACTAAGTCTGTAAATTAATGAATTATGCACCGTTGAATATTGATAAGGGTAAAATTAAAAGATAGCCGTTAATTTTAAAGAGAGATTTATCTTTATTTCAAAATTAAAACTTACCAAGTACTATAAATAACTACACCGTCAATATAAATGCAAGTTTTCTTTTTGTTATTCAGAAATTAAAACTTGATAAGTAGTAATTCAGTTTATATTCAAACACATATGTTAAATGGAAATTACATTTAAAACCTTTTATATTAATATTAGTCACAACACCAACAGTATCTCCAACCCTATCTACAAAAACGTCAATATCAACAGAGTCAACTGCCCCAGAAAGACAAGTTAGAGCATCAGCCGACATTCCTATAGCTTCCAAAGACAACAATATCTATCCCAGACCCAACCAAAGAAAATTCCACAAAATCCTACTGATACCACTCAACAAAACTGGGCTTCCTCTCAGCGTATGAAGCCACCTACTGGCCTACCGACCCAGGTAAACTACCCGACCTGCTGGATTTTATTATAACCAAAGGTATAGGTTGTAACTACCTTGAAATTATTACAAACCTTGATCTAACTTCCGGCCACACGCCAATTATAGCTACCGTGAGCGACACAATCATTTCTAAAGAAAATGACCCAAAATTGTACAACAAAAGAACCCACTGGCAACTCTATAAAGAAATCATTCACAAGCGCTTGGATCTGAAAATCTTACTTAAAACTAACAATGACTTCGAAGCAGCCATACAAAAATAATTCAAGAAGCTTCCATCGAAGCTACACCAAAAATGGACTGCATAAGACAACAAGAAAGGTGTCCCGCTAGAGTAAAAGAAAAATAGCGGAAAAAAAACGGTTACAACGTATCTGGCAGATACCTATTTGACAAGAGACGCTTAAACCAAGCAACAACTAAACTAAAAGGACTTATTAAATAACTAAAAAATGAAAAATTCCAATAATGTCTTGCAAACCCGAAATCAACATCTGAGACAAACTATTCCCGCAGCCAAAAGAATAAAAGCTCAAAAACAGTCGATACCTCCTCTGAAACAGTCAAATGGAACATGGGTAAGAACAGATCTAGAAAAAGCGGTCCTCTTTGCCCAGAATATCGAGAATGTATTCCAACCAATACCCTCCCAAATTCCGACAGTAGAAGAAAGCTCCTGGCTTTGACTTACTAACTGGAAAACTGCTCAAAAAACTGCCGCGCAAGGGCTTAGTGTTACTAACCATACTTTACAATGCAGCTCTGAGACTGGGGTACTTCCCAGTGCAGTGGAAAGCAGTGCCGGTCATACAGGCAGTCAAACCCGGAAAATCCGCTTATGAAATTACCTCCTACACAACTATTAGCTTGCTACCAGTGGCAGTAAAAGTACTGGAAAAACTCGTAGTAGGAAGACTAACATCCATCCTAGAAGATAGCAACATAATTCCAGACCATCAGTTTGGGTTTAGGAGTACAACAGGTCTACCGAATAGTAGATAACATAAACCAAGCTTTTGAAGAGAAGAAATATTGTACAGCTGTACTTCTTGATGAAATCCAGGACCTTGATAAGGTGTGGCATGCAGGACTCAAGTACAATCTCAAAAAACGACTTCTTCACCCACTATATGTTATTCTAAAGTGGTACCTAGAAGAACGCTACTTCTATGTAAAAGTTGGCCAATACCAAACAGACCTCCACAAAATCGTTTACACTGCAGATGTACCAACAAGTCTGCACCCTCTCACTACCACCATGGCCGATGATAAAATCATAATGACAAAACATATCGACCCAACATTAGCAGCTCGGCTTTTACAATAGAGCTTAGATCGATTAATCCAATGGACCAAAAGATAGCGTATCAAACGCAATGAAGCTAAATCGTTTCAGATTACATTCACCAAGTACAGAGGTGACACCACCAGTCTTTATAAATAAATTTATAAATTTATAAACCTATATTAACCCAGGCAAATGAAGTCAAATATCTTGGCTTACACCTCGATAAAGGACTAACTTGGAAGTTTCACATATGGAAAAAAGGAAAGCAACTGGGCATATTACTTAGTAAGCACTATTGGTTACTAGGCAAGGACTTAAAACTATCCCTCACAAGCAAACTTTTAGTTTATAATGCGATACTCAAACCCATATGGACATATGGCATTCAACTTTGGGGAATGACAGCAAATTCTAATATTCAAATAATTGCTAGATTTCAATCAAAAGTGCTTCGGGTCATGTGCGACGGACCATACTTTGTGAGAAACGTAGACCGTAAAGTTGATATCGTAAAAGAAGTGATAGTTAGGTTTAGAACGAAATACCTAAGTGAACTCCATCATCATCCAAACGCCTTAGCCATGAACCTGCTCGATAACAGTGAAACCCTACACAGACACAAACCGCTAGACCTACCAAATAGATTTGATGTAGAAAACTGTAAGTTATAAATTGATGGATGTCAGTCACGTCATATAGTTCAAGTCCAACATTCACTAACATATATTATTTGATTATTGTTGTAAACAGATTGCAAAAAGTAATAAAATATAAAAAAAATAATAAAAAAAAAAACATTAATGTTAGAGAATGATAAGAAACCAAAGCATTCAAATAGACCTTAAAACACGATCAATCTAATTAAAAGAGTTTTAAATTAATATATACCAGTAATAATTAACACCGTCCTTATAAATTAGTTAATTTATTTAGTGAAAATTGCATTGTCAGATAACAGTTTCGATATAAATAATTAAAGTTAAATCTGAAATACTTTCTATAAATTTCAACTACAATAAAAAGAATGTACCTATCTAATCTTTTTACTACTGTATAAAATTTTGTATATTTAAATAACGCGAACACCGACATGTGTCCAACAGTAACTAGCTTCTGGAAGTGCGTGATTTAGAGTTGATATAAGTGTTATTAATTACTAATTAAACCATTAGATAAAATAAGTATTTTGTGGTAATGAAAATTGGCCAAATTTTACATTAATCGCTCTGTTACATTACAAATAATAACTTTAGCACGACGAAAGAAATGTTAATTGAGTAGTTGATTTAATATCAATTAAAACATATTGTTCCGCTGTCGCCTCATCGTTCAAAGTATAGAATTTCCAGCCGTTCCCACTTTTAAATGTCGTACTCTATATAGGTAAGTATTTTCGCTAAAATGATTATGTTTTCGTTCTCACTGTAGCAAGTATAGACGAAACTAAAGCTTATTGATGAGTGTGAGGTAAAGAGTAGTTTAACAATTGATTAATCTAATTAAACTTAATAAAAACTTGCTCTGTAATTAAGTTCGAAACCTAGTTAATTTGGTTGACAAGTAGCAAGGAAATTACTTTGTTGTCGAGCACCGTTTTGATTAAACCCTAGTAAGTTAAATTTAAATAAATTCACACAGTTCATATTTATTAAGAATCATTCATTTTCATCCATTATTGGTGAAGGAATTTTGTTTGTCAAGGGGACCTGTGACCTTTGTCAACTGCCGTATCCGCCTTCCGTCCGCATTAATTGAGTTTTAGCTACATATTATATCATAAGGATTAGACCCTGAATGTTATCCTCCACTGGGAAACCCGACGCAGCCGTTTCGAAATCGTGCACGTTCAGGACTGGACCCAAAGGCCGCCTGGACAGTAATTTATCTTTGGGTGGCTCCCGAATCCGTTTTCCAAGCCCTGTAGGGAACCAGCATCAACCGCAGCCCGTCCAGGAGTGTTACCGAATAATAACACACCGTAACTTTTTTTTGAATAAAATTTATTTCTTCCAAACGAGTCTTAATTTTTATATTGGACTTCGTTGAGGGCAAGCTTCACTTGCCACCACCGAAAACCCTTTACAATAGATAGTAAATTTCAGACTTACTAGCAAGAGTTTGAAGAAGAAGCATCAAGTAACAGCGTTAAAGAGATAGAGGTTATGTGATAAGAAAACAAATACGGTGCCCTGAGACATAATCTACCAAGTAAGTTAAAGCATATATACGGTACGAGGCAAAGTCCACAAGAATGTAGTGAAATAAGCAAGCAAGTACGGTGCCCGGAGATAAATGCAAACGAGTAGGGTTAAAACGAAATCAAAGCAGTTAATAAACACGAGCTGAGGGTGTAAGAATTATTACAAGAAATTAACGAGAAAAGAAGAAGAATGGAAGCAAGGGATGGGAGAATTTAAAAGAAAAAAATGGATGAATTTACAAGAGAAACAGATATAATCAAGGACGAAAATAGAATGGAGGCAATAGAGAGATAAATCAGAAAAATGATGATAATTTTTCACGGAGTCGAAGATCATGAAGAAGAGAATTATATATTAAAAGGAAAGACAAAAGTTACCGTAAGAGATATAGCTGTAACAATGGGTTAAGAAATAAGTGAAATGAGAAGGAAACAAAAAAAGAGCGCTAATAGTGGAATTAAAGGAATGGTCAAAGAAAATGGAAATTCTGAACGCAACGAAAAACTAAAGGGGACAAGAACTTACCTAAAAGAAGAATTTCGGAAACACATACAAGTACAACGGAAAGATCTCGTAAAATACAAAAAGATAATTAACAGTAAAGGATACCAAGCAAGCATTAAATATAATGAGCTAATTGAAAGTGGCAATGCATTTGATCTAGAACAACTGCAGAGGAAATAGGAACGAATGAAGAAAGGAAATTCAACGAGCCGGAGGAAATGTTTATACACCAGGCACTGCAGATCAGAAGGAAAAAGAAACAATAATAAAAAATATAAATAAAGGCAGTACATCAAGTCAAAGGTCGCCGGATACCAATGAGAATTAGGAGAGAAACTGCTAAAAATTACCAAGACAGCAAGTAAGCCAAAATACAATTAACAGAAAGTAAAGATCGGTCAAATGGTACGAATCAAGCTGTGGCCAAGGACAACGAGACTCCAAAAAACGCATTATTAAACTTATTTAGTGATAGAGTACTGAATGACAATAACAGTTAGAAACGTGTAAGACTAAGGAAACAAACATTAAATATAGGCACATGGAATACACAAACACTATTAAAACCGGGTAAAATATCAAGAAATGGCGAAGGAGTTAGAGGAGTACAGATTCAACATAACTGGTTTAGAGTTTAGAGTTTAGAGACAAGATGGGGCGGACACGGAATAATAATAAAGGAAAAATATGAGTTATCGTACGTAGGAGAAGAGAAACAAGAGCATGGCGGAACAGCGTCTATGGTATTGAGGAAAATGAGGAATCAGATAATAGAATTCAAACCGTTCAATAGTAGAATTTCATACGTAAGAATCAAAAACAATCTATGTGATATATTTATCCTAAACGTATATGCCCCAACAGAAATGGCAGAAACATCATAAACAGGACTGTTATAATCAACTACAGAAAGCACACAAGGCAATACCAAAGCAAGATAGAGTAATTATACCTGGAGACTTCATCGATCAAATTGTCCAAGAGTTATGTTACAAAGAACCTACAGATATACACACTATACACGAGTAGACAAATGAAAACTTAGAGTTTTTATGAAATTTTGTAGCAGCATCTGAGTTGTTTATAATGAGTACAAAATTCACACATAAAAAAATACATAAAGCCACATGGAAACACCCGGCCGGAATAATAGAGAACCAGACAAACCACGTTTTGACAAAAAAAATAGATAGCAAGGTTATGCAGAACAAATGCCGACTCTGGCCACTTATTAGTCATCGCAAAGTGCAAGTTTAAAAAAGGCATAAGGAAGAGGAGCTGTAAAAAGAAAAGATGGAATGTAAACAAGCTGGAGACAGAAGAAGTAAAGAGAAAAGTTATATAGTATACAGCAAGAACAAGGAGAAAGAAGAAGCATGCAGGAGAAATTGGAGATAATCGAAAACAATGTAAATAATGCAGCACAAGAAAAAGGCATGGTTTGACAAGTAATGTGAAAAATTGGTACAAGAGAAGAAAAGTGCTAGGATAAAATGGTTATCCACCGATCGAAACGACGAGAAAGAAAAATGCCAAGAAAAGCGAAAAATGACACAAAGGAAAAAAAAGGGTGAGGATGGAAAATATTATGCAAGGAATAGGGAACGAATGCAATAGAAGGAACACAAAATCTCTATATGAATACTTAACCTTCCGTTAGGCGTGAGAGTTTTTATGACATCGTTAGTCGCGCTGTATCACACAGATACATTTACAATATGACGCCTAAAAGAAATAAAACAATCTGATAGATAAAAAATGTTTTATATTTTTACATTTTAATAATTAAATTATAATATAAATATAATAGAAAAAAAGTAATACCAAATTTGATATATTTTAATCAGAATATTCATCACTTATTTCATTTATACCCAGACATTCGTCGCATATTGTCCTGGCATGTAATTTTAAACATAAATACTTATTACATTTTTGACATAAATACGAAGAAAAGGAATTTCTTTTGTTAGAGTCATAGCATGGTTGGCATCTTTTTCTTTTCTTGGTAACACCTGAAGGTACAGCTTCGGATAAAGTTTGGCTTTGTTTCGAATGTGTTTCGGGCTGATTGTATTTCTGCAACATTATCTTGATTTCTCTTGGCAAATTTGATAACTGCGCTCTTTTCTTTAGTTGTTCATCTAATAGTGATAGTCCCAACTTTCGTAAGTAATCTTTTCGTGAACAGAATTCGTTTCTATTGCCCAAAAAAATGACCCGAGAATTGACACCCCCTACATTTAGCAAGTGAAAAAATAGGACCATAGGCCACCTTTTGATAGATCTACTAACATTATATGTAGCACAAAGCTTGTCAAGTATATCAACGCCCGATTTTGTAGCATTATAAAATTGAATTACTCCCGACTTTTTTCTTATCATCTGCTACTTCATTTGAACTAACATGCATGCTTGACAAAAGCACAACTGTTTTTCCTTTTTTTTGGAACGTACGAAACTAAAGTTTCATTTTTTGAGTATCCAAAAATGCTATCAAATTGATTACGTCCCTTGGGTGACATAAAAGAAGGTGGAATTTCTCTTTTATTTTTACGAATCGTTCCCACGTAAGAAAGCTTTTTATTTTCCAAATTTTTTACTAATTTCAAACTCGTAAACCAATTGTCTGCTGTTATGTTGCGTCCAGATTGAAAAATGGGTTCTGACAATCTCATTACTACATCGGCAGCAGAATTGCTTTGTTTGAAAGGCCCCTCCGGTTGTTGGCCACAATAAATTTCCATATCAAAAGCGTAAAATAATTTAGCAAAACTTAGACAGAATACTTTTATGCCATACTTATTTGGCTTGGATGGTATGTATTGCCTGAAACCACATTTTCCGCGAAACCCAGGCAACATTTCATTTATTGTGACATTCTGCCCAAGATGATAGTGAAGTTTGCAGTTTGCAATAAAGGCAGTAAAAAGATCTCTAACTGCTGCTAATTTATCAGTGGCACGACGCATTTCTCTTGTTTCCTTATTATCAAGCCTCAAACATCTTATAAGAAATCTAAATCGTTTGTCAGACATAGCCATTCTAAAGACATCTATTCCTAGTCCATTACGTACCAAAAAATCAGCTAAATGGCGATGTCCCCCTCGAAACACACCGGCTAGGTATAGCAGTCCCAAAAACGCTTTTAACTCAATTACATCTGTTGGAAAACAATCACGGCCTCTTTGGAATTTTGATCTTAAAGTTTCTATGTATTGATTTGTACAATCAACAATCATAGATAAAATATTTTCACTGAAAAAGAGATTCCAGCATTCAACTTCTGTTTTTGCATTCAATGAAGTTTGGCTAACAACTCCCGGCAGCCTTACCATAATATTGTATGGTCTCATCCGAGTCAGCTTGGGAGGAATTTTGTCCCATCGAGTCCCATCTTTACCTAAGATGAATAGCCTCATGTATACTAATATACATATATACAAAATAATTTATATTCACATACCAAGAAAACAGTTTTCCTGCGGTTCTTCATCTTCAGATTCATTATTGTCGATCTCGTGGTCCGTCTCGGAATTTGTTGATCTGGTCTCCACATAGTCCTCTGTCTCAGAATCGTCAGAATCGTCAAAATCTTCCTCTTGAACCTGACATAATACTTCTTCGTCGAGAAAACCCACACGATTTAATTTTTCAACGTCCCCTAGATTATTTAGATTATATATCTTTTTACTCATTTTTATCACTAATAAATAGTATAAAGACAAAAACACTTGTCAAATAGACACTTAGCACTTAAAACACTTAAAAACAAACAAAAATTAATGAAACACAGTTTAACTAAACACTTATCACGAAAAAAATATTACGACTGATCCGAACCGTTTGTAACAAGAATGGTCGCATTGTATCACTCAGGTACAAAATCGAGCGCACCCGAAGTTTATTGAGAATTAAAAATTTCCAGGTAAAGGTTTAACATTGTAATTGTATGAGGGTACTAAGAATAAGGTATCTAAGGATTACTACAAACCATAACATTAAATTGTTTTTCCTATTTGAAATATTTGTATAAATAGAATGCATGTATCCCTCAGATACACGCGCGACTAACGGAAGGTTAAGAAGAGTCAGAAAAAAGGCAGCAACAATACCAATAGAGTACGAGAAATGGTTGGAATATTTTAAAGTGCTATATGAACATGAAAACGCGGGCAAAGTAAGACCAGAAAGAATCGATACGGAAGCAGAAGCAGAGATACATACACTGGAAAGACAACCGACGTTAGAAGAAGTGGAGAAAGCTTTAATGAACCTAAAAAATGGAAAAGAAACGGGTAGTGACAAGATGTGGTGAGCTGATAAAATCACGGTGGTAAGAACCTAAACAGAAAGATATACAGGTTAATAAGGAGAATATGGGAGAAGAGAAAATGCCCGCAGAATAGAGCCTAGGAGTAATAATACCCATACCCAAAAAAGGAGATACCTCCAAATGTATAAATTATAGAGGTACAATGCTATTAAATGTAACATACAAAATACTTACAACAATCATAAAGGAAAGACTGGCACAATTTACAGAAGAGATAATAGGAGACCACCAATTGGGTTCAGGAAAGGGAAATCTGCAGTAAATGCAATACATATAATGAAGCAAACGTTAGAAAAGGGTTATGAATACGATATAGACATGCACGTTCGTCTGGTGGATTTTAAACAAGCCTTCGACATGGTAAACAGAGTACAAATGATACAGGATCTAAAAAGGATTAAAACACCTGAAAGCTAACGAGATTAATTTTCATGGCCACGGAGAACTCAGAAGCAAGAATAATTACAGCGAAAGGCACAACGGACAGTTTTGAAGTAAATAGAGGGGAAAGTGAAGGAGACGCCTTATGATCGCTATTGTTCATTATAATAATAATGATCGGTTGTTGGACAGCATCAAACTGCTTTTGGGAATCCCACCATTCCTGCGTTTGCTTTTCAGCATGTGCAATGCGGTTTTTCCAATAGTTAGCATCGATTCTTTTTAAATTTCCCACAACGCTACTACACTTTCGTTAGGAAAACCACTCTGGTCAATGTGTTTGTTATAAAATTCTTTGAAATTTCCCCATACCAATTCTATTGCATTAAACTGACCGCTGTGAACATAATACTTTAAGCTTCTGCTGGTTGATCAATTAAATATTTTTTCGATGTGTGTTTTTGTTTTGCGAGTTCTAATAACTCCACTTTTAATAGAATAACTTATGTTGTGTTTGTTTAAAAATTCAACTAGTTGGTCTTTCTACCAGCTATATGTTGGTATCTTTTCAATTAATGTTGAATGATATGATGCGTTGTTCAATACTATCAGGCTTCTTTAAGTTTGGTAGTAATTATTGTTCAAACCACTTCCTGAATATATCAGCTTCATATTATCATGGTAATCGGATAATTGTTGTTTTGTGGAAAAGACTAAAGATGAATGGGGAATAAACCCATCATAATTTCCAGCACTTAATACTATAAAACAAAATTCATAAATAGTTCACATTGATCAAGTATCATTATTTTAAACGTACCGCTTTCCTTCACCAAATGATATTTTTCTCAAACTTCTAACATCCTTATCGTGTCGTGCACTTTTTGAAGAGCTTTTACTAAATATCCATGTTTCATCCAAAAATACAGAATCGTACGTAGCCTGTTCTTTGTTTTTATAATAATTTCTTAGAAACGTTGTTCTGCTGGAAAGTATATGTTCCTGTTTAAATAAACCCCTTCTTGGATCATCCTTTTTGAAATCAAAACCAATTGAATGTAGTAATTATGTCAAACCTATTACGCTAAACGAGAAGATGTTGTCGTCTCTCAATTCCTTTACTAAGGACTCCACTGTGACAGGTAATACTAAACATCAGATTTCTTATAGAATCTATAAGTTATTGGTATTCCATTACTTATATTTAGAGTGCATGTTTCCACGTGTCTAACCACCACGCTGTACAGAATAAGAGGAATGAGTGAGCTCGGCCAAAACTTAATCGAACGGTTGGAAGACCGCAGAGCACTCGGATTGCATGGTCGCTTTGGAGGTATCGATAATATAGTTGGAGTGAGAATTTGGTTAGAGAGGAAAGAACCGAAATGGACTCCACAAGCTTTAAAGAGAAAAAAAGGAAAAGAAAAAGGTTCTTATTCCTTGGAAGAGGGAGAGTCTGTAAAGCTTGAAACAGGTAGTAAGTAATAGGAATAATAAGTAAGTGAACTATTCCCTCAACTAACGTAAATGTATCTCCTTTCTGGAATTCCCAACAAAGGAGGCAATAAGTCAAATATGATTGTATAGCAATATAAACATGAATAATAAACGAAATAAATTATATACAATATCTACGGTATTCACAAAATTCACACAAAAAAAATATAAATTAAAATAAGTTTACGAGGGCAAGTCGTGAGCTTGTCTTTACGCTCACAGTAATTTATAGTTTAGAATACCAAAACAAACAATACCCCTTCCGGCCGACGCAAGATCTTACGTAGCTTAGCCTGAAAAGGCCAATTTAATAAACTTATTAAATCAGTTACTTATAAGAAAGAAATAATTCAACCTGCCTTTCGTTTAACAAAACTGAATACAAACCCCTATTTGATTAAGTTACATAAATACAATTGGAAAAGCTTGTTCAGTCTCAATTTTATTTCAAGAAACAAAGAAAATAGTAATTAAGCAATTTAAAATTAGAAACAGAAATTGGTCCGAACAATCTTATCCATATTCGAGCAAAGAAAAGAATATTATATATTTGAACTACCAAGTAATTTAAATAGCACTAAATCTCGCGCCAACAATTAACAGATTCAGTATTACATCTGGTATGCATAAAAAGTTACATCTGGTATAAACATAAAAGTTGCAACACTGCTACTGCGCACGACCACATAACTAAAACAAAAGTAATTATTCATAATTGTAGGTTATACATGAGCTCGCTAAGGGTGTGACACATAAAACTAATATTATTCAAAATGTTGATTGCTAAGTGTGCGTCAAAATCTTAAAGAATGATTTAATTAACATATAGCAGATCTACATGAGAGAAATTGTGTTGAAAATTAGCTGAATCAGGTATTAAAATATCGCCGAACTTATACTACAGGTAACTATGTTTAACAAATACTTGTTGATATAATTAATGTAAATATATTTAATTTCCTGTAGGCAATCGTAACCTGCTGAAGGCCATTTAGATACGAGTCTTATTCAGAGGTAAAATGTTTTCCAACTACTTATTAACCGATCTAAGGCAGATGTACTTCTTTTCGTTGTAGAAAGCAATTTATTTATACATGCAAAAGAAAAGGAAAGAGCTGACCTGTGTTTGCGAATGCTTATGCGTTTTTCAAAGCAGTCAAGCAACGAGCAAGCAATCCCCAGTATGTGAACTACAGATCGCAGTCTATCAGCAACACAATCCAAGCAATAAGCCAACGAGATACAGAACGGATACTCTTGTTACATCAATCAAGACAACCAAATGTAAACATGAATTTGGATGTGATCGTAACGGTAAAGTTATATTGACACTTCAATAGATGGAAACTTAAATATATAGAAACGTAGGTTTGTGGAAACCCAATTTAGTTGCTAAAACGAAACTAAAGAATGAAAACGATGTTTATTTAATGATAAGGTGTTACCTCTAAGATCGAATACGAGCGGTTGTTTAAATGTCTTAAACAATTTGTTACACTTATTTCTTTGAAGAAGTAATGTGAAATTCCTTTTGTGTGTGAAACCTGAAAGAGAAGTTTGTAATTGTAACGAGGTTAACAACATCTAATACGGCTTACCAAAATGTGTAGGTGTAAATATTTCTATTACATCCGTCTTAAATGGCGATTATATCACTTTTATACAACAAAGCGATATTATATAGCGAAAATTTTCCATAAAAATGATGCTTAGCATCTAGTAAATAGAAACAAGAAAATTTCCTAGAGACTTTCCACCCTTCTACAGCAATGGCGATTTTGAAAAAGACAGCCAACGCCTCAAGAAACAATTTCACAACTTCATTTGTTATCTCATTTAAACATTGTTAACAGATGTTTTTTTTTCAAAATAAAACATGATAAGTAAGATGCAGTTTTGAAATGGTATCGCCATCTAGTGGTGATTTAGCAAAGTGATAGGTACCTATAAAATGTAAGAATGTTGAAAATAACCAGAACCTACGTTCATCTCAGAGATGGCGCTATAGGTATTAATTGAAGTTCAATTTTGTAAAAACGAGTAAACTTTTAAAATACAGACGTAGATACGAGAGAAAAATAATTTTCGTATATCGTAACCGCGTACACATCCTAATAGAAAATTGTACGTGAAGTAAAACTTAATTACAGTACAGGTATGATTTAATCCTTTAATCCTTCATACTCATTAGTAAATGCCGTAAATACAGAAATTTTAACTCCTTATAGGAAAGAAAATACATACTAATAAGCTTAAAGCACATTACTAAATGTTTAAATCACAGATACTTATTTAAGGTAGCTTTTAAACACAGTAATCAGATAAAATGATGGAATCGCTCCTATATCAGTCGATTGCAGAATCTGGTACAGATTTACCTGCTTCTTGGCGTTTAGCAAGTCGTGCTTCGGTACGGTTACGGTTTTTCAGCAACTCCACGTGCTTCTGCCGTTCTCTAAAATATAAATTATATTTCATATTGGAAACGTACGGAAATAATAACAACCCTGTGTACTCGTAATAGAAGTCAATTTTACATTTGGCCCTTTACGATTACGTTAACCTTCAAAACATCGTAATACGTTCATCAACATAAGTTGATTTTGACTTTTAAGAGATTTACCATTTAAAGACGT
The DNA here is from genome assembly GCA_036346205.1 of Vesta saturnalis. Classification (NCBI taxonomy): domain Eukaryota; kingdom Metazoa; phylum Arthropoda; class Insecta; order Coleoptera; family Lampyridae; genus Vesta; species Vesta saturnalis. Next base: position 197,315 of record JARFJB010000072.1, read on the forward strand.
GACGAACTACAAATTATATGAAGATTATTTTCAAAGGGTGATTAAATTAGCCAATCTTACCTTGAATGCAACAAATATGTTACGGATAGTATTGAAAAAAACTGTTACAATATGAAAACATGTAGGTATGAAAAATAAAGAACGAAATAATCTTTTGAAGCGTCGAAAATTGCAGGTTAAATTTGA
>JARFJB010000072.1:202500-259623 GCA_036346205.1 Vesta saturnalis
TTTCTAGATACGAGGCCTTAAAGTCCAGTGTCGAAACCGAGCTGGTGGTGTAGTAGTGACCCGAGCTGCTTAGAATTCGGGAGGTAGTGGGTTCGATTCCCGTTACCTTCTAACTTGTATGAGTTTTTTTCAGGGGTTCTCCTCGTACAGATGTAGCGGCATGGTCACTGCGTACATGCACACAATGTGCGGCTACTTAGGCGAATGCTGGGGTAGTATTTTCCCCCTCAGAACCCTATCTACATTCCTTCCAATCTTATCCTGACCACATCCATCTTTACTCCCACAATACATGTATACGTACTGTATGTATGTATGCTGGTAATCCATGATTGTGGCGGAAGGAGCTTGGAAAGCTCAAACAGTCGGGCCTCCCACTTGGGGAGGGAATGAAATACGTGACCTTTTCTTTTTTCTTTTTCCAGTGTCGAAGGAATATTGCGGACGTAGCGGATATACATTTCAATGATAACAGCCAGGTGGCTTTATGATGTCATTTCACCCGTCCGTTTACGGAAATTCAGTTCGTTTTTGGCGCGGGTTGGAGTTCAAGTAATAAATGGGTATAATTGGTTGACTGAGATCCAATGTGGCGAAAAGTGAAAGATGTATAATAGTCCCAGTTTTGATAATGTAGTGTCAAGTCCAATTTACGTAGCGCGCAACGTTTGTGCAGGAAGGGTTATAATAAAGTCCGTGATGACAGAACTTCCCTTAGGGATAGTTTTACCCATCAACCCTATCGAGAGATATTAAATAGATTCAACCAACACACGATTAACATATCGTAAAGTGTCGTTTGTCCAGAGGGGCATCGCTAAGCATCGTAAAAGAAATGTGTTAAGTGTTAGGACCTAGTGCTTTCCCTTAATGTTGACAGTAAATTCGGCTTTTGTGCGGAGGAAATTAGACGTTCCTTCCGAAACGTTGAAACATTGTGAATCACAGCTCAGCAACTAGAGAACTCGCTGTAAATAGAAAAGTTTCTCGTTATAATAATTTACATTCAATTAACTATATATATATATATATATATATATATATATATATATATATATATATATATATATATATACATATATGTAGTATATATAGCGAGTAATTTCATTAATTTGTACAAATGGTACATTTCGTTATATATAATATTAGGTAGGGATGATTAAACAACATTGAGATGGATATAAATTTAAATAATTCATAATAAAATGTTAAAATAATAATATTCGACAACATATTACACATAAGTATGAGGTATGTTAGTTATCGTAATGCATTAAATCAAGTTCAATGTTAGTTAGTAGGTTTATTTAAGCATAATGTTCCCTAAAGACATGAGGTACAGGCTGTAGTTAACAAATACGATGTTAAAATTAGGATTAGGCATAAACCAATGTCACAATTTCAATGTACGCAGCCAAGAATTATGAAAACGTTCGTGTTTGTGCGAAAAACGAATATAAGTGCTAAAATTACATAAAAACAGAATAAATACATTGGTGATTAACTATAAAACATAAACAAGCCAGTAGTTCTGGAATTATAGTGATTAATTAACATTTACAGACCTTAAATTAGTGATTCGCAACAATTCGAAACAAGCCTCAGAAGAACTTATAAACTTATAAAAGTTTGAGAATAAATTTAATTCAGACATAAACATTAAGAATATACACTTTCACAAACATTTAAAGTGCTAAAATGTGTAAAATTATACATTAAAAATTATGGTATTAATTTGAGGTTATGTTATTTCCTCACACAAAAATTATGTAAAAATTGTTATAGATCGGGACAATTTGTTCAAAATAAATTATAAGGGGTAAAAATAGTAAAGTAGCCTCAATTTCAAGTCACAATTCACTATATTAGTGACTATATTACCAAATTTAGTTTTTAAGGGTGTATGAAAATTTCAGATAATTTTCCTTTCAAATTGGCCGTAGGCATTTAAAAGATGTGTATTTATATGTAGTAGCATCCAATATTCATGTGGAAATCAATTCCAGACCTGTAAAATGCATAAAATTAGTTTAAAATCAATAAATTAATGTAAAAATCAACTTGGTTAATAATTGGAGAAATTACTTCGTGAAAGGACTTATATTATAGTAAAAATTGTGAGGATTCCGAAAATGTTGTTAGTTTTAAGATAGGTTTAAGGGGTCAAAAGTTATGAGCTTTTGAAATTAAATTGTAATTTAAGAAAAGCATTAGCCAATCAGAATTGAGGAAAAATTGGATGTAGTTGTTGATAGCAATCGAAGAATTTGGTTTCTAACGATTTGCATATAAATAGAAGTGCTGAAGCATTAGCAGCTCTCTCAGTTTTTCTCGGTTCCCACAACTTGCTAACCAAGGTGTTACCAAATTTTTTCTTGAAATTACTTTAAACAAAATAACGTCACTTTCGATAAAAGTAAAGTGCGGTTTTAGTATCGGAAGTGTTAAAAACAAGTGATATTCATTTGTCGGTAAATAATAAATTAAGGTTAGTTTACCTTTTTTAAATAAAAACTCGGTTGTTATCGACAGCGAGTGAAGATATTTCCGGAGATTCGACATTGTTTTTTAAGTTTGTTTTTGTTTACGTTTGTTATGGATATTGTTAATTGTGTTTTCTTCGTGTTTCTATTATTATACATTTTATTTATCGGAAGCGTGTTTAATTTAAATAACCTTCAAACCTCATGCATTTCAAAAATTATTTTGAAATAAAAATAATAAAGTGTAATAATCCTGAAAAGAAAGATTTATCAATATGAAGAAATATTAGTGAAACTTAAGTAATCGAATAAGCATTAAGAGAGAAGAAAATTTGGATGTTCAAGAAGCAGATTTGGTTTTTGAAGGAGCAGTTTTCTACGGTCAACTACAACAGCGTGAAGAAGATAAGGAGGCAATTTTATGTGAGTGTTATAACTTTATGTACGTTATTGTTGACATTGATATTTTCATTGGTGTGTTAATGATTTCCATATTTTGTACTAAACAGGATGTGCGACAACTTGTATGCATGTCAAAAGGGAACATTAATTGAGCTAAAATTAAATGATTATTAGAATATTCACTAAATTTAAACATATTTGTTCTTACATGTATATGGCGTATTTTCTTTTTGTTTGTAATGAAAGGTCACATGAATGCGTATTCATAGCGCATGCTCAATTATACATTTGAAGATTTTTTTTGTTGTTATGTACAGGGGAGTTGAACATATATCGATGCAATTTAAAAATCACAATTCTATTTCTTTAAATAATTTGGTTATAATAAAATATAAATGGGCGACAACTCAATGTGTATTAATCACATTACCTATAATTATAAATATTCAAAATCGTATAAAATCAACAAAATAATTATTTACTTTATCATATAAATTTAAAGTCTCTTCTAAATTTTGAACTATCTTTGATGAGTCTTTACATCCGACTGTGTAAAGTTAGTTAAGCCAAATATTGATATAAATTAAATATAAAGATTAACAAGATAACTAACAGTTCAATATACACACAATATATATATATATATATATATATATATATATATATATATATTACGATAATACTTTATATTTATTATTTTTATCTATTATGCCAACTAACTTAAACAGTTGCATGTAAAAACTCATCAAAGGGGATAGGGTTCAAATTTAGAAGAGACTTTAAATTTATATGATAAAGTAAATTATTATTTTGTTGATTTATATTATGATTTTGAATATTTATAATTATAGGTAATGTGATTAATACACATTCAGTTGTCGCCCATTTATATTTTATAATATCCAAATTATTCAAAGAAATAGAATTATAATTTTTAATTTGCATCAATATATGTGCAACTCCCTGTACATAAAAAACAATCTTCAAATGTATATCTGAGAATGCGCTATGAATACGCATTCATATGACCTTTCATTAAAAGCAAAAAGAAAATACGCCATTTACATGTAAGTATAATATGTTTGAATTTAGTAAATATTATAATAACCATCTAATTTTAGCTCAATTATTGTTCCCTCTGGACATGCATACACGTTTTCGCACATCATGTTTATTACAAAATATGGAAATCATTAACACACCAATGAGTAGTAATATGAGGCCGGAGCTACTCCACTTCAAGGTCACCCATGTAAATCTTATGGGATTTATTTCAAGGTCAAGTGAGTTTTCTCATTATGCCAGAACGCTCCACGCCTCAAGGACGTTTGAAGCATGCTTTTGGGTGGGAGAATCTTTGGAGCGGGTCAAGTAATATAGGACCGGAGCTACTCCACTTCATGGTCACTCGTGGTGACTTTCAAGACTAAATAGAGGTTACAGTTTCGTAAGCTATGCATAAAAAGTAGGTCATATCTGCATAGTGGGGGTAGTTTAGAGTAACAATATAAGGAAATAGGGGGTAGTGAGTGTTGTGTGTATAACATGTGGATGGCATACGCTCAAGAGCAATGGATCAAAGCATCCGACCTGAGAACAGCGGTGGAACGCTTGAAACAAGAATTTTTGGCATTAGTATTCGATGCTGAACATGAGGCTGTTTACGGACGAGGTGATTATAGTGAAGCGGAGTGTAACGTGTTAGTGAAAAAGTATGAAAAGGAGTAACGATATGTGAAAAGTTTTAAATTTAAAAAAATATGTGAAAATGTTTTGTAGAAGAACTTAAAGCTGTACAATTGCATCAGTTTTGCAACGACATAAAAAAATGGGCAGCATCTCCTGATGGTAGCAGTTATTCATCATCAGATGCAGATTAGCCTACTGGTGCAATTCCCCCCTCTACCTTGAAAAATATATATAGAGAGACAGTTCCGGTGGAAACTATAATTCGAAAGCGTGCTCGAATCAGTAAAGATGGAGCTATCTGCATTGAACAGTAGCACTTTCTGTAAACCCTTCACGAATGTAAAAGGTTTGAGGTGGGTGCAAAATATAAAGTGATTGATATCGATACAATCGACACGAAGTATGGGAAGCATATTGTCATTGAAACTGAAAACTTTAAGTGTATACTTCCTTTACGATTTTATGAATACTTCAAAAAAGAAGATTGCATTGAAACAAGGTCTGGCTGAGAAAGACGTGTACATCACCAGTACCGGAACTGTAGGAAAGACAACGAATTTAACATTTCTGCAAAATAATAATAATAATAATGTATATCCATGTATAATTGTTTGAAAATAAAAACTATAAATATTTTTAATTGCAAATAGTGACTTTTATTTCTTGATTAAAGAGTAGATACATCATAATGAGGAGAGTTGTTATTGATGAGACTAAAAATGTAGTGTATAATATGATAGTGTGGTCCTTTGCTTATCGTAATGCAAGAATAGGGCTGTGGGAAAATTTGGCGCTGGATAGATTACGTTTCCGTCGTAAATTAAAACAATTGGAATGCATTTTATCACCCGTACTACAAGAACAACATCGTGCTGAGGTATATCATGATAGATTTACAAGAACTGTTCTCCCCTCCACCATCATAATAATGTTATGAGGTGGGGAAAAACGTATAATAATTATAAAATATATATTTACGGTTACAAATTGATCAATTCTTGTAGTCAACACACACAAGTTCATTCAAATGAGTTTTAAAAGACTGTACATGGATAGCAAGAATAGTTGTAATAATAATTTCTTCACATGTTCGTGTTGGTGTTGTAATGATGGGGATAGTTCTACCACAGCAGCTACATCTACCGGGTGCTCTTCCACAACTGAAAATTTACATAACACCGCTACTGATGAACGTTTAATTGATTGTAGCTTATATGATTTATTCGAGGCCAATTCTCCAAAAAACAAATACATTGAAATTGGATACAGTATGCAGCAGCATCTTGAGGTAGTTATACGAATCGTATGTGCAGACGGACTCATTGTTATGAAAAGGCAAGATTGGGAGATGCTACTCAAGTTTCAAACATATTTGGAAATTAAATTTTTTTGTTCCCAAGAAACTGAAAACCACATTGATTGGTCAAATATCAACGAGGAGACGGAAATTGAATACGAGAAAAGTTCAGAATTGCTTGGTAACAATTTTACCATTTTTTTATAATTGGGAAGTAGTTAAAGGCGCATCATCATCATCAGAAAGGTTATTAAAAAGCATAACAATTCAGCAAAACCACGGTCGTTACTGTACGTTGAACAAGAACGACTCTGAAGAGCTTTTCAACTTAAAGGATATAATTAACTATAGGTTGGATTTACTGGAATCATACGGTCTTCCCTGTTTCTTTCAAAATCTCATCGAGCAAGTCAACAACTACCGCCACTTTCGTAAGATGGAGTATGGTGATGATGAAACAAACAGCGATAACATTTATCATGACTTTGAAAATGTGTTGAATTACAAGTATGATATAAATTCTCACAATACAGTTTGTATGATGGAGCTGTTGCATTATGGACCTAGCTGTTTGCTGTATCACATATATGAATAAATAAAATATTGATAACAAAATCTGCCTGTTCTTGATCGTTACCTATAAATTAATATAACAATTCCTCCCTTCACACAAACAATGTTAGTTGGGAAGCGGAGAAGTGCACGTGGGGGTTGTCTGGTTAATACTCTCATTAATAAGCTACCCGTTGAGCTCCATATTCCAGGGTATCAGTATTGTGGTCCCGGAACTAAATTAGATAAAAGGCTTCAGCGTGGTGATCTCGGTATGAACCTTCTAGACGCTCACTGCAAAGCTCGCGATATCAGTTATAGGGATAGTAAAGACTTGGTTAGTAGACATCGAGCTGATTATATTTTGGAAAGAAAAGCTTGGGACCGTGTTAAGGCACCCGACGCAAAGTTAGGTGAACGCACAGAGGCTTTAGCTGTAGCAGATATATTGAAGGCAAAACGAAAGTTAGGGATGGGTGTTAGCAGAACAAAACGATCGCGTAGCAGTTTGTTGAAATTACATAGAATAATTAGCAAGAAAATCAAAAACAGTCCTAGAACCATAAAGGCTATAAAATCAGCTCTTACAGCAGCAAAACTGACTGTAAAAATATTAGGTGGGAAGGGAAAAGTAAGCGTTCCCAGAGTAATTCCGCTACCTAAAGAGGGTGGATTTTTACCATTTCTTATACCGTCATTTTCGGGATTATCTGCGGTCGGTGCTTCAGCTGGAGGGGCAGCGGGTATTGCAAAAGCAGTTAACGCATCTAATAGTGCAAGGAAAATGTTAGATGAAACTTCGCGCCATAATCGTACAATGGAGGCCATCGCTGTAGGAAAGAAAACCGGTGGGGTGATATTTTGAAACCCTATCGGTCAGGAGGAGGTATGGCTTTGCACTTGAAACCAATAATAAATAAAAAGAAACTTCAAAATTACCGAAAAGACCGTTGACTGATGTAGAGCTAAGAGAGCACGCAAGGAATGTACCATACTTTAGGGGTGTGTTTATGAGAGATAATGTGCCAAAATTGTCATGGAATGACGAGGCTGGTATTATTAATTTAGATAACCAAAAGGGACGTGGTACTCATTGGGTTTGTTACAAAAAACGTGATGGAAGCGTATGGTACTATGATAGTTTCGGAAATATTCCACCACCGAGAGAAGTTCTGCACTATTTTCACGATTGCAAAATATACTATAATTACTCTCAAGAGCAACAATTCGGTACCTCAAATTGTGGACATCTCTGTTTAAAGTTTCTATATAAATAGCATATTCAGTAGTTGGGAACATACAGTCACCATGTCAATCACCTTCAGTGTAGAGGGTATTGGTAACATAGCGAGTAATAACTTTTACTCCCGATCGAACTTAATTCCGAGAAAACCTACGTAATCGGTGTCGTCGGATTTTACGGTTGTTGTAGCATAAGGAATATACACGCTGGAAACGATAAATTTTATTACATAAAAGCGACAGAACTCAACGCTATTGAAATTCCACATGGCGCATACGAGTTGGAAGAACTGAGCATCTATATAAAAACGCACATTCCTACAAGTCTCTTTAGTTTAAGGGCAAATAATAACACGCTCAAGTGCGAGCTTAGCTGTGAATTTGACATAGATTTTACTCAAAAGGATTCCATTGGACGTATGCTAGGTTTTGAACCGGTGATATTGGAAGCTAACGTTTTACATATCTCTGTATTAGATATACAAATAATTAAACATACAAATATTCACATAGAGTGTAATATTGTCAAAGGCTCGTATAGAAACGGGAATCCAGCGAAGGTGCTGTATGAATTAGACGTGTCTGTTCCACCAGGCTATCGTTTAGGCAAAATTCCTAGCAATCCTCAGTATTTGGTAGTCAACACCAATACTATCGGTAATATTTCAATTAAATTAACGAACCAGAAGGGCGAATTAATCGATTTCGGAGAGAGCGAAGCATTTACGGTACGACTGGAACTAAAAGAATATGGGCTTAAGAATTAACCAAGGTCCACTTCCATCTTTCCTCAATGATAGCATAAATACAGGACGTGAGCCTACAATGGTTTACTCAAGCAGGGAGCGTGCTGGTGAATTAACGTCTGGCGAAAAGTACTTTTTGGAATCTATAGGGTTAAAACCACATAGACATGTCAGATTCGTTAAACATCTTCCAAAGCGCACGTTTTGATGAGACCATCACCAAGTCTGATATTCATACATATCTTCCGTACGGCTCTTCTAATTATGGATTATCCGATGAGATCCGTATATTGATACAGTCAAGATTTGGTAATCACAACATACGATAGTTTCCGGTGTATTGAAGGTAAAATGGAATGGCCCTAGAAGGAGCCGGTGTAAAAACATGTTATCTAACAAACAACTTTGCACCATTCCTTTTCGAGGAAATACGTTACGAGTTAGAAGGTCAGAAAGTGGATACATGTAGAAATCCGGGTATAGCATCCGCACTCAAAGGATACGTATCGCACACATGGAATGAAAGCAAAGGTTTACAGCATTTGGGATGGTCACCGAGGAACGAGGAACCGTTACAAGTGGAACACGCTAAAAGCAACAAAGAAAAACATTTTACCGTCTGTATACCTCTAAAACACATATTCGGAAGTATGGAAGATTATCAGCAAGTTATCGTGAATATGCGACAGGAGTTGGTGTTAATACGTTCCAGAAGCGATGCTGATTGTTATAAGTGTACCGCAGACGACGCTAAAATAACGTTAAATAAAATTCAATGGAAGATTCCGCATGTGATGCTAAGCGACAGTGCTAAACTAAGTCTGTTCCAAAAAATCAATAAAAATACAACCATTACGATTCCGTTTCGTCAATGGGAACTATATGAATTGCCAGCTTTAAAACAGACACAGTCGGACATATGGCCAATTAAAACTTCCACTCAATTGGAGAAACCTCGATGGACAATTGTGGCTTTTCAAAAGGGGAAGAAGTTTTCAACGACGGAAAGAGCGGCCGATTTCGATAACGTGAATATTCGCAATCTAAAGTTACACCTAAACTCGGAAAGTTACCCATACGAAGCGATGCATCTGGATTTCAATGTCAACAAGTACATAATAGCCTACCAAAATTATTTAAATTTACGAAGAGAATATTACACGATCAACAATCATGAGGATGCATTATTTGACTATTCGCAATTCGACATGTCCAATATTCGTAATGGATTGCTCGAAACAAAATGAATCACTAAAACACTCGACTGTAGATGTAAAACTTGAAATGGAAGCGTTGGAGGTGTTTGAAGCCGGTATCGTTGTCTATTGTCTCATATTACATGATGCCATGGTGCAATACAATCCTTTGACGGGAGAAGTGAAAAAACTATAATATGTTATAATAATAATAATAATAATAATAATAATAATAATATATTGTAATATTAGATGTATAAAATAAAAAACCATATTGACAAGTTGTGCAGTTTTATTTCGGATAGACACTGATCAACAACAACAACAACATGCGAGTAGTGGTTCAAACTCAAAAACTACCTATTGTAAATCTCGATGATTTAACTCGAGCTGCAAACAGCGAGATACAACGGCATGGAGAGTAACTTCCAAACAGCGTACGCGCTATAACTTGTGGTCCTTCCAATTGTGGAAAAACAAACACCATGATCAGTCTCCTAACTGAACCGAACGGTCTTCGTTTCAAACACGTGTATGTCTATTCAAAATCGTTGAATCAAGAAAAATATCGACTCTTGGGTGAAATTCTAGATCCCATGAAAGATATTGGTTATTATTGCTTTAGTGATAATACTGACATTATGGAACCGAGCGAGGCAAAACCCAATTCAGTGTTTATCTTCGACGATATCGCTTGCGAAAAACAAAACCATATTAGAGCGTACTTTTCAATGGGACGTCATAATAACATTGACTGCTTCTACTTGGGTCAAACCTACACTAAAATCCCCAAACAGCTGATTAGAGATAACGCCAATTTAATAGTGCTCTTCGAACAGGATGATTTGAATTTGCGTCACATACATGAAGATCATGTGGCCCCAATTGTAAGCATGAAATTGTTTCGAGACATGTGCTCAGAGAGTTGGCGAAATCGATACGGATTCCTGGTAATAAATAAAGACGCTGAAGTAGAAAACGGCCGTTTTAGGAAAGGCTTCGATCAGTATGTAATACCATAGCAGTATCGTTAAAATATCATTTGGGAAAAACAGCCTACAAGTAAACAGCCCCGTTTCAACAGGGTACATAACAGACCTGCTTTAAACTGACCTGTTTTAAACAGAGCTGTTTATTTACCTGTTAGACCTGTTTTATCTGTTTTATTGCTGATCCGCACCGATGGACAACGAAAGATTAGCGTTGACAAAACGTATAATTCAAGTTCGTAAAGCTATACAGCAAAAATATGATCATCTCAAGGAGGATCGATTTACTAAAGAGGCAAATTTCACTAAAACTTACAAACCACTCATTGAACCACTTGCAAACATTGCAAATAAAATCGAACCGCTAGTAAAGATGGAGCCGGAGGATGCTTAGGAGGAGGAGGAGGAGGTATTCACAAAACCGTCACCAAAACGTCATTCCTCCCCTATCAAAAAGAAAAGGTCGCCGATTCAGCAGTATGGTACCACACCGTCAATACCTTATCATTTGCGAGGAATTAACAAACGAAGATCATCTTCTTTTAGTAGTAGTAGTAATTATGTTAGTCCATTCGCACAACTTCCGTATTTTCAAAGAAATCCTCTGCGTCAAGAGACACCATCGTTCCTCGAGGCTAGTGTGATTGGAGAAATTACACCCCAAGTGGAAGAAGAAGAAGAAGAACATGTAGCGAATACCACCGATTCTATTTCACTCAATACCTCTGCATCGAGAGAATTTCTGGAACAATATGATCCATTACCACGAATATACATAGAACGCATGCTAAGCGATGCATCGAATACAATTGATACCACATATGGAGTTCTTTACGACATTTCAAGCGATAAGTGGGCAATTGGCAAGACACCAGTAAAGATAGACGGAAAGGATTTGATTATTAAGGGAGTTCGGTATAATGGTACGAGCGGTCTCTATGATCTAATAATAATGAATGAACCAGACAAACGTCTAATAACTAGCGAAGACGAGACGAACTATACACAAATCTTAATTGCAACTAATGCAGCTCGTCGTGATAACAACCCGGATGAACAATTGAAAGGTACACGTGCCAAAAAATATACAGGGATAATTAAACCCTTACTGGAGAAGGTGGAGGTGAAGGAGAAAAAGGGGGGTGAAGTTACAATATTCAAAGAAATTGGACGACCAGTTGAATACAAATACTGGAACAACGCGCATGAATTGATTCAAGATTTGGAGGTCCTGTGGGCTGAAAAAATGGCCGATAATACTGGGCTCGTTAATGATATCATATCAGTCGTGGAAGAACTATACGAAGATGGATATATTGAGAAACCCTCCGAAAACTTTTTTTAGTCAACTATAGTTCGCGCAATGATGGACAAGTTTGGACGCTCTCATGTTCACGCTCAATTCCATAAACTGCTAAAATCGCAATTCTCCATTATCGACGATAAGTTTAATGTCGAAAATAAGCGTTTAACTAATGTAGCCGATCCCATCGAACCTCAAGACGCGCTAACCTTACAACACTATCAACTGACGAGGTTCCATTTAAATGGGAACCGCTTAAGAGCGGTAGCCGATCCTCAAGAAGACTCCGATGCCATAAATAAAGGTTACCTCGAGTTTTGTCTTCAGTTAGTGACGTCGCTTATAGATGATGTTCGTAATTATGTTGAGGTAGTACAAGCAGATTTAAATGCAACTAAAGAAACGTTAAGTAAAGGATGGAACAATAAGGAAGGATGGAACAAGTGGTAAACGAGTTGCATAAACCGGCACGCAAAAATTTCCCTCGTAGACGCACTATTATTAAGGGATTCGATGATCTATGGCAAGCCGATTTAGCTGAATTTATACCTTACTCCAAACAAAATAAGGGCTACAGATACATCCTGTTTCTCTAAATACCTATGGACGAGAGGTTTGAAGACGAAGACGGGGGTAGAAGGTATGAAAGCTATGCAAACCATTTTTAAAGAACGGACTCCCAAAAATCTGCAAACAGATGCTGGAAAAGAGTTCTACAATAAGCATTTCGCTAACCTGATAATAAAACATAACATTAATCACTATTTCACCTACAGCACTAAAAAGGCTAGCATAGCAGAAAGAGTGATTAGGACAATCAAGAATACCCTGTATAAAAAATTTGGGGTGCATGGAAAATACGTATGGATTGATCCACTTCTCGAAGAAGTGACGACAGAGTACAATAACCGTAAACATCGAACGATCGGAATAAAACCTAGCGAAGTAAATGCTAACACAAAGCTTAATGTATATTCGAATCTGAAAATCTTTAATAAAAACCATTGGTTCATAGTGGGTGACATAGTCCGCATTAGTAAATTTAAAAGCATCTTTGATAAAAGTTATATACCAAACTGGTCTAGTGAACTTTTCAAGATTGTTAAAGTACGCGTAACCAATCCTGTCACGTACTTGCTAGAAGACATGAAAGATACAACTATACTAGGTGGATTTTATGGACAGGAACTGCAAAAAGCTAAATATCCGGATGTGTACTTGGTGGAAAAGGTCATTCGACGTAAGAAGAATAAAGTGTACGTGAAATGGTTGGGATTAAACGAATACTCGTGGATCGACGATGACAATAAAGTTTTATAAGCATATTATTGTTAACTACTTAACTAGAAATAAAACTCAAATTTATAAGCAATAGAGGATTGTATAATAAGCTCATTTGTATTTCAATAATGCCGGTAAAAACAACAAGCAGTTTGGAACACTTAAATTACTGTAGAAAGCATCACTATTGGTTTAATAACGGATATAAATGTCCGGCTTGTATAGGTATCGACTAATATGAATAATAAATTATTGTAATATAGTGTACTTAAGGTACAGACTAACATAGGATGTAATTTCTGTAAGAAAAATAATAATAAAAGACAAATTGTAATTTATTTTTTTTTATTAATAAAAATATACTGATATATACATAATTTTCTTGTTTATTCTATCTAATTATCTTGTGTATTAAACCTAAAGTGTTTTGTAGTACTCAAACTTAACTGATGGCCATTTCACAGAGTCAGATCCGCTTGTCCAACCTAACCGTTCGCCTCTCCGACCTTTTTCAACGTTTTCCAGAATCCAGTTGTATATTGTGAAATGTTCATAATTTTTTGACGGTTCAAAAGTGTATTTAAAGTTTTGCTCATTAATTACATCGATATATAGCTTAAGTGATTTACAGTTAGCATAATAAGCAGCAGTTGAAATAAATTCGTTAGTAGCCCAAGTAATGTCATGATAATGTTTCTTAATATTTTCGATACTATATTGTTCTTTAGGTGTAAAGCAATTATCATTATCGTTTAGCAAGTTACATACATATCTTTTAAAAGAAATTTTTAAATTTAAGGAAACATTAATTTGACCAATTACATTTTCTAATTCTATATCAGTTATAAAATCTTTTTCTACACAAACTTCTAATAACATTTTAATGTAACGGTCTAACTTAACCTTTACGTTAAATAATGTGTTAGTCGTATCGATACACGCTACATCTGCATTCTCAGCATACCACTTAAAGCATTCATCAGGTATTACAATGTTCTGAAGTATGTTAGCAACTAGAATATAAACCCCTATAGAACCCTTCCCCATTAAAGCATGCTTCAAAAATTTCTTATAAATTTCTTGCGAGGAATGTTGCAATTCCTCATCCATTTTTTTTTAGAGATTGTTGATTACTCATTTTATGATTTCTACAACAACAGTTGAAAAGTATAAGATCATGTAACATTAAATCCCCAAGGACGAGTATCAGTTAACCCAAAATGTATTAATCTTTTATCATCATAAGTACTAAGAACCACCTTATTTTATTTTATTGTAAGCACCGAATGTTTTTTTGATCTTATAAGACGCTGGTGACGCTTTACAATGTTATAGTCGAACAGATCCCTTTTATAATCATCTAATGTAACTTGTCTGACACTAGCCGATGTAGAACCTTTGGACTTCTTTATAACTTTGTGTTGGTTAACAGAGTATGCATACATTTTTGAGCGTAAACCAACAAACTCTAACATAATTTAACCGTGATTTTCATCTTTCATTAAGCCTGGCACTTTTTTGTTAACTAATGGAATGTTATAAACGTTATCGGGATCATAGTCTGAGGTATCAAATCTATTAATATCCTCTTTCATACTCTGATATATGTCGGGTACAGATAAGGCATACACAAGACTGTCTGTATCCGTATACAAGAGTTTGGCATTATTTTTAAATTTCTTTAAAATATAATTATAATGAAAATCATATAAAAAGGTTTTTGAAACATCTAATACCGAAAATCCTGCATATATAGGTTTATTCAAAAAAACTTCCAATTTGTTCATTCCTATTATAATCATATCGTTGTCAAATATGACACAACTATAAAAATTGGGTTTGGATATAAGTGCGCGAGCCCCAAAGCAACCCTCCCATTTTGTGACTAAACGCACATCCTTATATTTGCGAACATTTTCCATAAGTTTACCAAAAACGCTATTAATCATTAATTTAAAAAAGTTCTTATCAAATTCATTTTTTGATTCCTGCCTTAACATTGTGTTCAAAGCTATATATGTTTTTAACCACGCCGACTGTTTGAAACGTAAAACCCGATTTACTTTAACTAGTCTTAATCCCTGCTCTAAATACATTTTTAAATTCCTATAGTGAAGAACGTAGTAACGTTTTGGGTACAATGTGAGCAATAATTTCTTTAATTTGGATTTGGAATACGGGGCTGGGGGCATCATGTGCTCAGGTGCCAAAGGTAGATCGCTATGGGACTCATGTAACTCTGTGGGGTAATCCAAGTCACAATCTATGATGTAACCAATGTCTGAATCGTTAGGATTATTTAATATGCATTCAATATTAGGCTCATCGATGAAAGAAAATTCCCCATATGGTAAAAATTCTTCCATTGTTCTTCCATAAAGGTTGTTAATATCATAATAAATTAAAAAGCTCGTTGGGATACTAGAATCGTAGCTTTCACCCATGTATTTATTATTAGCTTTCGCGTAACGGTTGGAACACTGCGATACTCCTCCTCTAATACCTCTTTCGATGAACATAACCATGTCGATATCGGTAAAAAGTTCTAATCTAACTTGAGAAATTTTTAACATTGCATCAAATGCCAAACCTGGCGCTGTATAATAATAAAGAGGGTCAAGTTGATATGCGCTTAAGCAGGTTCGACGAAAATTTTCAAAAACGTCCGCCAAAAGTAAAACATCTGTTTTTAGATATAAATCCGAGTATTGACCAAACGTTTCAAGACTAAACGTATTCCAAACATTAACGGCATGCACATAATCTTTATCCGTAATATCTTTGTTTTGAAGCTTACTAAAAAATGCAGTTTTTGGAGGTAAAGTAGTTTCATTAAGTTTATCCCAAGAATCAACATATTCATATGGAAAGACTCCCTTACAAACTAATAAATTAGATTCATTATCACTATTACAATTTGATCGGGTAATATTTTTTTTATCATTCTCCAAATATGATGACAATTTCTCAATACTGCTACTCATGAACCTAAAGGAGTCAATAAACCTATAGTGTATCCTTGTATTGTTGACTAATTTGGTGAATAAAATGTATTTTTCTTTATTTAACGGTAAAAGTTTGACCTGGCCCGGAAAACCGTTTGCTAATTCGCGAATAATAAAGTGTGAATCGTAACCACTAAGATTGTGAAATACTATAAGTTTAACATGGAACACCTTAAAATTTAAATTACAACCTCTGTGTGCCGCGGATCTATAAATTCCTGTCAAATGATCGTGGCCTCTAACTTTAATATTATCCCCCGTAAATGGTTCCCTACAAATATGACATACTACCGCATTCTCAAAATCTGTAATCTGATCTTGTGTTAGGTTATCCATTGGTACAACCATTTAATAATTCATTAACAAACCACGTAATACAATCCTCGCCCCTGTACAACTGAAATTTAGATAATGAGTCGTTATAAAAACATTTCAAATAATAAGCTATACTAAAGGGAACATGTTTTTCGCATACACGTGTATTACTTCCTTCATCGTCTACCCGAGAGGATTTTTCAAGTATGCTTTCAAGGTCTGCATAAATGACGAACGGTACTTTTTCTTGATATGTGAAACGTTTAAATTCTAAAAAATTTTTATCGTCACTCATCGGTAATCTAGAGGAACACGTATTAATTTCGTGACAACAAGCTATATGCTTTTCTAAAAGAATGTTTGTAGAGAAATGATTCAGACATCGATTACAAAAATTTTTTTATGATCCCTATTGGATAGTTGCTTGGCAAACAGAGCTGACATACTTTCTATCCAAGTAAAGTGATAAAGTGTATTATTATTATTAATGTAACTTGGCATACCTTCTTCTGCACCACATTTGTTATTTGAATCGCAAGGTAAAATCAGTAAATTAATTGACTCTGTTATTCATGTGGTTCTTACTTAATAAAAATAGAAACACTTTTTTACCTTTTACACAATATAAGTTAATTGAAAGGTTGTTTAACTTTTCAAATTTGCCGATGTCGTTTAATTTAATAGGAAACTGAATAGATTCATATTTTAAAATATCGCTAAAATGAGGATAACTAAAAACTCTATCGTTATGATTTTGTACTGGGAATAAAGCAGATATTATGGCCCACAAGAAACAATATTCATCATTATTTTTTACATTAACAACTGCCCGCTTCATTGCTATGAAGTTAGGTACTTTAACATACGTCGAAACACCTCCCCTTATAGGAATGTAACTGTTAATATTAACCTTTAAGTGTAAGATTTCTTGCAATGCCCGTCCCGAAGCCCTTTCCGCAAACTCTTCTAATTTTGCCTGAAGTTTATCGAATACATGCGTTTTGTACCATTGTTTAAGATCGGTACCAACATCTATAATTTCATTTTTGGAAGCAAACGTTTTTAAGTCAAGCTCAAGGTTTTAAGGTTGAATGAATTGACATGCTAAAACGACATTTACTTTAAGCATTGATTGTCGTAACATTACATTAATTTTTCTCGAAAAACTTTTATAAGCACATTTCAAGAATACTAGCGGATCTTTAATATTTAAATTCACTATAATACCTGTAAGTAATCTGTCATTGAAGCAAGATTGTACATCGTGCTACTACAAGTTACTTGAACTGATTGCTACACCAGCGCCTCTTTTATCTAAAGTCTGTCTTAATTGATTTAATTTCGCCAGATAACATTTGAGAATTGATAAATTATCTTCAAGTCTAAGTGGATTTTCATTTACTGTATACATTTGAATTTTAATAAATATTTTCAAAGTCCTGATATTATTTCTTAACATATGAATATGCCTGGTTATTTCATCCTTAGTTTTCAATAGTTTAATAGCTTTGCGAATTACGTTAATTAATTCACTACTTGTAACAGAAACCGAATTTATATTCATGTCTAATTATTTTAATTGCTTATTTACCTTAGAAGCTATAATATTCAATGTAAACAAATATTATTTAAATTCACACAGACACACACACACACGAACAATTTTAAAAAATCAGCGTAACTGGGGAGTGACCGTTTTGTTAACTATTTTCAGACTACAAAAACACTTTAGAACTATTACAAAGACAATTGTCGGAAGGTAATTGCTCTTTAACTTTAAGCTGCGATATCTGCCATCTTACCGTACATCATCGGTTTATATACCTTCTCAAGTTAACGATAGAGGGTACAATAACCCGATGGTCAACGAGTTTATGGAACATTGATCTCCTTCAAAAGATAAGAAATAGAGCAAGGTTATAAAATAGTAAAGCGCATAAGACAATATATATAATGAACCAAGGCCGCCTTTCAATATCGTAAAAGATTGACAACCAAAACGCTTAAAGTTACCTTTTCTTTGACATTTTCTGGGCATTTCCCGTAGGGTGAATTACCCCCAAAAATTGACAAAAATTGCCAAAAAATGTAATTTGACACCCCAAAATTACCAAAAAAATGTAATTTGACACCCCCAAAATTACAAAAAAAACAAAAAATGTAATTTGACACCCCCAAAATTACCAAAAAAAAATGTAATTTGATACCCCAAAATTACCAAAAAATGTAATTTGACACCCCAAAATTACCAAAAAATGTAATTTGACACCCCAAAATTACCAAAAAATGTAATTTGACACCCCAAAATTACCAAAAATGTAATTTGACACCCCCAAAATTACCAAAAAATGTAATTTGACACCTCCCAAAAATTGCTTGAAAAATGTAATTTGACGGCCTCAAAGTTGCCAAAAAATGTAATTTGACACCTCCCAAAAATTGCCTGAAAAATGTAATTTGACGCCCTCAAAAATTGCCAAAAATTGTAATTTGACACCCTCAAAAATTGCGTGAAAATGCAATTTGACACCCCTACAAAATTACCAAAAAATGTAATTTGACACCTCCGAAAATTGCAACATAAAATGTAATTTGACACCTCCAAAAATTATCGAAAAAATGTTATTTGACACCCCCACAAAATTATGGAAAAATGTAAATTTGACAACCCCCGAAATTGCCATAAAATGTAATTTGACACACCTCAAAAATTACCTCAATATAATGTAATATGACACCCTCCAAAAATTATAGATAATTGCCAACAATTAAAGTTTGACATCCAATTGATTATACTAGCTGTTGTCAAAAATTTTGCTACTAATTTTATAGATCACATAATTACTTTGGGTTAGTCCCTTAACCTTATTTAAGTTAACGAACTACTCTCACATATGTTCGTTCATTACCCTTATCATTTCCACTTGTTTTGCTAACGTTAACAAAACCTACACCTATATATAGGTTTAACATTGCACTACTTATTCAGTTATTATATGTACATCTACATTGCAATAACACGTATACATATATACATTACAATGGCGTCATTATGCAAAAAAACGAAATTGAGCTTAAAAAAGGAAAATAACGAAAAACCACAAATACTGCAGCACTTGCTGGTGCAGCCAGCTAGTAGTACTGATGTATCACTACCGCAGCCACTACCACCATTATCATCACCTGCAGATATTCCTGTGATAAGTATCCGGGACAGTGATATCGAAGATTTTGCACGCTACTTCGAAAAGTAAGTTACCTATTTCTTAATTTATGTATGATGATTGCATTATTAATGTGATTCATTTTCCACTTACAGTATCACTCCTGATACTACCGCGGTAGCATGGCCGGGGTGGATGCGTGGGGGTAAAAACCTCCTGCTACTCGACATGCCTTCGCAAGGGCACCAACTCCCTGAGACGTGTCAACCCCGAGCCCGCGGCAAGGCTGCATCATCTGCGGGAAACAAATTTGGAGTGGCTGCGTGATTTCTGCATTTCGAACCAAGATCGTGTGGCTGAACTCAGGAATCGTGTGGCCCGGCTAACTAAGGAGTTAGCTGAGGCCACGGACGAGTTGGCATCGACCGAAAAAACTGGTCGGAATACAGAACTAGTGTTTCGTGCCTTGGACAATATGGATCCTTAGAGTGTTAAGTGTAGTTTAGTTTTTTTATTATTTTTTCTAAAGTAGTTTTAATTGTTGTTATTTGTAAAATAAATGTTTAATTCTTTTTTCGGCTTTTTTTTCTTATAGTGAAATATTCAGATCACCTATAATGTGTAGAGGTTTTGAAAATAAACGTTTTAATTCTTTTTACTTTTTTCCTTAAGGTGAAATATTCACATCACCTATAACTATAAAGTGTAGAGATTATATATCAAAAAAGTATTGAAATTTTACATGTGGAATTAAACATAAACAGTAAAAAATCATAAGTAGTTGCATAACGATTTTGCACAATTTTTCCAAGTTCAAAATCTCTTTGATGTCACTAAAGTTTTAGTAAGATGAAATTTGTTTTTCGTTACATGATTATCCATTTATTTCGTTAAATATTATACTTAAATACAGTTTTTAAAAGATTCTTGTTATAGGATACAAATTTTCGTAATAAAACATCTAACTCGGTAACATAATAATAATATTTAGAACAAAATCTCAAATTTTACATGATTTTTAAGAATGTACATACTTTTCTTAAAACAAGCATTAGAAATTTATATGCGAAAATGCGAACTTATGATTTTATAATGTAGTTAAATCAAACTTCATAACTCATTATTTATTTATTTTGCACCCTTCTTATTTTTAAACTCTTCATCTTCAGCTTCACCTAGTACATTTCCAACGTTCTCATCACTATATAATATAATTGTTAGACTAGTGTTATTTGTAAATAAATGTTTATTTTTTCTATTTTACTTTATTTCTTATAGTGAAATATTCAGATCAACTATAACACAGTTTTAATAAGATGAAATTTGTTTTTGTTACATGATTATCCATTTATTTCGTTAAAATATTATACATAAATACAGTTTTTAAAAGATTCTTTTTATAGGATACAAATTTCCGCAATGAAACATCTAATTGGGTAACTTAATATTTGGAAGAGCAAAATCCCAAATTTTACATGATTTAAAAAAAATTACATACTTTTCTTAAAAACAAGTATTAGAAATTTATATGTGAAAATGCGTACACCCCTAAATCTACCTTCTAAATCTTTAATTTTTCATATCAACACCTCCAACCTCTTCTTTCATTCAACAATAGTTCATACTTGTTCTTTTTTATTTCCATACTCGAAGCTGTCTCATTCTTCTATTTATTTCATACACCTCTAAATCTACCTTTAAATCTTTAATTTTTCGTATCAACACCTCCAACCTCTTCTTTTGCTCCACAATTGTTCTTTTCTTGCGTTTGCTATCTTGCATACTACCATTTTCATCATTTCTGCTAATACTAAATCACACACACCCAAGGAAGCCTTTTTATTATAAATCTACATCCTTCAAAACCGCTAACCTAGGCTTCTTCTTCTTCTGCTTTCCATGAACTTATTCTATTTTTACACTTCTAAGAAATGTTATACGATATCCCTACAGATCAATAATCTTTGACCTTGACCACTACACTTTTAGACTTCTAAGAATTGTAATATGATGATGAAGATGACATTGCAATTTCTATTTTTACTTTGACCTTGACCTGCTCCAAAAATTTTAATTCCCCGCCAAAAGCATGTTTCAAACGTCCTTGAGGCGTGGAGCGCGTTCTGGCATAATGAGAAAACTCACTTGACCTTGAACTAAATCCCATAAGATTTACATGGGTGACCTTGAAGTGGAGTAGCTCCGGCCTCATATTACTACTCCAATGAAAATATCAATGTCAACAATAACATACATAAAGTTATAACACTCACATAAAATGGCCTCCTTATCTTCTTTACGCTGATGTAGTTGACCGTAGAAGACAGCTCCTTCGAAATCCAAATCTGCTTCTTTAACATCCAAATTTGCTTTTATTTTAATGCTTATACGTTTAAGTAAGTTTCACTAATATTTCTTCATATTGATAAATCTTTATTTTCAGGATCATCACACTATTATTTTTATTTAAAAATAATTTTTGAAATGCATCAATAGTTTGAAGGTTATTTAAATTAAACACGCTTCCAATAAATAAAATATATAATAATAGAAACACGAAGAAAGCACAATTAACAAAATCCATACCAAACGTAAACAACTTAAAAACAATGTCGAATCTCCGGAAATATTTTCACTCGCTGTCGATAACAACCGAATTTTTATTTTAAAAGGTAAACTAACCTTAATTTAAATAATTTACCGACAAATGAATATCACTTGTTTTTAAACACTGTCGATACTAAAACCGCACTTTACTTTTATCGAAAGTGACGTTATTTTGTTTAAAATATTTTCAAGAAAAAATTTGGCAACATCTTGTTTAGCAAGTTGTTAGAACAGAGAAAAACTGAGAGAGCTCCTAATCCTTCAGCACTTCTATTTATATGCAAATCGTAAGAAACCAAATTCATCGATCGTTATCAACAACTATATCCAATTTTTCCTCAATTCTGATTGGCTAATGCTTTTCTTAAATTACAATTTAATTTCAAAAGCTCATAATTTTTGAACCCCTAAACCTATCTTAAAACTAACAACATTTTTGGAATCCTCACAATTTTTACTATAAAATAAGTCCTTACACGAAGTAATTCCTCCAATTATTAACCATGTCGATTTTTACATTGATTTATTGATTTTAAACTAATTTTATGCACTTTACAGGCCTAGAATTGATTTCCACAATTTTATAATTCTTATAATTCCCTTCCTTTGCCTTTAATATTTTTCTTTATAAGCTTGATAAATTGCTAGTAGCTTGTGATTCTAATATCCTCTCCTTTGTATAAATTGTCTTCAATCGCTCTGTTGCACAAAGAACTTTGTGAACGTCCGGTTTACTCACATCTTTCCTGCTTAATGCGTCAGCTATGATATTCTCCTTACCTGGTCGATGTTTAGTTTCAAAATCATATTCTTGCAGTAATAAAGTCCAATGATACATCCTGTTATTATTAAAATTTGTGGTTTTCAAAAATGAAGCTACTGAGTTGTCTGTTTCTATGGTAAACTTATTCCCCAGGAGATAAAATTTTAATTTATTAACCGCATAAGCAATTGCTAACAGTTCTTTTTCTGCAATAGTATATTTTTGTTCGTAAGGCTTTAAGATTCTAGACAGAAAACATATAGGTATTTCTTCTTCCCCCTGTATCTGGCTTAGTTCTGCAGCTATCGCACAATATCAAGCATCTGTCTTTAATTTAAATGGCTCTTTAAAATTGGGGTGTTGCAATATCAAATTTCTATATAAATTTTCTTTGATATTCACAAATGCTTCTTCCTTCTTTTCATCCCATTTCCATTTTACACTCTTATAATTTATTTTGACCAAATTGTCCCAATCTATAACAATTTTTACATAATTTTTATGCGAGGAAATAACATATCCTCAAATTAATACAATAACTTTTAATGTATAATTTTACACTTTTAAGCACTTTAAATGTTTGTGAAAGTGTATATTCTTAATGTTTATGTCTTATTTTAATTTATTCTCACACTTTTAGAAGTTTGTATGTTCTTCTGAGACTTGTATCGAATTGTTGCATATCACTAATTTAATGTCTGTAAATGTTAATTAATCACAATAATTCCAGAACTGCTGGCTTATTTAAGTTTTATTGTTAATCACCAATGTATGTATTCTGTTTTTATGTAATTCTAGCACTAACACGAACGTTTTCATAATTCTTGGCTGCGTACAATGAAATTGTGACATTGATGTATGCCTAATACTAGTTTTAACATTACATTTGTTATCTACAGCCTGTAACTCATGTATTTAGGGAACATTACGCTTAAATAAACCTACTAACTAAATATGAAATTGATTTAATGCATTACGATAACGAACATACCTTATACTTATGTGTAATATGTTGTCGATTATAATTATTATAACATTTTATTAAGAATTATATAAATTTACATCTATCTCAATGTTAATCAATCATTCCTACCTAATATTATATATATCGAAATGTACCATTTGTACAAATCAATGAAATTACTTGCTATGTGAATTACATAGCTATACTAATGTAATTTAAATCATCTCAACATATATATATATATATATATATATATATATATATATATATATATATATAGAATAAAGTTAGTAAAACTCGTATAAATAGAAACGTTAGTGTATAACAAACAGAATTATCCATCAAACAGTATGCTTGGATCAAAACAAATTTGTCCACTTCCACGAGGTGGTTTATTCATTATATTTAATGTTCAAGTGTGTTGACGGCAACGATCACAGTGGTAAAGCCTCTGCCCGAGTCCATCCTCTGTGTCCGCACCGGTTGCTGTGTGAAGAAAAGGGGGCAATTTAGAGGGGCCATTTGATGAAAGGGCTTGATCAAAATTTAAGGTGATCTCTTCCGTACATATATTGCAGTGTTGTTGGCAATTATAATACAGTGTTGCGTTTATTTTTCTTTGCGTGTTCGAACGGTTGAATACCCTTTCATTGACGATCGAATTTCCTACTACTTCACTGTTTGATTGAATCAAGCGTATTAATCCGTGAAACAATCAAATTTTGTATGAGTTTTTTAATCTATTGTGTTAACCATTTTGTATCGAAATTTTATATTACGGATGCGTTGAAAGGTAAGACGCAAGCAAGGTAATTTAATTATTCAAGAAATTTCTGTAACACCACCAGGTTGTTTTGGTTGTTTGCTTAATTACAATATACATAATTAGGTTAATGACCTGAATGTGTTTTATTTGGAGTGCGTAAACCCATTTCTTATTACGGCGTTTTAATTACATGCACTTTTTTTTTAAGAACGAGATAACCCTCGAAGTAAAAACGCTCGAAAGTTTAGCAATGGTTTACTTTTATATTGTAACGTAACATTGAACGGAGGATGCGTCAACGCATAACATTAATTGTTTGGATACACTTTGTTACGAAATGATTGATATAACTTCTACTGGTTATAAATTGGATTAAAGTGTTTTCTTTTCTTCGAATTATAATTTCAATATATAACGTAAAGTAGTGATAAAGTAAAGAGATTAAAGAACGGTCAATTGAGTTACTTGAATCAAGATATTATATTACAGTCTCGTGGAAATAGAACTTTTAGCGTAACATATGCCGGTCCCAGGACCTATCTGTAATTACGTCCACAGGGAAGCGAGTTATTTGAGTATTTAGACAAGCTGTGAATCTGAGTAATTAGGCATTTCACCCCGATTGTGTTAATTCCAATTACTCTGGCATCCTTTCAGGTTTATGTCATCCCCTATCGTGGCTTATGTATGACAAGCTATCTTAATGTATATAAAATTAAGTTAATAATGCACCCACACCCAACCATTGAGCACCGATATCATTATTTCACGTGTTGCCCTGTTCTACTGCCATTTTATACCGTAACGATCGATTAATGAAGACACATTATTTGTTAACTGGGAATTTAGAGAAGAAGCGTACAACCCTCTATCGACTGTAAACGGTCCAAGCAAGGTTGAAATTATTCGAATACTAGGAAAGATTGGAAGATTTGGTTGTATATTATGATTAGTTCCGGAGCAGTATGATGTGCCCTTATGTCAATCTTTAGGTGAATTGACCGATGAATTGGATGATGAAGGTGTTGGAAACTACATCAAAGGGTTTTGAATGAGGCGCTCCAAACAATTTTACCTACAAGATGCCAGTTCTGAACAATGGGACGTGATGATATGTAAAGTAAAAGCAATATCGCATGAAAACCGCACCAATAATAAATTCCGATAAAATAATGAAAACGGTCATAGAAGACGATGAACCTGTCCCAATTACATATAAACTTATAAAACGATCGCAATGTACTCAAAATCAACACGACTAAGTTCTACTGCCCAAAGTCCACAAAGAGATGCTTTGCCTCCGACGGTTCATCACATCCGTATGGGTTTAAGAAACATAGGTTAGATAATGTCACATAATAAAAGTTCCAAACTTAATGATTTGTTATTATTCTTGCGCTCTTCATGTCTATCTTATTGTGTAAATATGTAACTACCTTCTATGTACATAATTTTATGTGTACCTAAGGAAATATGTAATATAACAGTACAAAAGTAGAATGAGCCCAGATTTCCTCTACCACTTTTAATCGGATAACATCACAACTAAAAGTGGTATGTGGTGGAGTGACGGTAGTTACGTGACCTCCCCACCTGAAAGTGGCCTCGCCCA
Source organism: Vesta saturnalis (assembly GCA_036346205.1). NCBI lineage: Eukaryota > Metazoa > Arthropoda > Insecta > Coleoptera > Lampyridae > Vesta > Vesta saturnalis. The sequence goes on from JARFJB010000072.1 coordinate 228,877, forward strand.
CCTCCAGCTGATTAATTGTGCGCGGGCATCCAGCCCAGACCGATCGTTCTGATTGGAGGATTTAATGGCAGGCCACACTCCGCTGGCTTTTGATTGGTCCTTAAACTCCGCCCAGGCTGTTCTGGTTGGAGGCCTAAAGCTCTGTGTTTTGATTGGAGCTTAGGTTACATTCCCTTTAAGCTGTTTGGTCGTCCGCGCGCATTCGTTATTGTGGGAAATCTCAAAATAAGGGGGCCGTCATACTATCATAAGACAGGAACTTGTGTTAGAGTCTTCTTCCCCTTGCCGAGGCCTCCTTGCTGATAAATAGTATTCTAACAAGGGGCCTTATACTATCACATAGGACAGATATAGCAACTTGTGTTAGTGCCCTTTTCCAGAGCCCCCTTGCCGGTAAACAGCATTTTAATAAAGGGGCCTCATACTATCTCATAAGACATGTGTATCATCTTGTGTTAGAGGCTTCGTCCCTTGCTGTGGCCCTCTTGGGAGAAATTTGTTTGTGGCGCATCCAGTTGTGTATTTTTAGGACTAATGAATGTTTTCTGTAATAGAGGTGGCTCTATCTCGCTGTATATTTTTACGCGAAATTTTAATTTGTTTGTGGTTCCATCTAGTGGTACATTTCTAGGACTAATGAACGTTTTCTGTAATGGAAGTGGCTCCAACTAGTGGTATATTGTTGCATCGGATGCGTAGTTGTTGTGGAGGTGTAGCTTAAATTGATAGTAGTCTGGTTAGATAGGAACCGAATATGATTAGGCGCCACAGGCTTTAATAAGGAAGTACTAAACTAGTGTTGAAAGGAGAGTAAACACTGTAAAGCCTGAAACAGGATTTACCAAAAAAAGAAAAAGAAAGAAATAAGAATGAAAGGAGGAAGTAGAAATGAGTCGACAACAAATCCCCCGATAAAGTAATTTTTATTGTCGGTATTCTGACAAAAGAATAAAATAACAAAATATATATATATATATATATATATATATATATATATATATATATATATATACATATTAACAGTCCACCAAAGCCCACGATGGCAAGCAGTGTGCCTCAGCTTATGCCCACGACAGATTATAATTTAAATTTCAATTAAAATAAAAATAAAGGTAAAATTATTATATGCCCCCTTCCGGCCGTTGTAAGATCTTACTATTCGTACTCGGAATTGGCTAATTTCACACATAATCCCATTGTGATGTTCAGTAAGAGAAAAAAAAGTAAATAATTTAATTAAGGAACGTGCTTGCCTTACACGTCACACTGTATATAGTAAATAGAAAAGCTTGCTCGGTCCACAGTAAATAACTACAATAATCTGCAAAGTAGTCAAGAAATTTATAGGAAGTAAATTGACCCGAACAACCTTGTCCACAAGAAAAGTAATGTACATAACACATAAAGATTATGAGATAAAAATTACAAATTCATATAAAATTAAATGTTTAACATTTGCAGTAGTTCATGTAATTCAGATAATCGTTACACCCGGAATATTACAATTACAGTAGGAGTTAAATCGTTGGTTGAATGTAGCTACAGAGGTTAGAATTAATTAGTCCCAAAATGGAAGCTAAAACTGTTTATCTGGTCAATCTATTTTAATGATGTAATTAAAGTATTAATTATGATTATATATATATATATATATATATATATATATATATATATATATATATATATATATATATATATATATATATATATATATATATATATATATATACAGTTTTAGATAAAAGGAATTTTGTGAAAGTGAACTGCTGGGAGTACCATAAATATATAAATGTAGATAAGAGGTAACAACTTTCGATTATTTGATTACAAAAGTAATACCAGTTCATTTATTTTCATTATAGGAATTCACCACGAACCTACTCGGTGTAAGTGAAGTTTGGAAACACAATAGTATAACCAGGTGATAAAGAAAGAAAAAAATATCTGACCTTTATTGTTGAAACTATTACTTATTTGATCTTGCGAATTTCGGGTACCATTCCAATGATCTAGCTGCCTTTACGTATATGGTCATGAATGTCAGCAAGGATCTTATGTACTTCAGCGGTAACCATATATTTTGGATGTAACGTAACAGTACAATGTGAGCAGAAAAATATGTAGTAGAGATGCTAAACGTAGGCAGTACAGAGATACTAAAAGCAGGTAGCACCGAGATACAAAACACAGGTAGTACGGAGAAGCTAAAGGAAGGTAATACGGAGAAGCTAAAAGAAGGTAATACGGAGAAGCTAAAAGAAGGTAATACGGAGAAGCTAAAAGAAGGTTATACGGAGAAGCTAAAAGAAGGTAAATATAAGTACGGTGTTTAAGTAATTATGACCGTTCGTACCTCTTACAGGTGACAAACGAGCCGATAGTGAACATTCAATATAATTTCGATTGAAGTGTCTGTATATGTATAGAATTAGGATTGAATGCTTTTATACTAAAAAGCCTGAAAACAATTTTAATTACCATGAGGTTATCGAAACATGTGCTACTTACCGAAGATGTGGACGAATGAATAATTTCAATTACATCCGCCTATAAAAGCGTTAGTAATACTGGTACTTAATCAAGTATTACTTTAAATGAGAATTTTCCAAAAAAAATGATGCTTCAGCATCCTGAACCAGAAATAAAAAATTCTAAAGAAACACAACATCCATCATCGATAGCGTTCTTAACAGGAAGAAAGAAAAATCGGCCAACACCTTAAAAATCAATTATACAAACTTGAGGAAATTTTTGTTTTTAAATCATTGTTGCCAAAATTAAATTGTGTAGAAAAAATTTATTTATTATATGTATTTGTATTATTTGACCTTAAAAAAAGAAGATCCTCGGTTTCTATTTAACTGTTTTATATTAAATGATCCGAAATCTCAGAGATTTCGCTGAAGGTATTAAATTTGACTTATATTTGAAACTAAGTAAAAGATGGGTACGAAAGTTACTTACGTTAATTCAAATGCAATTAGAGATTCGTAAAAATTTGCGAAATAGTGATTTGGAAGCATTCAACCAAAGAGTAAATTGCTATTTTTAGTAAGTAAGTTTGACAAAATGACGAACGTTATCAAAAAGAAACGTTTTCCAATTAAGCACGTAACAATATTGCTTTGAAATAAAAACCACTCAAGGGATTAACAGGTACTTATCTCTGTGAAATAATCGCTATTATTGCATAGAAGTAAAAATGTGTACAAAATCGTATAAACAATAACATTTAACGTCATGTTCATTTCTATTTTTCTATCCGAGATGGCGATGCGATTTTATAACCCAATATAATAATAATGGTTGTCATATAATAATATAATAAAAAGATTTTTGTTTTAATTATAAGTTATAATGAAAAGTTTTGTAAACAAAAAAGATAAAGAGGTTTTCAATGTTACTTCAAACCCCCCATACACATTTAAGCATGTTGGATAAACATGTTGGGAAAAGCATTTGGGAGCAGGCTCGGCGAACATGCTCGAAGGTGTGTGACAACGAGGAACGTTGTTGGCGGTTGGAATGATGCGCTCATTGTTCAACTTGCGGATCCCTACCAATACGAAACGAGCGTCGAACAATTTTGTACATGTATGGTGGTTTGCGATCATATTTGTGATTAATGTCCTCGTGTATCGTAATCGTGTGAGGTGAGGGCATCAATTGATTGTTCCGTTTTATTTTTTTCGGATAATGTCGTTCAGTGACAATAAAAAGTTTTGGACAGAATTAACAGGAATATACAGAGATCAGAGGGCTCCTTGGGACGCAAGAAGCAAATAATACAGCAATAAAAACAAAAAAGGAATAGTTATGGTGTACATGTGGAAAAAGTTAAAGAAATTTTTCCGCTTGCCGATGAAAATTTCGTAAAAGCAAAAACAAAACGTTTATGAGCTTAACTTCGACGAGAGCAAAAAAAAGTTATGGTATCAAAGAAAACAGAAAGTTCAATAGATAAGATCTACGAACCCGATTTGTGGTACTTTGACCAGTTACAATTTACAACTGATCAGGAAAGTGTTAGGCAAGGTGTGTCCTCTCTAGGGAAAATAAAAGCCAATTTTGTACATGTATGGTGGTTTGCGATCATATTTGTGATTAATGTCCTCGTGTATCGTAATCGTGTGAGGTGAGGGCATCAATTGATTGTTCCGTTTTATTTTTTTCGAACCAGTTACAATTTACAACTGATCAGGAAAGTGTTAGGCAAGGTGTGTCTTCTCTAGGGAAAATAAAAGCCAATTCTGAAAGCAGTGTTGGAGTAGAACTTAGTGATGAAGAGGAAAATGGCACAAATGTAAGTTGTTTTAACATAATTTTAATTTTTAACTTATTATTATTGATATACTAACAACATTAAGTTTGGTTCTTGAACTTTTAAGAGATGTACAAGCAAAAGAACTATATTGCCGGCCAAAAGTTTGGTTGCTAAAAATATCTAGATTCTAAACAAATTCTGCTAAATTTAGAAAGAGATATATCGTTTATTTAAAAAACAATTCACCGAAATCTGTATTTTGAAGAATACCTCCATCTGAAACTCTGCCATTACTTCCACAGTGAATGTAAATAATTTCATAGTTGGCATTTACAACTTCTAAAGGTACAATACTATAAAAACTCATGTAATTAAATTAGTAGGAGCACCTACACAGTTTTCAAACTGCCAAACATTCTTAAAATCCTTTACTATATTCATTCTATCGGCCTTGGTCGAAGGAAACTGCAAATTAAAATTAAAATGATTAAGGCTTTCGTGAGTAGTGTTTGGACTGATAGTGTTTCTAGTCGGGCTTAATGGACATTATTATATGAAATTTTTCCTGGCGTTTTGCTAACAATGGTGGCTAGCTCCTTCTGAGGTGCTTCCCTCTCCATGCACCTCAAAAGAAGTTAGCCACTAGTATCAGTAGTGACAGGGAGAAGTTCCATACAACGACAGCCTCTATGACCGACCATAAATACCTTCAGTCTAAAGGAAATTAAGATAAAATGTGGATGTATACATAAATCTCTACATAATCAGTAATAAATAACAGGGGCAATACCGAACACATACAACAATTTCAAAATTATTTAGTTAATTACACAATAGTGATCACCAGTTTAACCAGCGCTTTTTGAACCAAGTATTTCTGTGAATTTTGTAGGTATAGAGCGGATTGCAACGAACGACACAAGAATTGTCCTAACACTTACCCATGTTGTCATAACAGCCCCCCTTGCGAATCTGCTGACCCTATTGTTTACGGTGAGTGTAATAGGGATTTCCGCGGAAACCTATGTCTACATAAGCACAAACTTATCGGCATGTACAGCAAACTCCAACGTTGTCGCACTTATTTAGTGAATGTATGGTTAAGAAGCCTCATAAATGCGGTTTTGCATATTGTCCTACCTGTAAATCCAAAAAACCCAGCCGTTATTTTTGCTATATGTCCAAGAGCACGGTGGACCCGAAAAAACTATTTTTATTTTTTTACGATTTCGAGTGTCGCCAAGATACACCTACTAACAACATTAACACCTTCATGCATATTCCGATGTTGTGTATTGCGCAGCGTGTCTGCAACCACTGTATTAATACCGATCTCGATATTGAGCGGTGTTTCGGGCATTGCGGTCAACTCCAACACATATTCTCAACGTCTCCTGTATCAGAACTCTTTCATACATTTCATCGCTCGCTAAGAAACGAATAGCCATTATAGTCCTAGCCCACAACTCCAAATCCTCTGACTGCCAATTCATCCTTAACAAAATCCTAAAGAATCCCGTTGCTTGGAATCCCAAAATCATATCTGACGCTACTAAAACCATGTCTCTCACCTGCGATAACAGTATAAAATTCATCGACAGCTTAAACTTCCTACCCATGGCCCTATCCAAACTCCCTAAAACCTTTAACTTTCCCGGCTCGAAAGGTCACTTCCCTCACCTCTTTAACACCGTGCAAAACCCAGATTATGAGGGCGTTTTACCAGCCATGCACTTTTAAGGTGTCGACGAAATGTCTTCCGATGCTCCAGAACTTTAATTTTAAAAACGAAATAGTGCGATATTGTGTCGAAGACGTGAGTATCCTTAGGAAAGCCTGCCTTGAGTTTTGGAAGAGGTTTGTCAACGAAAACAAGGTCGATCCCTTTAGAGAATGCTGCACGATTGCTGGTGCCTGTAGCCTTGTTTTTCGTCGAAATTTTAATCGCGAGAACGCTATTTGACTCATACCAAACGGTGGTTACAGGTTGGGCGACAAACAGTCGAGAATTGCCATTCAATGGCTTCCCTGGCTCAAGCATACAGAAGGCAGAACGCGCGTAAAGTACGCTTAAGGGAAGGTATCCTGGTTGATGGGTTTTCTCACGACACAATCACTGAAAGGTGTTACCCCAATAAAGCTGATGGTAGTAAACGCGAACAGAATACAGTGTTTTCGCGGTGTGACAAAACGGTGGCAACATCACACAGGATACGTTCTTTTAAGTATGATTTAATAGAAATGTGTGAATTCAAGTTATTTATAGAACAAAATCCGGCCGCAAGAGCTTTTGTTAGCTCAATCAACGTGCTGAGCCAGTCACCTCTGAATCTCAGCGATAGCTTCTTCGGAGGTCGTACTAATGCGATTAAGTTGTATTATAAGGCAGAACAAGGTGTGAAAATCAGATATGTGGATGTTTGCCCAATATACCCCTATGCGAATAAATATTCCAAATATCCGGTGAGGCATCCTATAGTTTACATTGGTGCCGGGTGCTTAAACCTCAACTTGCACACTGTCGAGGACCGTGCGAAATGTAGCCTGGTCCCACCATTAGCCTTGTACCATACTGTCTTGCTCTTAAGATGCATGGTTATTAATGTTCGTGTTGTGTAGAACTTGTGCTGAAACCATGTTCCAGCATGGTCGCACACATACGCAGGACGAACGCAAATTTACCGGTACTTGCGTTGCGGACGAACTTCGAAAGGCTATAGAATTAGGGTATCTAGTTTTAGAAGTTTTTAGTGTGGGAGTACGAGGTTTGTCAATACGACAGAGGTAGTATGAGTGGGGATCTTTTCTCGGTCTACGTCGATAACCTACCCAAGATCAAGCAAACGTGTTCGGCCTGGCCGTTGTGGTGTAACGACGACGAATCGAAAGATCGATACATCCGCGGATAATCCTTTCATTTTGGGGTAAGTTTGGGCAGAGGGATAATTTAACACAGACCGCATTTATTTCCGAACCGCACGAATTTTTCAAAATTATGAGCGATCCTCCCAATGAGGTCGGGTCTATTTTAAACGTTAACTAAGAACTTATGGTCGTAAACTGGCTTAGACTCGAGGATGGGATCTAACCGCTCTATACTATTAATGTCGTTTTTGCAGCTTATACAACCGGCAATGCTCGTCTGGTGCTGTATAGCTACCTGGAAGAACTTGCCGAACGGGTTCTATACTTCGATACAGATTCCGTGATTTTTACGCAAAGTTCCGATGAGTGGGCTCCAACTGTTGGTGATTTTCTTGGTGACATGACTGATGAGGTGGAGGCCTACGGAGTCGGTAGTAGGATCACGGAGTTCGTCAGCGGTAGTCTTAAGAATTACGCGTACAAGGTATTCTCAACAAGGAAAAACGGTGAAATTACCATCTGAAAAGCAAAGGGAATCAACTTCAATTATAAAAACTCTCAAGTGATCAATTTTGATGCATAAAAGTCGTTAGTATCAGATGGCATTGAACCTGTGTACGCACAAATTGACCACAAAATTGTTAGAACCCCCGCATACGAAATTGTATCAAGGCCGGAGAGCAAGATTTACCAGGTGAAGTACAGTAAACGTCGCTGTAAGGAAGATGGTTATGACACGCTTACTTACGATTACGTGGCTCGCACATAGCTTTAGCATGTACGGTATCACCCCTAGTTTTAGTTTGTAGCTTTAAGAATCCCGTTCAGCAGCCACGTGGCCATCCATGAATTCATTCCTTTACCTTTTACTATAACTCACTGGTTTTAATTTTAGATTATAATACACTGCAATGACGTCACACGTTAATTTGGTTAGTAGCTCAAATGGATTGTGTGTGTGTCTGTGTGTGTGTGTGTGTGTGTGTGTGTGTGTGTGTGTGTGTGTGTGTGTGTGTGTGTGCGTGCGTGCGTGCGTGCGTGCGTGCGTGCGTGCGTGTAATCTCAACGTATCATTAGAAACTCATTACTTTGTATGGATTTTTGGCTGTCCAATTACAGTGTTAAATAGGTTGCTTGTTGCAAGGGAAATTAAGTGGTTTATTTATTTAACGTTGGTAGCTTTCAAACTGTGACTCCATCAACAATGAATTCGCCGTGTTATGAACCTACAATCGAAGGTATTCGAGATTTTGAGGATTTAATGATAAATTACTATTGCATAACAATAGGAAGGTAAAGAAAACAAACCTGAGAGCCGAGCCAAAGTTAATGCTAGCACAGTCAGCGAGAGTTCCACTGAGAAGGAGGTTGTAACGGAAGATCTATCAGATAAGAAAGATGCTACTGCTACTGATACATGATATGTAATCTTAAAATATTTAACAGAATCATCAATTAACAATGACAGTTTAATGGTAAATAATCACAAAAATGTAAATTTATCTATGAAGTATAACCAGCTAGTTTTTAAAGAATAACTTAGATGTAAGTAACGTAAGAAACTTGACTTGTTTTAACATTGTTTTATTGTAGAAGCCTTGATAAAGGAACAAAATAAAAAGATTCCGAAATATTGGCAAATATCAAAGAGTTTTAAACGTATTAAGACCCTAGTTAGCCGCAAGCCTGATAACACTAAGCAATTAGTTAATAAAAAAATTTTTTTTCCTTAACATTGTAACGGCTGTTACTTCCCTCAACTTAAATTACAGATGGGGTTCTTTCAAGATATTACGACCAAGTATGGACATGACACCACCATATCGATGAAACAATGGGCAACAAACAACATCAAACTAGCGAACAAACTGAATAGAAGAATTTTTCTGCTCCGATGCAACAAGAATAGCATTTTACCAAACCATATTAAAAACAACTATAAAAATCTTTTGAAATTGATGACAACCGAACACAGAAGCATAGGAAAAAAAATACAGGAATTCAACAACAGGTTAGGGAAAAAAATATTAAATTTTGAAATCAAAATAACTAACTTAGATATCAATAAACTCAAAAAATCCATTGTAAATTCAAAAAATTTTGTCAAAACTGTATTACCTGAAAATATTTTTGATGAATTCAATTCAGGTCTGTCAATTAAATTTAAAAAAAAAATTTAATCAGATTAGGAATATCAATATGATCAAGTTCAATAAACTAACAGACAGTAATAAAAGAGGTCAAATCACTACTCAAGATAATTGGCTTATAAATTTAACTAATGTTGGAAGTAAAAAGAATCTTAGCTCTGGGTCCCAAATTTTGTTTAAATCCACAGGTCAAAGATATCAAGGTAGATAAATTATTATCTGAGATTGAGTTAATATTAGAAGTGGTACCAGAAGGCGAGAGAGATGTATACAGAGCCCGTACTAACAATATCATAACAAATTACTTACAATCGAATAAAGCAAAGTGTGATCAGGATCATTACATGTTTAACAAATGTAGAACCTTCTTAAAAACAACTCTGAACTGTATATCCTAAGAGCAGACAAAGGTAATGTGACGGTGGTCATGTACAAAGATGAGTATGTTAATAAAGCTAAGTGCTACTCGCTGATACCTCAGTGTACAAAAGTGTTTCTAAAGATCCCACGTTTACACTACAGAAAAGTGCAACGATTGGGTAAAAACTAAAGTACAACGAGAGTATCGATAGCATGACAGCAAAAAAACTTACCATCAACAACAGTATTAGTCCTAAATTTTATGGACTACCTAAAGTACACAAAGACCAAGTACCACTCAGACCTATTGTCTCCTCGATAGGATCTCCGACGTTTAATCTTGCCACATTTGCTGCTGGCATTCTAACAAATGGCTTTAACAATAACAACAATTACAATACCAAAGATTCCTTCACATTTGCTAAAGACTTCAACAATTTTCAAATACCAGTAGGCTATGTATTGATCTCACTTGATGTTATATCACTTTTCACTAATATACCGCTACAATTAGTTTTGGATTTATTGGATTCCAATTGGAATTTAATAGCTCCACACTGCAATATAAGTAAGGAATCATTTATTGCCTTAATACAATTTATATTTAGCAACAGTTATTTTGTTTTCAACGACCAGTACTTTCTACAAATTTTTGGTACCCCATGGGTTCGCCTCTCAGTCCTATTATTGCGACGATAGTGATGGATGAACTTTTAAACTGTAGCATACCGTTGTTATCATTTGAACTTCCTTTTCTTAAGAAATATGTGGACGACATAATATGTGCCGTACCAGACAACAAAATTGATGAAATCAAAAATACTTTCAACCAATTCAATAATCATATTCAATTTACAGTAGAAACCGAAACCAATGGAGGTGTTCCTTCTTGCATACCAGACTTATTAGAACAGCTAACAATACAATTCACATAGATTGGTATCAAAATCAACGGCATCAGGTCGTTATATAAACTACTTTTCGTACCACCCATTACAACAGAAAATTAATATCATTACAGGAATAAAAATAGGATTACAAAATTTCACATCCAACCTTCCGTCAAAAAATTTAAACAAACTCAAAGAAATTTTGATCAAAACAACTATCCAGTAGCGTTCATTAATAAACTAATATTTAATACAAGTACTCCTCTAGCAGCTGTCAATAGTCCTGGTGTCCTGGAAGAGAACAACACCAGATATTGTAAATTACCGTTCATAAAAATCTAACACCCAAAATTACAAATGTATTTAAGGACTTCAACATGAAAATTAGCAAATATAATTTAAAACTGTCAACAAATTGTTTTCCAAAGTCAAGGATACCACTCCAGTGTTGCTTAACTCTAATGTCATTTATCAAATTCCTTGCATTGACTGCACGGAAGTTTACATAGGACAGACGTCACAATGGCTGCGTAATAGGGTTACACAACACAGAAGTGACTGTAGAATTGACAAAAAAAGCAACAGTTGTGCTCTTGCAAACCACAGTAGAACACTAAATCATCAACCCGATTTCAACAATGTCAAAATTCTTAATTTTGAAAAGTATACAAATCCAGATTATTTCTGGAAATGTGCCACATAAAAAAAGAGGGTAACGCTATGAATCACAAATCGGATACTGAACAACTGTCAGCAGTATATTCTTACATCCTTAATTTTAATGTTGAAGACAATTAGTTATTGTATGAATTCAAATTTGCCGCATTTATGGATATCAGTGACTTAACCTAAGTAAAATCAAATGTAACCAACGTGACAGAAAAATTGTAACAATGCAAGCACATGTTCCTGTCATGTATAAAAATTAAAATGTTTTAATTAATTTTAAATGTAGTTCCAACTTCTGTTAATCATCAATTAACAATGACAGTTTAATGGTAAATAATCACAAAAATGTAAATTTATCTATGAAGTATAACCAGCTAGTTTTTAAAGAATAACTTAGATGTAAGTAACGTAAGAAACTTGACTTGTTTTAACATTGTTTTATTGTAGAAGCCTTGATAAAGGAACAAAATAAAAAGATTCCGAAATATTGGCAAATATCAAAGAGTTTTAAACGTATTAAGACCCTAGTTAGCCGCAAGCCTGATAACACTAAGCAATTAGTTAATAAAAAAAATTTTTTTTTTTCCTTAACATTGTAACGGCTGTTACTTCCCTCAACTTATATATATATATATATATATATATATATATATATATATATATATATATATATATATATATATATATATGTATATAAATTTACAACAACTTTAATTGAACAAGTCTTAAAAATCTTACCAGCTACACTCCCAGGGTGGGCTCATCTACCGATTACCAGAAATTATCCCCGGTGCTTACTACTATTTTAATAACCTAGGGATATCAAAATTCACAATTTTACTTTTAAAAACCAAGCTAATCTTTTGCTCTCAATTACTACTATTAAATACACTATAATTCAAGTTTATTTCGAATCGACGTCAACTCACGTCTTTCCGACCACACTTCAACAATTTTCTATCTTTTTTTATTTAATCGCCATCCAACCGTCATCAATCTATATATATATATATATATATATATATATATATATATATATATATATATATATATATATATATATATATATATATATATATATATATATATCTATTTCCACTATCAAATATATAATAGTCGCGCTTATTTACTATTAATGAAATCTGTTTTCAAAATTAAAATTGATATAACAAACTGCACCTATTGTGGTACATCAAAGGCTTTTATAAAAGTTATTTTGTTTTGCATCGAAAAAAGGGCGCTTTGGTGGAAACAAAGTAAGATAAGTACGTCTAGCTTAAAAACACTTGACTAATGTTAATTAGAAAACACACTTCTATGATGCACATTTACGTCATGACTGAAATATTTTTGTACTACATTTTGCTATTTATGCTATTTTGTATGATAACGTGGACAGTTATTTATTACATGTTTGGTCTTTTATAAATATAACATATTTATTTAAGAGAAAAAGTTGATCGAAAGTGATAATTACAAATTATCTGCGTGTGTGCCAAAGATGTTAAGAAATGGTTTGGTCATTATAACAGACTTAGAAAATTACGTATTTATTGAACTTCGTTAAATATCTTGAATACTGGAACTGTAGCAGGGCACTACAATAAAAACACAATTAACTTACTTTAAAATGAATTATGAAACCATATTCAGATTTTAAATTTTATTTTAGTATCATAAAAAGTTAATAAATTCGTAACGCGTAAAATAAAATTCTTTTTTAATTTTTTTTTCGGAAAAAACGGTAGGTTGATATAGGATGCCTTATATTTAATTTATTTTGATGAAGTAGTCTATGACATTTTGTACACTTCTAACAAACTTAATTAGAAATGTATAATTCGGCGTTTATACGTCAAAGAGATAATTATGCAGCCATCTGCAATTTAAATAAACGGTTTTATGCCACCCTGCAGCAACCAAGAATACTAAAAGACGAACTTTACAAACATTTTCCCTTGTAAGGACGCAACCGTATACAGGGCACTGTATCTGTAACAATCTGCTTTAAACCTAAGCTGTAACTCTGTAACTTATCGATTTAGAAAATACCATTAGGTTTTTATTTATGGTTAGTGAAACGATAAACATTCAGATGGCACAAATAGTAATATACACGTAACACATTTGCGGGAAGAAATCTGACATAATAGCGTGAGAGGGTTGTTTGAACTTCATGTATAATTACATTTTTTGATCTTATTGCCGTAAACTAAGGGCAATAAAAATTAAGAACTAATCGAACCTTAAAGTAAATAAATACATTTAAATCGTTAATGCATTATGGGATCTTATAAAAAGCACATCTTCCATAATTACATTGTTAAAGTTTCATAGTCGGAAATAATGCAGAAACAATGTTTCTGCGAGTATTAATTGACACACCATTAATAATCGTGTAGATTCATAGTACATAGCAATGTTTTTACATCTATTGTTTCCTAAATTTATATTTTCATTTTTAATCGGCAAAGTATTTTAATCACTGTTTTTTACTACTCTACTAACTTTGAAGTGCTGATATCGTTTTACTTATCGATGACGTATACGTCTAAAGTATTACCACACTGTAACATACATGCAACCTTTTTTAAACATAAACCAACACTTTAAGTGTACAGTTTGTTTTAGTGATTCTTAAGTGCGATGTCAAAAAGTAAAATTGTACCAAACGGTGGTTGGGGATGGATCGTTGTACTTGGTGCAGCTATAATAAACGTAACTATTATTTTTTATCGCTCTCATAAATATTAATATATTTGTAACAAATATTTATGGCCCATTAACTTACAAACATTTCCACACAAACAATATTTATTTAAGATGACAAATCAATCTTTGTTTTCTCAATTTGGATTAATCTTCGGCGATAAACTTACGGAAATGGGATGTGGAACTGTTGGTGCTGCACTTGTAATCAATATTAATAGTATGATAACAAATTTCTCTGGATTAGTAACAGGTCCTATCTTAAAACATATGTCACCTCGAAAGGTAGCTCTCTTAGGAGTATTATTAACGGCAACTGGAATGATTCTATCTGGATTAGCAACAAATGTTAGTGAGCTTATAATGTGTTATAGCGTTTTTACGGGTATATAAAAAGAAATTATTATCCATCAAATGTATTCTAACTTAAGAATTGTTTTAGGATTAGGATTAGGGTTAATAATGCCATCAACTTTTGTAGCTGTAAACGATTACTTTACTACAAGAAAAAGTCAAGCTATAGGTTTGTCTATAGCAGGAACGGGTGTAGGGCAGATGCTAGTACCTCAAGTGATTCGTTTATTATTGGATACATTCGGGTACCAAGGAACTACATTTATATTAGGGGCACTTTGTCTCAATGGTTTACCAGGGGCTCTTTTATTTCAAGTACAAATTAAATTATAATTAACTATAAGTTAACACTTAATTTTAGCCTGTAAAATGGCATATGATTCCAACTGATGTGTGTGATGAAGAAAAACAACCGCTACTAATAAAAAATATACAACTTACTCAACCACCATCGAAATATGAAAATATTCCCAGTACATCTATCTGTAACAATCAAGATGAAGGTACATAAAGTATAAAATTATAAATACTTATTAGAGTTGAGCTTTTCAGACAAAAGCTGTTTAAGAAAAATATTGGATTTCTTTAATTTTGAATTACTAAAAGACTTGATTTTCTTGCACATCATCTTTGGACTAGCGCTTGTTTATGCTTGTACTGTAGCGTTCAATATGATTTTCCCATTCTTTTTGCAACACAGCATTGGATTGGATCGTGGTGATACCGCATTATGCATGTCACTATTATCTGGAGCAGATATAGTTGGCAGAATTACCGTACCAATGATTACAAAACGATTTCACATATCGCACAGAATGACGTTTCTCGTTGGGACGGCTTGTTGGGCACTTTTTCGTTCTGGTATCTGTACATTAGTAAAACTATTAGTTTGCTTATATTACTATTAGTTTTAGCGCAGCAACAAAACTTTGCATCTATTATAGTTGTCTCCATTATATGTGGTTATATTCGTGCAGCTACAATTCTAACGCAGAATTTGGCTGTATCTGAGTATTGCATAGATCAATCAAAAATTCCTTCTGCAGTTGGACTAAATATGGTTGCTAAAGGTATATTTGTTCTTAGTGTTGGTCAGTTTTTTGGTAGGTTGTTTATATTACAAGAAATATTTGGAAGCCATATGCATTTTTTAGGTTGGATTCGAGATTATTCTGAAAGTTTTATAATTTGTATACATGTGCAAGATGTAGTCATGATATTGGTAACGGTGACATGGAGTACAGAAATGCTTATCAGAAAACTACATCAGAGATACAAAATGTAGTCTAAAAAAGGCTTATTCTTGTAAAATTATGAAAAACGATTTATTGAGGTCAATTTTAACATCAAAGAAAATTATAACATAAATTTGAAAATTGAGAATTTGGGGAACAGCAGTATTGGTAAAGTCTAATAATATATCTATCTAGATAAATGACTGATTAAAAGCTTTAATAGTCATAAGAGTTCACCTCAGAATTCTCTTAAATTATAAAACAGTATTATCTATTAATGTATCTCTAAATCTTACCTAAGTATTGTTATTGACAATATATATATATATATATATATATATATATATATATATATATATGCATATACCTATTTGGAACAAACATGGATTAGAAACTTTGCACAACGATGTCTGATGATGAGTTGATAAAGTGATAAATAAATTGTATAAATATAGATAGTCTTATTTCAAATATCAGGTAAATCATAATAATGGTTGATAACTGATAACTAAAAATCCTATTGAAAATAAAGTAAACTCTTTAAGTAAAATAATGCAAAATATGCCGATTGTACCTCTTATTTTTGCATATAGCTATTTTAAGATAATACATAAAAAGTTCAGTATGGCGTTTCGCCTAAATTAATCTAGATGAAAGATTTTGTAATTAAATACTAAAAATTACTGTAATAAAGAATATATGAAAATTGGGGGAATTTCTACTCTAAACACAGTCAAATATAGTAATACACTGTAATAGTTACTTAAATTTTTATAAAATTAAGAAAACTACCTGAAAATGCACGAAGTAGATAAGTTATAATAAGATAATTAATAGGTATTTTCTCCCTTTTCATAGAATGGCTGTTATAATAATTTTCAATTTTTAATCACTTTCTTGATCAAGATGAACTAATATTTTCGTTTAATTTTTTTTTTGATTTAATTTACCTATTACTTAAAAAATAGGTTTATACAAAATTAAAAAGTACATTCTTTACAGTAATAGTCATTTATATAGTACTCTAAACTTAATCATTGCTATAGAGACCTAACATATGGTCCGATCATTATTCTACATAAAATAAGCTAAATGTACACTTGCACGCAGGGATGCATGTAAACGCAAACTACGTTTTAGCATACTTATCTTTTTTGGGATTTTTTAATGGTGTACTTTAGATTATACAGTTTAAACGTTTCGATAACACTTACAGTTATCTTCGTCAGTAATAATGTTTGTTAAAAATTGTTAAAGATGTAGTAAACAATTTTGTCAAATTTGAAAAATTAAAACATAAACATAAGCCTGCTATTAGTATAACAGTTTGGGACACATAAAGCCAACTATAAAATTTGTTTAGTAAAGAATAACTAGGTCATAAAATTAAATATTATTAAACTGCCTCAAAGATGACAAACCTTTTTTACAAAAGTACCTCTAAAAGAAACTATTGAATACATTGATCATCTTTTTCCAAAGGACATAACCATTCTTTTTCTTACTACAACTTATTTTCAGTGGAATAGTAAATTTTATGAACAGATTGAAGGTGTAGCAATGGGTAGTCCCCTTAGTCCTGTTATAGCTAATTTTTATATGGAAAAATTTGAAACATTAACGTTGCAAAATACACCTAAAAAACCTTCAGTTTGGTATAGATATGTAGATGACACATTTGTTATTTGGAGACATGGAGAAGAAGCACTGCATGAGTTTTTGGTTTTTATAAATGGTATACATCCTAGTATTCAGTTTACCATGGAAAAAAAACTAATGGAAGTTTACCATTTCTTGACATATTAATATCTAAAAATAATAATTCACTATCTTTTAAGGTTTACAGAAAGCCGACACACACTGATAGATACCTTCATAAATTATACAACCACCATCCACGTCAAAAATTAGTGTAATTAAATCTTTAGTAGATCGAGCAAAACGAATTTGTGACCCTGAATTTTTGAATGATGAATATAAATATTTAAGAAAATCCTTACAAGATAATGGATATTCACTTACAGATATTAATAATGTTATTACACCTTCTAGGCGTAACCTTAAAAAAAAACCAGTTCTTAATGTTGGTACTGCTTTTCTTCCTTTTATAGCTAATGTTACAAATAGAATTGAAAAATCCTAATCAAATATGGCATTAGGACTATTTTTAAACCTACAAGAAAAATTAAAGAACATTTAAGATCACCTAAAGATGTGTCAAACCCTTTATCATCTTCCGGAGTGTATAAGTTATCTTGTTCATGTGGAAAAGTATACATCGGGACCACAAAACGTAGCTTTGATACAAGACGCAAAGAACATATGAGATTTTGTAGATTGGGTCAACCAGAGAGGTCTGCTATGGCTGACCATGCCCTGAATAATCTAAATCATGACATTCAATTTGACAATATGGAAATATTGTCAAGACAAACCATTATTATGTTCGTTTGCAACGTGAAGCTATTGAAATATATAAACACCCGAATAATTTTAATAGACAAGAAGAAAATCTCCGTTTAAATAGGTTTTGGCATCTTATAATTAAAAGAGCATAATGATACGCCTTGATTTTAATTTGTTTTCAACTTTTGGTATGTCTAGGTTTTTGCTGTGTTTTCCTAGACCTTGAAGCAAATGCTTTACCAATTATATGTTAAATTACCACAGCACTATAATTTAACATAAGTAGTTGAAATTAAATTAAAATTAAAAATTACAAAGAACGTTCTGCATTGTGCTTTTCATTGTTAATAACACTTCCAATTATTGATAAAGATATCTCTTTGTTAGATTTAACTGGGTTATTTTATTTGATGTAATGTTTGGATTTGTGAATGCTTCTATCATTTTAAAATTGAAGTTTTTCACAACTTTACACTTACATCATAACTCGATTAAATTTTGTTAAATGTGTTTTTTGGCTGGCAAATTTCATTGTTAGCTTTCGTCGTAGAGAGTGTTCTGGTTTGTCATCTTTGAGGCAGTTTAATAATATTTAATTTTATGACCTAGTTATTCTTTACTAAAAATTTTATAGTTGGCTTTATGTTTCCCAAACTGTTATACTAATAGCAGGCTTATGTTTATGTTTTAATTTTTCAAATTTGACAAAATTGTTTACTACATCTTTAACAATTTTTAATAAACATTACTACTGACGAAGATAACTGTAAGTGTTATCGAAACGTTTAGATTGTATAATTTAAAGTACACCATTAAAAAATTCCAAAAAAGATAAGTATTTTATTATGAGTGTTAATGGTGAAAGTTTACATTTTCATATACGTTTTAGCAGTTTACACTACTAGTACTTTCAGTAACTATGGCTGTTAGTGTGTCCTTGCCTTATACACTTCTAACCCACGTAATTCTTTAAATTGTTCTACTGTTCCTTTGTATGTTAACACTTTTACCACGGGTTTCCAATTTTTTGGAAAGTGGTGCTGAAATAAATCATAATTTCTTGTTGTCTGTGATTTATATCTTATGTGTTTGTGTATTTATTATTATAGTAGTGTGCCATGGTAAAAAAATGAGTTATAACAAATAAAGCAAACATTGTGGTTTAATGTATAAATTTATGAGCTATAAATAACTTCTAATTGTAAAATGTTATGGGTCCAGTAAAGTTGTTGTTTGCGTTGCAGGATGTATAAATTATCAAACTAGAAGGAAGTAGTAACTGAAACCTATGGTAAGTTTAAGTAAATATCGTTTTGGAAGGTGTTGGTAGTCTTGAAATTGCCATTGACAGTACAAAAATGAAGAAGGAATACCAAGATTATACAAATTATACAACAGACCTACTGTTGTTTAATTTGTATTCCTTCTTCAGTTCTCGAACCACACATTCCCAGGATCTCACAGTTCCAAGGCCCCACATTAGCAGGGCCATTCGTGTATCTTGCTTACTGAAGGTCATACACCTGTGCGCGGTCATACTTACTCAAGGTTACTCCACCGTAACGTGTTCCCTCAAACACAATAGCAAAAAAAAAGTATATGTTAATGTATTTATTTGCTTTATGAACAGTTTGATTTGTGAAAGTGGTTTATTAATGTATCTATTCAGATAAATGGTTTGCTTTGGGAATAAAACATTTTGATTTAGTATAAGTGCAAAAGGTCGTTTCCACTTCTGTTTCATTACACCTGCGTGGGAGTGGTACAAATAATTGGCCGTATGTGCAGTGTGGCGCCCATCATGCATGCTTCTGGATAATTACATTGTCACCATCGGTAGATGATGGAATACTGACATATCAACCCTTGCCGTGATGAACATATATTTGAGCATATACGAAGCGTGGCGTCCGTATATCTGCCTGTCAGTTAGCCTGGCCAGTCAGTCTGGTCAGTGGCCGCACTTCGTTGAATAATATTTCTCTGGAAAAAAGAAATAATGAGAAGGATAGATATGTCAGTAGTTAAAACGTGCTATCCCTGTTTCGATCACTCACAAACATCACCTGTCGAAGAGCAGCATTACGAACCCGGATGAGTTCGTAGATTCCTCCAACCTCTTCGACAGTTTGTAGTATCGTTTCTTAATGTGCGACAGAATGCTTCTACCCACTTAGCATAGCTAGGTTTACGACATTATTCCAGTCAAGGTATAATCTCAGAAGCCTAGTTTGGACCCGGTCGAGCTGCTCTTTAAGAGATACCTCCGAAATCACGACAACGTAATTTAGAACGTACGGTATTATAATGGTTAATTGTAACGAAAAAAAGTGTAATAAAGAGCAACAGTTGTATAGATAATACATACCGTGAATGTTGTTGCCTCAGTGCTTCAATGTCGTAATCGTCAGAGTCGTAGCCATAGACAGGATCCATGAAAATGTCAGAATTATGTCCATCAGTGTTGAGGTATTCTTTGTCACTACCTGATGAAAATCGTATCTCAACACTAGATGAAAAGTCACTGTAATCGTCACCATTAATGGTTTGAGTTAGGCCGGCGTCTAACCCACTTTCGGATGGTTCGGTTTGCAAGACAAAGGGACTATTAAAATTCAGGCAGGTAAGATCTAAAGTGGCCTTAAGTTTCTGAAAAGCAATTGTCTGCTCGTCGGATCACTTCCAGCGAACGTTTTTGTAGAGGAGCTTCGATAGAGGCGGTACTGTTTTAGAGGAGTTCGGGATGAAACGTCGGTACTACTTTGAGACCCATAGGAACCTACATAGACTTCGGACGTTGTGTGGAGGTGGTAGACTGACGATGTTACTCAAATATTTTAATGCTTTACGGTAAAAATGACATTTTTCAGGGTTTATGCGGAGACTAGCTGATCTAAGTCGATCAAACACTTCTTTTAAGTTATCCTAGTGTTTGTCAAAAGTTTCTCCCAACACAATAATATCGTCCAGGTACACAAAAGCGTCCGGTTCCATTTCAGGGCCTATAATGCGCTCTATAGCCGGTGCAAGGTAGCAGGTGCTGAGGGAAGCCAAAACGGCACCACTTAATTGGAATAGATCACGGCTGGCTATGGTCAATGCCGTGATCGGTAAGAATTCGGGTGTTTCCGGGATCAGCCAATAATCGTCCTCCAAGTCAATGCTGGAAATGTATCGAGCGTGACATAACCGGTTTTGTAATTGTAAAACAATTACGTATGTAGAACTTGTCTTTAGTATTGTTCGGAAAATCGAGGTTAAAATTTCAACGAGTTCAAACTTAGAAATTTGTTTATAACTATTAGTGATACTTATCTGGGTGTGTGTGCGTGTGTGGTGTGTGTACGTGCATGTGTGTGTGTGCGTGTGTGTGTGTTTGTGGGTGGTTGGGTGTGTGTGCGTGTGTATGTGTTTGAGTGTGAGTGTGAGTGTGAGTGTGAGTGTGAGTGTGATGTAGTGTGATGTGATGTGTGTGAGTGTCAGTGTGAGTGTGAGTGTGAGTGTGAGTGTGAGTGTGTGTGTGTGCGTGTGCGTGTGTATGTGTGTGTGTGTGTGTGTGTGTGGGTGTGCGTGGGTGTGTGTAGTGTGAGTGTGCAAGTTGTGTGTGTGTGTGTGTGTATGTAAGTGTTTGTGGGTGTTTGTGGTGTTTGTGCGTATGTGTGTGTGTGTGTGTGTGTGTGTGTGTGTGTGTGTTTGTGGTGTGCGCAAGTGTGTATGCGTGTGTGTGTGTGTGTGTGTGTGTGTTTGTGTGTGTGTTGTGTGTGTGTGCATTGTGTGTGTGTGTGTGTGTGTGTGTGTGTGTGTTGTGTGTGTGTGTGTGTGTGTGTGTGTGTGTGTATGTGTGAGTGTGAGTGTGCGTGGGTGCGTGTGTGTGTGTGTTTGTGTGTGTGTTTGTGTGTCTTATGTGTGTGTGTGAGTAGTGATATAGGGCCGGTTCTGATCCACATCATACGAATTTTGCATTGAAGGTCAAATCAGTTGTACGTCGTGCATGTGCGGATTCCCTCGTTAATCATGTAGGGCCGATCAAGATCCCCACGAGGAAGATACAGGGCCGATCCTGATTCACGCGAAAAGTGTGTGAGAGAGAAAGAGAATGTTCACTGCTCTATGCTAATGGGTAGTGTGGTTGAGTCAAGGTCGAAATCTAAAGCTTGACTGTGTATCATATTACAGTTCTTAGAAATCCTTCCAGGGTTAGTGGTTTCAAGGATGCCGGTTTATTGTAAAAGGTTTCCTTAGGTGTGTGTGTTTGTGTACGATTCAGTAAACAGAAATGACGAAATTAGTACGTATGATGCGAAGAGAAAGGGTAGTAGTAGTAGCAAGTGAAGATGAGAGGAAGAAGCGGTTACAAGGATTATCGAAAAAAATTAAAAAATAAAAACTCGATTTAGATTGTTTTGAGATGAGAAGAAAAATGATTGGGCATCAGCTTAGCAAGTGAATTTTAAATGCGGCCATGTACTCTTTTATTTTGCCGATTTTACGCAGAGTTTTATTTTATAGTGGTAGTCATCCCCTAGTTTAAGTAATGAGTGTTGATGGAAAAATATTAGCGCAGCAAGAAAGCAAAATTAACCCTTGTTTTATAGTGGTATGTAATAATAATGTTTTACAGTGACATGCTATGATAATAATCTATGTAATATTAAAAAATCTAGAAAGCATTATATTACTGTGAGAAGAAAAATGTTTGGGCTTCGGTTTAGCAGGTGAGTTTTCAATGCGGTCGTGGACTCACTTATTTTGTCGATTTTAAGCACAGTTTTGTTTTATAGTGATAGCCATCCGCTTATTTAAGTAATGGGTGTTGATTGAAAAATATTAGCACTACAAAACAAGCGAAGTAAACCAGTGTTTTATGGAGGTATGTACTAATAATAATGTTTAAGAAATAGTGATATGTAGGTGATGTGTAATAATAAATTTTAATAAATAGTAATATGTAATAAGAATGTTATGTAATATTTAAAAATAATATGGAGACCTTTACATTCCCAAGAGTTTTATAATGATATTGATTGAACGAAACGCAGAATGAATTGCGCAAATGAAAGACTGTTAATCTGCTGAAGCTCAAAATAATTTTTGAGAGTTTGAGAAATGTATAAGCGACGTACGTTATTCTGAAGTGAAAGAGACAAAACACGAGAGAATGTGGGACGTGTCGCGTCGCGGGGTATGAGGTGGGGTTGAGGGAGCACGGATTAAACAGAGTCTTTTCGCTCTCCCGAAATTGCTGAAATTTGCTCCTGTTCGCCTGCAAAAAAAATTGTTTGAGAGCAGGAATGCATTTTACAGGTGACACTTTATCCATGTTACAAAAAAAAAAACTGGTGATATTATTTTAATATTTGAAACTGCTTACGGGTACTCGCAAGATAAAATGACATTCGAAATTTTAAAAACCAGCAGTATGCACAATTTTGTAAGAGCAATTATGTTTTAAAAAAAATTGATTGGAAATAGGGCAAATTTCCAAATTTAAATGCACAAGAACACGCGTACTTTAGTTAAACAGCGCAATTCGAAGCATAATGAGCAGTAATTTTCTCTTTTACGCAGGTGTCACGCACGATAATTCAGCATTTTTGCAAGCTGATAGCGTGTATTCATAGTACAATGACAGTCACATTGTTTATATAATGGAAAAGAAAGTTTTTTCAAATTTTAGTATGTTTCATATTAAATGTAAAAAGATATTCTATTACTAATGAATAAATTGAAATGTTAAATTTTTTTTTCTATGATTACATTTTTATAACCAATGTATATTTCTTTAGAGGCGGCGCGCGTCCAAACCCTCGAATACTTGCTCTCTCACACAGCGAATATCTATCTCGCTTGCTCAATGACCATCTATCTATCTCACTACGAATGCACTTGTCAGTTATTATATTTTCCCCTCTTTTCACATGAGATAGATTAAACAAAATATTTGTTTATCGTAAAGCGTTCAATGAAAATATGATTTATTACAATATATTTGGTATGTCTGTATATAAAACTAAATTATGTTTTGCTTTCTCCGTCTTAAAAGTTACAATTTGGTTTGTATTAATGTGTATTATTATTAATTAAACAACTGCACTTAAAAAATAGTTTCAGTGAATATGCATTGTTTTTGCTAAAACTAGAGATATGTATGTATATTTCCAATAATAATAAATATAACGCAAAGATACACATTTATATCACATTTTTAGGATAATCGAATTGTTTTACGAGGAACAAATATTTCACTTTTAAATAAAGCGTTACAATGAAAGTATGAGCTGTTTATTGCAATAGTTTACAATACAAACCTGAAAATTATGCATATATTTATCTTAAAAAAAATGTTAAAAAGTTTTTGAAATTTAAGATATACAAAATTATATGTTTTAAATAAAAATTTCACAGTTAATCCTTTTCCTTCACTTGTAACTAAAAGCAAAAATTTCCTACAAAACTATACACGCTAATTTAAATCAGTCCTCTAAAGTACGTAACAGGTTTTCATTATTTATTTTATTGCGTCTAACCTCTAACTGTTGCTTAGCCTCAGCTAAAGCAACAGTTCAAAATTCAACATGGTCCGCCCCCGACATCTCACTGCTAGTATATTCCGCAAGAATATTGCTTAACCACCTCACACTCTTAGTTTTAAAGTCATTCAATGTTGTAGGGGCTTGCGTAATCTGATGCAAGGTCCTTCTGATAATTATCATGCTGTATTAATGTAAGATTTTTCCCACCTGATTGAATGTGTCGAATTGTTGGTGGTAGCGGCTCTGGTGCGGTAACAACAACAACTGGTGTAATACTAAAAAAAGTAATAAATAACATTAATGATGTGTTAATCATTACATAAATTGGTACTCAAAAAATCTAGCAAAGTCATCATCCTCTAGATCACTATCTCTGATTGAGGTAGGGGGTGTCGAGGGCTGTGCTGTGGTGAGTGGAGGTATTGAGGCTGTTGAGGGTTGAGCAAGATATCCTGCAGGATATTAACTTCCTTCTTCTTCAGCGATAATTTAGATTTCTTAGTAGGTGGAGGCATCATCATGAGTACTACTAGGTAATGAATGAGTATTCGCATAAAACTTTAACCCCTATATACATGTAAATCTGCTAACGTTAACTGAATTGGGCAAAAGTGGAAGTGGTTACTATGGGCGAAACTGACCTCTGTAGGCAAGGGTAACGCAGCATAAGATATGGGAAAAGTATTGATGTCAGTGAACGCTACAAAGTATGCATCTGTCTGGAGCTATTGCAGCGTAATCTAAAGCGTGCGACAATCATGAGTAGCATCGGCAATAGATATTATCAGTAGCTAAAGCCCAATGTATGCGTCTGTCTGACGCTCTTGAATCGTAATCTAAAGCATGTGAAAAGTATTCCACAATCATGAGTAGCAGACGTGATATCAGCAATAGATATTCTCAGTAAAGAAAGTGCAATGTATGCATATGTCTGAGGCTCTTGCAACAAGTTATAACCAGTTTGACCTTGAGTGCGGGTTTATATGACTATATAAGCAGATAAAGAGAGCAGTTTTATGCCACTTAGTATGTTGCACTTGTAACAAGAATTTTAACTGTGTACCTAAAGTACTTCTATAGTTATAATAAATATTTGTTAGAAGTCCATTACTGCATACTAGACGGTGTGTATGCGCTTCATATTTTCATATTGTTGGATACAGTTTTGAAGGTAACTGTGAGTGGGGTTATACCGAATTATGGTGATATTGTGAATCTAACAAGGCGTATTATTCCATTGGTGAAAACAAAATATGAATTTGTAGAGCACACTCGTATAATTAGCACTAGTATTAAGATGCTGCAAGATATAATTCGAAATAAAATTTATTTGGAGACAAATGAGAATTTGCTTAAGCAAAAAAGCAATTTATCATTGTTAAAATGTTATCTTGTGAGAGTTAAACGGTTAAAGAACGCTTCGGAGAAAACAGGCAGTGGAATTGTCACTAAAAAACGTACACGCAAATTAGGTTGGTTCTCTCAAGATTCATGCTTTAATGTAGACCACTTACGGGAATTGTAGTCAATATAGCAAACATCAAGAACCCTCTTATTTTTTAACAAAAATCATACAATAGTTTTGCACGAATGGTTAAATTAATGATAAGTGAATCGATACTAAAGGTGAATGTCCTTTTAGCCTGCACTTTTATGCATCCTCAAAATCAAGTTATCGAAGAAGACCTTTGCGTCATCGATATTGCGATCAATTTACGTGTGTGGTATAATGAAAATGTTTATTATAAGCTACAACAAAAATAGAGGAGTTTTTCGAAAGGGATTCCGGTTGGGAATTACATGAAGTGTTACATTTAAAGGTAAATATTAATAGCTATGTTCCATTTAGAGGTGGTCTTTCAACTTACGTTAAAGTTCCCTACTTTATAGCAATAAAACATGCGATGGTGAATGTTAAATGTGACGAAGAGTATTGCTTCCTGTGGGCTGTGGTTTCAGCAATATTTCCCGCGCGACGTCATATGGAAAGGGTCAAAAGTTATTCTCATCTTAGAGATGTTTAGAATTATGATTCAATTCACTTCCCCATTAAACTAGATGTAAAAAATTCGAAAAATTAAACAGCCTCTCTATTAATTTGTTTTGCATTCGAGGGAAAAGTATATTACCATTTGTATTAAGTGAAAATCAAAATAGTGTTAGGGAACCTATAAATCTTCTAGTACTTTCTGTTAATAATCAAGCCCCTGATACTATTAATACAAAAAATACTACTGTTTATCATTTCACGTGGATTAAAAATATCTCAGCTCTTTTTTTTAAACAACTATAGAATAGGGAGCACAAAAAATATGTTTGTTATCGATGTTTAAATCACTTTTCTTTAGATCACCTTCTACAAAAACATGTTACTCATTGTCATCAACTTAATCAATGCCCTGTCAAGCTACCTACCGAAGCAGAAATGTTTTTGCAGTTCAAAAATTTTGCATTCCAAGGAAAGGTGCCGTTTGTAATTTATGCGGATTTAGAAAAGTGTACAAATTTAACAGAGATCGAAAGTAACACTCCATTTCACTCCAAACATATACCCTTCAGAGTTGCTTTCTACTTTAAGTGTTTATACAATGTTTCTTTATCTCGACTTAGACTTTATATATAGAGGAAATGATTTCATTCAATGGTTTGTCACATTGGACTACCGAAACAATCAATAAAATAATTCCTATGGATACCTTAAGACTCACTAAGGTGGAGAACTTCAAAGCGCTATGGTTTGTCACATTTTCGGAAAACCATTTACTGAATATGATATAAAAGTTAGAGACCATAACTATTTTGCTGGAGAATTTCGGGCGGCATCACATCATAATTGTAACCTAAACTATAAAGACAAACATTCTACCGGTTGTCTCTCAGAATTTATTAGGTTACGATTCACATTTCATAATTAAGGAATTGGCAGGCAGCCAATTTTACTTCTACCTATAAACAAAGAAAGATATATCTCTTTTACGAAAGTAGAAGAAAATTTTTCTTTTTACTTTTGAAACTTTAGATTTAATAAACCATCTCGATGATTCGGACATTGGTTATATAGTCAAGTGTCATTTAGACTATCCCATAGAATTACATGAAGTCACAGTGATCTACCGTGACGAACATAAGGTTCCGTTGATTCAAATTAAATGAGACAATTATTTGATGTTGTATCAAAACTTAATTACGTAATTCATTACAGAAATTTGAAAGTA
This sequence comes from Vesta saturnalis, assembly GCA_036346205.1. Lineage (NCBI taxonomy): Eukaryota > Metazoa > Arthropoda > Insecta > Coleoptera > Lampyridae > Vesta > Vesta saturnalis. Next base: position 256,527 of record JARFJB010000072.1, read on the forward strand.
TATTTAAAATATGGATTGAAGTTGGTAAAAAGTACATCTATATTACGTTTAAAATTCACCGTGGTCAAAAAATATATCGATTTAAATACCATGCCAGCAATCTCAAAATGTAACAATAATTTCTATAAATTAATGATTAATAGTGTTTTGGGAAACTGATGGAAAATGTACGTAAATATAAGGATATACGTTTAGTAACAAGGGTGATCGCTATGGTATCGTGCATATCAATACCAAATTTTCATGGTTGTACAATATTTAAATGATACTTATCATCAAATGATAGGTGAGTATTTCAACAAACCTTATACAGGCTCAGTTTTAGAACTTTCAAAAACTGTTTTATACAATTTTCATTATGGCTACACGCTACCTAAGTTTCTCTATAATGCCAAGCTCTTGTACACATATACAGATAGTCTGATATATGCCTTTTCAGTTCCCGATATCTATTAATGCATTAAAGAAGACATTGATACATTCGATACATTTGATTATAGTTCTGACAATATCTTTGGACTTCCATTAGCAAACAAAAAAGTTCCTGGGTTAATGAAAGATGAAAATCATGGCAAAATTATGTTAGAATTGGTAGTAAATGTGCAAAAATGTATGCTTACACTGTTGATGAATAAGTTGCAAAAAAATCAAATGGGTCTACCCAAGCAAGCGTCAAACAGATCACGATAAATGATTATAAACATGTTTTGTTTAATGTTGACGTAATAAGGTGATATCAAAATTTGATAAGGTCAAAGAAACGTGATGCGTTTACAATCAAACAGAATAAAGCAATACTTAATCCTTACGATGATAAACGAGTAGTAAATTTTAATTTCACTGATTCTAGACCTTGGGGCTATAACTACATAGAATTTTCTCTTCTGTTTCAAAAAAAAAATTCATTATGTGTAGTAGTAGTTGCCTTGAAAACGAATTTCAGGAAGAACTGCACTGCAATAGTGATCAAATCTACAGAAATTACCTGAAGCGTTTTTTGATGGGAAAATCCACCCCTGAAAGCAATTTATTTATAGTAAATATATTGCAACATTATTTGACAGAAAAATGAACTTAGACAATACCATTAAAAGTTTTATGACATTGTGTGCTGATAAAGGTTAGAATTCATTAACTTCTAATGAAGTAGGTAGGATCTTAGACGACATGAATTTACTCGGTGACATACCGCTTAAAATATGTGTATACAATTTATTATGAGTTAATTCAACAACAAAAATGTTAAATCTACCTTAGAAAATATTGTTTATAAAGACACTTTCCCTATTATAAGTGAATACACTGAGAATGCTAATTACAATTGCCACGATATTTTGAGTGAAATATTATTAGAACAAAACGTCAACAGTGCGAAAACGAGTAACACAACAGAATTTTCTACTGGATATTAGAAAACGCCGACGAAGGTGAAACAAATACAAATTCCTGCTTTGGATGGACATGTGGACCAGATTCGGAAATATGGCCATCCAGTAATTTAAATGATTATAGAAATACTTTAGGTTTACTATATAAGATGATGAAATTTTAGAAACTAAATTGTTTATGTGTAATATGTAGGAAAAAAATACAATAATATTTTTATGTGCGTTTTTATTGCATCTAAAATTTAAAAACTATTCCTATGGTTAGTAATTTATTTCACAAAGTTAAATTTCTACTTATAAAACTATATCGTCTTTATTGATCGATTATCTTTCATCCAATCCCCACCACTTTACGAATAAATTATTATTCTTGGTGCGAAGGACCTTTTCCACCAGGTACACATCGGGATACTTTGTTTTATGTAATTCGTGTTCATAAAAGCCTCCCAGTATAGATACTCCTTTCATGTCCTCTAACATGTACGTGGTGGGGTTAGTAATGTGAACTTTAACAATCTCAAATAGTTGATTAGACCAATTGGGTGTGTACCCTTTAGCAAAATACTTTTAAATTTACTGATTCGTATTATGTCACCCACACAATATCGATTCATATCGAATATCTTTATGTTAGTGTAATCCTCCAGCTTTGTGTGATTACCGACATCTTTAGGCTTCGTTCTTGTAGTTCTATTCTTACGATTGTTATAATCCATTGTTACGGTATCAATTCTATCAATCCATTTGTATTCACCTTGTAGGCTAAACGACTTATATAGAGTAGACTTAATGGTTCTGATAACACGTTCCGCAATTGCTGCCTTCTTTGTGCTATAAGTGGAGTAATGATTGACTGCATAGCGCTGCATTGGTTTACTCAAATGCGCATTACAGAATTCTTTTCCTGCATCCTTCTGCAAATTGGTAGGTTTCCGACCATTTTTGAAGATTGACTGCATGGCCTTGGTAACTTCTATGCCCGTTTTTGTTTTTAATCCTTTAGTCCACAAGTATTTCGAAAAACAGTCGATAACTACTAATATATACTTGTAGCTCCTATTTTGTTTGGCATAAGCGTTAAATTCGGCTATACCTGCTTGCCAAAGTTCATCAAAACCTTTAGTTATAGCCCGCCTTCGTTTGAAATTTTTTCTTGCGGGCTTGTGCAATTCGTTGTCGAGTTGTAATTTGTACATGGCACTGATTTATCCACAATTTCTTTAAGTTGATGTAGTTTTTGCGCTAGAGTTTCCGTTTAAAGCTTTCTGAACTGCTTCTAGACAAAAATCAAGACATCCTTTACTTATAGCATCACCATCTTCTTCGGGGTCCGCCAAATGTGTCAAACGGTTTGCATCCAAATTGAACCTTCTCGATAGATGGTATTGCTTAGTGATGACAACTTAGAGATTTATGGGATTCGCAACATTGTTGACTTTCTTATCCTCCATATCAAATTGATTATCACCAATCAGCTTAAATTGAGGGGTTAACTCCTTGAATTGATACTGGGAATGTGAACGTCCAAATTTGTCAAGGGCATTTTAGTTATGATATGTTGACATCAATGCATTCTCATTTATACTGTTTAAAACGACTGTTTGGTTTTCAATGTATCCACCATACAGTTCTACAATCGATATTATTATTTTGTTTCCCCCAATTTTTACAATACCTATAGATCACGAATTAGTTCATGTATATCATTC
>JARFJB010000073.1:0-87500 GCA_036346205.1 Vesta saturnalis
ATGAGACGGAGATGGATACGAGACAGGGAAACAGGAGACTGGGACCAGACAGAGACGGAGACAGACGAGGGAGACGGGACGGAGACGAGACAGGCATGACAGACGAGACAGGCAGACGAGACGGAGACAGGAGACGGTGACGAGAAGAGACGGAGACGAGACGGAGACGAGACAGAGACAGAGACGAGACGAGACGAGACAGGAGACAGAGACGGAGACGAGATGGAGACGACATAAAGACGTAGAAGGAGACGAGACGGAGACGGAGAGAGACAGAGACAGACAGAGACGGAGACGGAGACGGAGACAGAGACGAGACAGACAGAGACGAGACGAGACAGAGACGTGACAGAGACAGAGGAGACGGAGACGAGACGAAGACGAGACGGAGACAGAGACAGACAGAGACAGAGACAGAGCAGAGACAGAGACAGAGACAGAGAGAGAGAAGACAGAGACAGAGACAGAGACAGAGACAGAGACAGAGAGAGATAGAGACAGAGACAGAGACAGAGACAGAGACAGAGACAGAGACAGAGACAGAGACAGAGGCAGAGACAGAGACAGAGATAGAGACAGAGACAGAGACAGAGACAGAGACAGAGACAGAGACAGAGACAGAGACAGAGACAGAGACAGAGACAGAGACAGAGACAGAGACAGAGACAGAGACAGAGACAGAGACAGAGACAGAGACAGAGACAGAGACAGAGACAGAGACAGAGACAGAGACAGAGACAGAGGCAGAGATTGAGACGGAAGCTGAGACGAAGACGGAGACGGAGACAGACGAGACAGAGACGAGACAGAGAGAGACGAGAGACGGAGACGAGACGGAGACAGAGACAGACGGAGACAGAGACGAGACAGACAGAGACAGAGACGAGACGAGACAGAGACAGAGACAGAGACGGAGACAGAGACAGAGACGGAGACAGAGACGAGAGACGGAGACGGAGACGAGACGAGACAGAGACAGGAGACAGACGGAGACAGAGACAGAGACAGAGAGACAGAGACGAGACAGAGACGGAGACAGAGACGAGAGACGGAGACGGAGACGAGAGACAGAGACAGAGACGAGAAGACGAGACAGAGACAGAGACGGAGACGGAGACGAGACAGAGACAGAACGAGACGAGACAGAGACAGAGACGAGACGAGAGGTGGATACAGAGATGGAGACAGAGACGAGACGAGACAGATATGGATACGAGAGACGGAGACAGAGACAGAGACGGGGAGACGAGACTGGGACGGAGACGAGACGAGACAGATACGGAGAAGGAGACGGCGACGAGACGGAGACAGGCGTGATGGAGACGAGACGGAGACGGAGACGAGACGAGACGACGGAGATGGAGACAGATGAAGACGGAGACGGAGACAGAGACGAGACAGAGACAGAGACGAGACGGAGATGGAGACAGACAAGACGGAGAAGGAGACGTTGACGGAGACAGAGACGAGACGGAGACAGAGACAGAGACAGAGAGACGAGACAGAGACAGAGACGGAGACAGAGACGGAGACAGAGACAGAGACGAGAGACAGAGACAGGCAGAGACGAGACAGAGACAGAGACAGAGACAGAGACAGAGACAGAGACAGAGAGACAGAGACAGAGACAGAGACGGAGACGGAGACGAGAGAGAGACGGAGACGAGGAGACGGAGACGGAGACAGAGACGGAGACGAGAGACGAGACGGAGACGAGAGACGAGAGACAGAGAGAGACAGAGAGACGAGACGAGACAGACGGAGACAGAGACAGAGACGGAGACGGAGAGAGACGAGACGGAGACGGAGACGGAGAGGAGACGAGACGGAGACGGAGACGGAGACAGACGGAGACGGAGACGGAGACGGAGACGAGACAGACGGAGACAGAGACAGAGACAGAGACAGAGACAGAGACAGAGACAGAGACAGAGACAGAGACAGATACAGACACAGAGTTAGAGAGAGAGACAGAGAGATAGAAAGAGACAGAGGCAGAGACAGAGACAAAGACACAGAGGGATAGAATTCTAAATTAATTTTTATTTATTGCAGTAATAAATAAACAATTGCTCTCCGCATTACTTGTTTACGTTATTTTGTTGGCAACACTATGTATGATTTATAAAAATTGAAATTATAGAACATTTAATGTTTTACTTATTACTTGGTAATAATACACTATTGAGAAGTGCAGGTTATACAACTGTTGTTCAATTTCTAGGTTAATAATTTAAAAAAAAGTGTTATTTGTTTGTGACATCATCCGGTTACAAGTGGTGGATGGAAGCTGCATCACTGATAACGTCACATCCCTATTGTCTTCATTCCACTATACTATATTGTCGCCATGCAGTTACGAAATATAAATTGCACAATTGCATACCATTTTGTAAAGTTATATCCCCAAGATTTAGTATCAGTGAAATTTAAATTTATTAATCGTTCATCATCGTAAGGATTAAGAATTACTTTACTCTGTTAGATTGTAAACACACCATGTTTCCTTAGCCTTATCATGTGTTGATATAGAACTCCACCATCTGTACAATATTGAGGAAAAAATTTCGGCTACCGAATGAGGAAAATTGTACCCAAAAGGATCCTTCAACAATTTAAAAAAAGAAGTGTTGAACAATTAACAATTTAATTAGCGCAATGCAAAATCTTGAAAACATTAGAAAAATATACGTGACAGAGAGAATGTGTACGTGCTGTGCCTAATTTAGATGTTTAGGGTAGTTCTAATATATTATTTTATGTTTAAAGTGGATTTAAGTGTAATTATAATTAGTAGTTTTATTTGTATTTTCGTTTAGTGTATGTTTTATATGTTTATTATTCTTAAGTAAGCAAATATTGAAATGTTGTTTGTTTGTTTTTTTTACATATGATACAACTTGGAGCCCCATATAAAAAGTGTGACTTAAGAAATAAGTTCAGTGTCAAGATAAGCGGAAGTACAGTTAAATGTGAAAAAAGCTTAAATGTTAAATAAAAAAATTTCATTCAAAACGTGATTTGTCTGAAATTATTTATAACAGGATAATGCATGCATCTTTTAAATATGTTCATGAATTTAACTATAAAATTAGAAAATAACGGATGGTTAACAATTTTTAAGTGCAGTTCACAATAGAAAGATGTTTACTCTATACGAGATAAACATAATTCCTATACAAGTTTGCGTATATGGTTTAATTTGAAAAATTATCAATTTTTAAGTGATAGTTGATATCACAGCCATATAGTGCTGTCATTCTACTATACACATAACAGTGTATCCCCGGATTAGGTTCACAATAGGTGTGATGGACCAAAAGTTTTCGGATTGGAATATTGTATTTCGGGATTCGGCCCTGCTTGGCCGGACTCTTATGTTTAGTTTAATTTCGAGTTGTTAAAATCAAGTAGGCCTTAACAGTCATTTGTCAATTTTTTTTCAGGTAAAGTACCTTTTCCGTTCATAGTACGCGAAAGGATTACTAAGAATTGTTCAGAATAAAAAGCCTGCTTTGATAATAGAAGTAGAAAATAGAAGAAAAATATTTTTTTATTATTTACGATTACATGATAAATCTTGGATAAGAAAACAGGGTGACTAGAAATTTTTAAATCAAAATTAAAATTTTTACAGTTTATCAAAAAAAAGCGACCAAACTACAATTACTTTATGGCTTCCTCCAAGATTGCACATGTTTCTATCCTATCTCTAAAATCGTCGTGTACCTTCTCTGTGGTCTTTGGGTTAATTTCATTTACAATATCCCTAATTTTTTGTTTTAATAAGTCGATGCTATCATGAAGATCACATGAATAAACTAACTTTTTGTTTCAAATAACCCCATAAGTAAAAATCCATAGTTGTCAAATCCGGCGATCTTGCTGGCCAATATATTGGACCATGTCATTCAACCCACCTTTCAGGAAAGTTCTGACTAATAAAATTTGTAATCAAACGAGTTGAATGAGCTGTACATTCGTCTTGTTGAAAACGAAAATCTTCTAAATTCAGGTCTTCCATGACAGGTAAAGAAAGTTTTCGAGCACATCCAAATAGGAATTAGTTCTCAAAAAATGTGGTACAATAATTTTATCGTACGTTATTGCACACCATACATTTACCTTCTTGTATCGTTGATTCTTAGTTACTATACGTAAATGTGGATCAAACCAATACCTACAATTTTGTGAAGACACGATACCATTGGCTGCAAAAGTTGACTGATCTGAAAAAATTATTTTTTTATAAAAATATTTGTCGTTTAAAATATTTTCTCCCATAAACAAAACAGCAATCGTTGACCATCGTCTCCAGCTCTAATTTATGAATGAACGTGGGTTTAAATGTTATAATTTTATTTTCTTTGAGAATTCTTTGTATGTGCGATTTACTTATTGATAGTGTAGTAGACCGCTTTCTCAATTATAGTTGATTATCAATGTTCACGAATTCTATCACCAACAGTGTAGCAGCATCTTCATAATCATGAAATAGCTTTCTTTATCAAATTGTATATACTTCCAGTTGCGTAACCCTTTTCACAAGCTTTTTTACTCCGTTGACAGGAATTGCCACCATTGGAAATCTCTCGTGAAACTTGTTAATAACATAAGCATAAGATGCTTCCCCAAGTTGAACATGTTTAATACAAAAAACTGCAGAACAAGCAAAAACTAAAGAACAGGAAATTTGCAAATTACTGAGATAAGTAATCAATTTAGAACAAATACTTCAATGTTTTGAAGTTTATCTAAGGTAATGACTGTAAATTGATTGCTTTACGACGACGAGATTGTTCGTTCAGACAATAGAAACAAAACTGAGGATTTAATGAAAGTGAGTTGACCTTTGTGAAATTTTACATAGGGCCACAGTTTTATTTTCTAAACAACTTTTTTCTTAATATCACCTTGGCGTACTGTGAACGGAAAAGGTACTTTACCTTAAACGGAATTGACAAATAACGGACTGTAAAGGCCCACTTGATTTTAACAAATCAAAAGTAAACTAAAAATAAGTTTCAGACCAAGTAGGGCGGAATCCCAAAATATGAAATTTCGATTCGAAAATTATTGGTCCATTATTCCTATTGTGAACTCAATCCTAGAACACACTGTATATGATTTCTTTTCAGGGCATTTTGTCACCATGCAGTTACGCAATACAAATTACACAAATGCATATCATTTTATAAAACTCAACATTTTTGACCATAAAACGACACTGTTATAAGTATCGTCGCAGCACGCGATTGTAGATGGAGCTGCCTTGTATTTCGTACCGAGATTTCTGAGTTTCATCCATGTGTTTTTGTTTATTGTGGTATTTGACACAACGTATACAATCTTTTGTAATTTGCAAATCAAGTCTTAAAAATGTGGTTATCGCCCATCAGTTTCCTCTGTATTACTAAGGGCCGGATCAAAGTCCGGTCAGGGTTTGGTCAATGTCATGTCAAGGGCAGATCGATGTTATGCTAATGTCGGGTTAATATCAGAACAGGGAAAGTGAAATACTGATCGAACGAAAAATAAATTTATTTGCATAATTAAGCAAACTACTCAGCAAGATAATTCATAATACATTGTGTTAAATCATAACTTTTTTGACATAAGTCTAGTTCATGATTTACTTTATTAATGCAACTATCCGCTAATTCAGCAGTTACCATGTACACGTCCTCCATCAGCAATGCTTTATTCACTACTCCATTAATAATCAACTTCATGTGTTCTTGAAGACATTTCCAGTAACAGTGGATTGATTTTTCATCAGGTAGGTGAGGGCCACGGAAGAAACTATTAATTGAGTTAGAATCAACTTGCGTTTCATTTACACAAATTTCGTGATAAGGCATAATTACAGCTTTCCACTTTTGTGTTATTGCAGGAACTATCTGTATTAAAAAAAAATTAGTTGTGTTCTATAAATATGTTACACCTTAAGTACCTGCTTTGATTGCAGAACATTGACTACTAGACAAAGTAAAATACTGAACTTATTGAGAGCATTCATAATATTTTGCTGTTTCAGTTACTACGATAAATGAATTATGTTCCACACAGTGGTGTTTATATTTATATGAAGATTTAAGCTTTTAGGTACCAGATTTACATCTATAATGCCTTATTATCTCATCACTTAGTATATTTCCTTTATTTATGCAACTAATACAACAAATAATTAAAATTCGACGTACAAATCTATTCAATTTGGTCAAGTATGGGAACCTTTTTGTTTCTCTTGATAACTTTCAGTTCATTTATCAACTGCATTTAAATTTTTTCAGAGTTTCACAGTGTTCATTAAAAAAGCTAAATTTTCGTTCCCATACTTAAGTAATTTACTATACTACTTTGATAAATACTTCCCTAACTTAGTATTCGGCTCATTACTTTCAATTTTTTCTACACACTCACTTGGTTGTTTTGAAATGGATTTCTGGAATTTCTACTCAAATATCCCAATCCAAATCTAACCGAACCCTACCATCAGCAAAATTATTCGTATTGTTTGTGTAATTAAATTTTTTTAAATGTAATTTGATTTCAAAAATTTAGCCTGATTTATTATTATTTTTAAATTGTAAATCATTATAATTTCTACGATTAACCCTTTTTGTCAATATATTCGTGATTATAATTTCGTTTAAAATAATTAATTTGATGCATAACTGAAATACTCCGCATTTTTTGAATTTTTAATTACGTTTTTGGACACCTGATAATTTATCGTCCTTATAACTATTCTTCCTTCCGTCCCTGATTTATAAATTTGACAAAGTAACTGTTTTGTCCATTCTACGAAAGGTTCTGTTGAATTGATTAATTATTTAATTTCCACAACATTTTTAAGGATAATCAAAGTTTAGATAAGTTTTACTTATAACAATTTTTAGTGTGAAATTGAATAAGCTCTAAAAATTAGGTACTCAACGTGCGTATATAGAATGTCAAGCTAATATTTCATATTTAACACGTGATCAAGACGCGTCTTTTGCGTTAATGCGTTTCATCTATACGTCATTTTGATTAACAATCTAAATGGAATCCTCTTTAACAATTATTAAATTGTTTCATACAGTCACACCCAAAAAATTGTTGAACATACTTCCATAATTTTTAAATTGCACAGCGATAAGTAAGAAACAAGAGTTTGGTTAAGAAGAAGTATGAATAAACTATGTTTACTTGGGTTATCCGAGGAACAGTGTTCACATTTTATTGTAAAAATATATACGTACATATAAAATATTTCGCAAACTGTTATAAAGAGCCAGACTCCTTTACAAATTAATTATAAAATTTTATTTAAAGTACAGGAATGTCAAATAATGCATCTTTGTCTCCTCCGACGTTGTTGCAAAAATGTTAAGAATGTTTCTATGTCAGTCCCATCCATGGGTTCGATCCCCGTTACCATCTACCCTGTATGAGGTTTTTTCAGCGGGATGGCCACTACGTATACCCACAACATGTGCGACTGTTTAGGCGAATGCTGGGGTATTATTTTTCCTCTCAGAATCCTAACTCCGTTCCTTCTGATCCTATCCTAAACACACACTTCCTGGATCTCACCATGCGTAATATATGTATGTATCCTGGGAATCTTAAAGGGGTTTAGAGAACTCAAGAAAGCTACATACGCTTTTATTCTTATTCCCACGCTCATTTTCTTATTATCATAACGATTTTTGAGTCGCGCATTTAACTCTGCCCACCTGAAAATACTTCAGTCTACCTAGGCCTACTGTTACTTAAATCTGTGGCCACCTACATATAAGTTTCTATTTTACAACACATACATTCGTGGACAACGCAAAGCCGGGTGTTATTCTCGACGTAGTTTTTCACTTAAACCGTCGGATAGATAGGCTGCCTGACCAATTTCTACCGACCCCAGGGTATCCACTTAGAACCGGAACGGGCCAAAGTCCAGAAACTGTTAATAGATACTCAGCACATATTTTACACAACTCACACAAACATGTTTCCCCGGGCTACCTAAGCAGCGTGCAGGGTGTGTACTTAAAACAAGTGGATATTAGGTTTCCATCCCACTAAACGCAATTATCAGTTTTTTAAAAGTCTACTACTTATCTGAAGTCCTGAAACCGCATTCGGTCCTGATCACCCATCACGGTATAATAATTTACTTGCTATCGGAAATCCTGAACCTGTAACCGATCAAGATCGCACGTCGCGATTACCCAGATTTAAAGGATAGACACTGTATTAAACATTCTTTAAATAACGACCCCTGTAAAACGTTTAGTTGATTGCCTATTTATAAAATATTTCTAAAAACAACGTTCCTGAAGTTTTAAAGATTTTACACCACCACCGAACAAAAGAACCACCAGGTAGCCACCACCAGCGCTGCCCTATTAGGCCTGAACGGCAAATTTCCCGCTCCCGAAAATAAGAATTCTAGTCGATAATATCCTATATTCAAAGTCCACTGTGTAAATAAGTCTATATACAGTAGCCTCCATCCACACCATCATTTCCAGTACTCTTTGCGTCTTAGAGATGATGAAGATTTCAGAAAACTGCCATACAAGAGTTTACATTAAAATATCTACTAATCACGAAAAGTAATTGGAGTACATTTTGATTATCGATAATTATTGTCCAACAGTACTTAAGAATGACACTGTTTGTTAGTAACTCCTGTAAATATACTAAATAAATCCGACTACAATTTGTATAATAAAACTAGATAGAAATGATTGTATGCATACAAGTCTTTTATGTCCTTTTAAATTTGTCGATTTTCTGAAGTGACCTAGAGAAGCAGGTATATTAAAACCATTCACCTCTTTCCCATCCCTTTGAAAATAATTCATTTTTCGGCCATTTTTGTCGGCCGGCCTTCCTGTTCATTACGGTTCTTTTGGTATAGGTCTTCGAAACTAGATCTTGGGCCTTCGCCCTCATGTAGCGGGGACTGATTGAAAATGGTATGAGGGCACCAATGCTAACGTGTAAGACAGCTATAAGAATTTGCATTAGGGTCTGCGCCCTCTTATCGTGGCCCCCCTTGGATGGAAATATTATTATAATTAAGGGCGTCCTAACGCTATCTCATAGCCCCCTAGTTGCGAAACTTGAATTTGTTTGTAGGACCATTTAGTGGTGTATTGACTAATGAATATTTTTTTCTGTAATGAAGGTGGCTCTACCTAGCGGTATATTTCTAGGACTAATTAGGGGTTGTTTGTGGAGCCATCGGGTGGAGTATGGATTAATAAAAGTTTTCTGTGATAGAAGCTGACCATCCACGCCTTTTTTGTTACGTAACTCTTAATTAAAACAGCTAAAGTACTAAAAACGCTTTTATTTAACAGAGTAGAATGCTTGAAAAACAAGCAGTAATTTTATTATCTCATCATTTATAACTCAACATGTAGTAAAAACTTGTTTACAAAATCAAGCATTGGTAAATTATTTATTCTGAAATACAAAAACATTATCGTATAAAGTCCACACACATCCGAATGGTAATCCTACAGCGTCGTTTTGTTGTAACGGAACCATCTAGAATTATTCTCAAGGAAACGTGAATGGTAACCTAGCGGGGGTCGTCCAAAGGAATCAAAATATTCCCCGTTACCATTATCGTCATTGTAGATAGCAGTACAATGTTGAGCTGGTTTTCTTGCAGGATCCGTGTTCACAATAATTACACTAGGTCTAGGTGCGTGCCTCGGTGCTCGAAACACATTCTTGGCTGGGGATCGATTTCAAACATTTCAACACTTGTACCGCATACACTGCTATGCGTCCAATTTCGCAATAGAAATACGTTTTCCAGTACACACATGGGCTCCTCGATGTTATGGTTTAAACAGCTACACACCTCTGTCTCCTTTTTAATTTTTTAATCGACGGACAACCAATCTCATCCAAGTTTAGTAGTGGTTTGTGAAGGAATATTAAAACTGTTGTTTTTTACTACCCTTAACGTGAATTTTGTTAAGCGCAGCAGCGTTCTTATCAGCTCCTTTTTTAAATCGTTGTAGACTACATGACTTGACCGCCATTCCAGTCCATGATATTTCTTCTCAAAATACCTTATCTGACTTGACAAGGGCTTTGTTATAAAATAATTTCGATGTAGCTTTATCAGTATCAACAATAAAGCTCCATGATCTGTAACCACGGCAATTTCTTTCAGTATGAATTCGTTGTTAACACCTCTAAACCCTTATACGTCTAAGTATGCATCTATCTTCTTTCAGCTGCTGCTATACACTGAAGCTTATGATCTAAAGTTGTCCCTTTTAGCAGGCAAAATTTACGACGACATTCCGATGTTTATTGATCTCGATCACGTTATCGAATTTGGCGTAGACGAAACACTTAACGGTTTCTACAAGAGCTTTTTCAAAACCGACTTCTAGGCGCAGGGGACCGTTTCTAACACAATTCCACTGCGTGCTAGCGTTTGCAGACAAGTCAGGAGTTAGGTGGAAGGCAATTAAACAGTAGCCGTTTGGGTTCTCATTTCTCGATATATCGTTGCCCTCATTCAGAAAATAAATTCCCGTACCGGATAATAAGGTGTGATATGCCCTTACATATAATCCGTTAGCTGTAAACTTCGGTCGTAAAGCCTTCACGGAATTTGTTGGCGTCAATATACAACGACATGTAGTTAATATTGCTGTGATGAAAATTGATTGGATTTGAAGAGAAATCACCGTTGGAGGCTTTATTTGTGACAAAACCTGCGATACATCAATTAGGTAACTGAACCAGATAGATATTATCAAATGATTTTCTCTGTATTCCTGTAGGTATATTTAACACTTTTACGTCGGTACTTGTAACAGTGCATTTTGTCGCAGTTATTTCTAAAGCTGTAGCGTGTGCAATTACAATGGTAGGGTTGATTCGCATACGTCTCTCTCACCAGTAAATTAGCGTCCATAATTCGCTTTGTAAGTTGAACCGTGCCCCGCATTAGACTAAATCGTACAAATTTAGTCTTTAATTCAACACAGCTTATGAGAAACCGTTCCTGATTAAATAAGTCCGAGTGCTCGTGACTAATCATCTCAATTTGTTTGCTGGTCGCTGGAAGTACTTGACGTTTTGACATACCGTTATTTGCGGGCCTCAGTATATTCATCTGCCCGGCTCTATCATTCTGCCATAAGGTACAACTTAGATGTGAACTCTTGGCCTCCTTCCCATAATTTAGCAACGTTTCGATGTATGAGTGGTAGGCGAATTGTTTGGTTGTGACACCATCTTCTGATTTAAGTAAACCTTCGCGAAAAAAGCGAATGCATCCAATTGTTTACCGGTGGGACAACATCTGCGTCAGTAAGTGCTGTATCGTCTTGCATTAGAACTTTAGCAGTGATGGACAACGTGGTCTGGCTTAAATCTATGTAACCGTTTCCATTTACGGGCACTACAAACTCCATTGGAGCGTCATCACTAAGAGCAGGTAAGGGCTTAGAAAATATCCATTCATCACTATCGATACTTGTCTACGTCGACGGTAAAGCGAACAAATCCAATTCGGGCTTGGCGCATTCACATGATTGGGCATGTGGAAGAGCCATTTGAAAATATATCGTCGTATGTAGGTTTCTTCTTCTTAGCAACAGCCCTCGGTAGAGACTGGTTATTATCGCTCAGATGTACCCTTTTATAGCCCAAACCCTCCATAATTTTATCGATTTTCTCATCGGCGTTCGGTTAAGATTTCTACCTGCCTCGTAAAATCTTTCTTCGAAACGATTCCTTAACAGGTCGATCCTCTATAACGTCACCAAGAATATTGGTACCCGTTCTGAGAGCTTCTTTTTCAACGGTATTTGCATCAGACTTAAATAATGCTATTATACTTCTAAATGTACCACCTAGCCAGCTTCCTATTCCCCGTGCGGGTAAACTCTTTAGTAAGATTGGAGACATTTGGAACACGCACAATTCCAAGGGCCCACAATATTAAGGTCACCACATTCTCATGGCCCCACGTGACCAAGGTTACACAATAACTAGGGTATTTGTGTGCGGTACTTTCCCAAAGTCCACATTCCAGGATGTAAAAATATGTAGGTCATTCGTGCCTTATGCTTTTACAAGGTTACAGATTCTCAAGGCTATTTGCGCGCCCTACCTACTCACAAAGCTATCTCCCTTTTCAAGGCCTGCTCATGTAATTTTTTACAATGGTCTGATACCACACTTAAAACACTAAACGCAAAACAACAAGATAATGATATGTTAATATATTTATTTACTGTATGTACAAATATAATCAGTTTATTATTCAGATAAATGATTTTCTCTAGGAATAAAATATTTTGATTTAGTATAAGTGCTAAAGGTCCTGCCACTTCTGTATCATTACAGCTACGCGGACATGGTGCTAGTAATTGAGCGTACGTGCAGTCTGGTGCCCATCGGAGATGTTCCTGTAGCGGAGTGTCCGGTGGCAGCCATTCGTTAATTAGATCTTCACACATAATGCATTCAACCGTATCGTCTTAAGATATGGAAATGAACCAGGCTGATGCAATCGATGAAGGTGAGTGAACTGCAGACCATGTTCAATACGTAAGTACACGTTTATCAAAGCAACTGTAATACTGAGAATAATAAAAGGTCGTTGGCACGTCACACATCTTATTACCGTAGAACACAGTAAGATACTAACGGAAAATAATTTATTATATGCAATATATACATTATAAAAAAAATTATTTTCCAAATTGTACACTTTACCACAAAGCATGCATGTATCATCTTCATATACTTCGTGCAGCATTGTTAGGGGTACTCTACACGATGAGCACCAGTGTTCTTGGTGTGAAATGTGGTAAATTTTGACCCATCTATCCATATGTGTATTGTGGTCAATAACTGGTAGCCAGTTGGCTGCAGTGCTTTAGAGCAGTCATATAATAAATGAATATGACCAGCACGATGATAACGAGGATGAAGGGAAAATGTGTGTGAATAATATCTCAAATTACCCATGATGGCATGACGGTGGAAGCAATGTTGTCAAACCATTCAGTATCAAACTTCAATTCTTCATATGCATTCTTTAGCGTTTCTAATGTCGTAGGAGGCAGTATTCCCTTTTTTTCAAATTGAACCCAGTTTAATATTAGTTCACATTATCGCCGCGCACTTAGATTAAGAAGTGATAATAGTTGGTAGCACTCGCTAGCATTCCAATCATTTTGTACTGGGCTTTGAGACATACTGGCACTTCTAGAAATAACATGACACTATATGTGTAGTTACCCCATCTTTTAAAGGAAGAAATGACTAGAAAAAGCATAAGTGTAGGAAATCCAGTGAAACAACATTAATGACCTTGGTATTGTGTAAACTTGGAACGGTTGAACGCAAGAAGGGGAGGAAATTGTAATTGTGGAAACCTTGAGGTTGTGGGAACCTTGAAAATGTGAGGCTGGGAAGGTCATAGAGACATCCTTGTAGTTATTGGTGAGATCCCGCCAACCTTAAAAAAGCTGAGAAAGAAGGCTCTGTAACGGTAGGTGGAGGTCACGTAGGTAACCATGACGGGAGAAATAGAAGGGAAGGTCGGATATAAATGCAGGGGGGTTCATGTGAAAGCAGTATCTAAGTAATGGAGAACATATTACGGCAAGCGGTAGAAATAGCAAGATTGTGGGTGTTGTGAATTCTAGTGGATGTCGTGATATTTTAATTAATTATGTATAGTATTTTTTAAATAAAATTAAGTCGAAGTATGTTAGTGTCTGTCTGTTACCCCAAGTTAATTTTGAACCAGTCGTGAAACATGCTGGATCTAAGAGTATTAGAATGGTGTTTGATAATCAGGAATGGCTCATACTTATGGATAATCAAGGGATAACGACAAATTATTTCCACACACCTGAAGGGACATGGATACCTACTAAGATGGGCTCGAAAACTATATCGTATGACACTGTTAACAAGAAAAAAATTATACGCATTGCTGATTGTGAAGAATCAGAAACGTGTTTAGGATGGGAGTCTATGGAACAGGTATGGAGACTTCTTAAAATAATCAGTTACCGATTGAATCTAGTAGCTACTATGAAATTTCCTGCATTTTATAATAAAATAATACATGCGGCGGCGGAAATTTCTCATTTTGACATACACAGGTTAATAGTTCCATTACAAATTATATTTGATCCGTTATGGAAATTGTAGAATTTGCCAAGTAGAAAATTGATATTGACGTAGAAGTTGCGAAAGCTGTCAATTAACAAGTGGGATTAACGAACATATAAAGAATAGGGAGAATAACAAACGTTTTGGTCAATATGTGGACGTGTTATAGTGCAGAGTCGTGGACTAAGGCTGTAGATTCTGTTAGTGCAGTGCAAAGACTAATATGTGAATTTAATTTGATGCTGAACATGAAAAAATGTATGGATGGGACACGTTTAGTGATGACTTCAGAAAATCTAGTTTATATGTGTAGTAGTGGAATACGTATGTGTGAGAAATACTTTCAATCGCATGGCGATGGTGTAGAGGGCATTTGTTGAGTTAAGCGATTAATAGAAGACCTTAGAGAAATGTCCTTGGAACAATTTGTACATAAAATAAAACGTCATTTACCGAATTATATTTCAGCAGATGACAACACGGCAAGTGAAAGGGGACTGCATTAGTGAGCTCAAAACGTAGTTCACGATGTAGTAAAATGCGAGCGAAAAGGAGAATGGGAACAGTTAGACAGAGACTGCACGATTTATGAATAGAATAGAAGAGTGTAGTAAAATAATTTCAGCAGTCCTGGAAAAGCAACATCGTTGTTACGTAGCTTTGATACAAGACGCAAAGAACACGTGAGATTTTGTAGATTGGGTCAACCAGAGAGGTCTGCTGTGGCTGACCATGCCCTGAATAATCTAAATCATGACATTCAATTTGACAATATGAAAATATTGTCAAGACAAACCCATTATTATGTTCGTTTGCAACGTGAAGCTATTGAAATATATAAACACCCGAATACTTTTAATAGACAAGAAGAAAATCTCCGTTTAAATGGGTTTTGGCATCTTATAATTAAAAAAGTGCATAATGATACGCCTTGATTTTAATTTGTTTTCAACTTTTGGTATGTCTAGGTTTTTTGCTGTGTTTTTCCTAGACCTTGAAGCAAATGCTTTACAAATTATATGTTAAATTTCCACAGCACTATAATTTAACATAAGTAGTTGAAATTAAATTGAAATTAAAAATTACAAAGAACGTTCTGCATTGTGCTTTTCATTGTTAATAACACTTCCAATTATTGATAAATATTCTTTGTTAGATTTAACTGGGTTATTTTATTTGATGTAATGTTTGGATTTGTGAATGCTTCTATCATTTTAAAATTGAAGTTTTTCACAACTTTACACTTACATCATAACTCGATTAAATTTTGTTAAATGTGTTTTTGGCTGGCAAATTTCATTGTTAGCTTTCGTCGTAGAGAGTGTTCTGGTTTGTCATCTTTGAGGCAGTTTAACAATATTTAATTTTAATGACTTAGTTATTCTTTACTACAATTTTATAGTTGGCTTATACGTTTCTCAAACTGTTATATTAATAGCAGGCTTATGTTTATGTTTGAATTTTTCAAATTTGACAAAATTGTTTACTACATCTTTAACAATTTTTAACAAACATTACTACTGACGAAGATAACTGTAAGTGTTATCGAAACGTTTAGATTGTATAATTTAAAGTACACCATTAAAAAATCCCAAAAAAGATAAGTATTTTATTATGAGTGTTAATGGTGAAAGTTTACATTTTCATATCGTGATTACGTGTTTGTGAAACGCTTTAGTGGTGTATAGTATTGTATATATTAATATAAATAATAATTTAAAATAAAAGAGTTATATATATATATATATATATATATATATATATATATATATATATATATATATATAATTAATCGTACAGAACCAATTATATAATGTCTGTGTTAGAAATCCATGAACTGTGAGAATTATCAAAACTTAACCATTTAACGAGAGACGTCGTATTACACGTTCAACTAGGTGAATGTCCAGATTTTTAACACTTTGAAGTTCTGGCTCATAGAAACCTCCTTGTATCTCTTCATCTCGTCTATCACGTAATGTGTAGGTAATTGGACTGAAACGTTTCACTTCTGATATTGGAAATACTTTGTAACTCCACTTAGGTGTTTAACTCTTAGAGAATATGCTTCTGTATTTGCTAACACGTACATAATCCCGCACTTTAAACTGAGGTGTCTTACGATCAAGGACATTTAAATTTTTCAAAATAGAGGCAGCATTTTTTTCCGTTACATCTGTATAAGTAATATTGATAACCATTTATAGGAACCTTGCATACTGAATGTTTTTCACATTATTGCTTTAAGAGACGATTTACACGTTCAAGTTGGAATAACTACTGTAACGATTAACATTAATTTTTTTCATTACTTTTAAATTCAGCATTATAAACTCCGTTCCGCGGAAAACTTCTTCTTTCTGGCTTGTGCAGTTCTTCAATAACTTCAGCTTTACTCATCTTATCACTTTGGATTGCGCTACGGAATCTACATGAAACCTCGTCGCAGTTGCAAACTGTATAAACTCTGATAAAGTCTCTTTAACTGCGGCATTCCTGGTTATGTGGTGACCAATTACGTAACTAGCAAGCGTAAACTTTTTATCATTTATGTTAAGCTCAAGACCTGTATGACTCCACTTGCAATGCACTACTATACCCTCGTTACAGGGAAAAGTGTAGGTGTCAACTATACCAGTAGGAATACTTATTCTCTTTTTAATGGCTATTCCAGAGAAAGAAATAGAATTTTCATAATGTAGATCACCAAAATTCTGAACAATATGTGACCATTTGATGATGAAGGTGTCCACCAAATTTATATATTGGCATCAATGCTGGATATGTGGTAGTATCTATAGTGATGGTCGTTGTAACAACGAAATGATATGCATATAGTAACAGGTTTATAACAAGAGATTTTACTTTATTACTTTCGCTTTACTTAATTCGTCAATTACGTATTATTTCATTGTGATTGCCAGTATTTCCTTCCGACGTGGATCCTAATAATTCCCACAACCAATCCCGATCATTCCAATGTAAAAACTCAATCGTTTTGTTATCGTATCGTAATAGTTGCATTCCACCCTCTCTTTTGGAGAGAGAAATTGTGCGAGATCTTGTGGCAGGAGGTGCAGTAGCTGATGTAGCGGCGTTTTCGAGGTTGAAGTTATGTTTACAGATCTCAATGTATTTCCTACTATTAGTTCCTTGGCTTTGATCATCTGAATTATAATTACGCCGAGGAGCATTTGTGCGACGAAAAATGTGCTTGTATTGCTGTAGATCACTCTGTTGTATCCCATAGGAGCTTTTTTAAACCGCAGCTCATATATTCACGGAGTTCCATCATAATCTAAGGATGGTCCATGAGGAAGAACGATACAAAAATTCTCTCCAACAAAGTCTAGTTCAGCATTTCCAATAAAAAAATTCTCTTTTTCAGAAAGAACGTTACACCGTATGTTAAATCGATGGTTAAAGTGCAAAACCTTGTAAGTTGATTATTTTCAATTCTGGTTTTATGCTACCAAGAGTTTAAGAATATGATTACCTATTAAAATGTGGATACTTGCAAGTCTACAATGAATAGATGGAACAAGTACCGCCATCTGTCGAAACCTCTTAAAACCAATGTTCCAAATTTATAAAGCAAAACCTCGTAAGTCTGACTTTCGAGGTTTCTGCTTTTTTACCTGCAGGTTATTTTTACCGCGCAAAGTTATTTACCAGGTTTTAATGTCTTTGTTGGTCAAGTATTTAACGCAGTTAAGAAAGTGAGGGTGTTTTGTTGTAGTGAAAATAAAAATTTGTTGGAATCCCGAAATTGTATAGCAAAATTATGATCCGATGTTACCTAGAAGCAACGAAAGTGTAAGTTTTATAGAGACCCAACTCATGAAAACTTCAGAAAATGTTCAAAGTTTGACCGATGCCCATTTAAATTTAAATAGAGTAGCGGTAGCCACTGACGACCTTTTGAGATTTCGTTTAACGTCGTAACAAGAATAAAATCAAAAGAATGAGAGGAGATTCATATCTTTCCACAAAACGGAACAAATAAGGTTCCAGATATCAAAGTGTAGAGAAAGAAGAGAGAAAAATGGGTCCTCCGTGTAAATGCAGATTCTCAAAGACCTGGTCAACATTTTTTTGTGCAACCTTCAGTGAGGAAGAACGTACGAACTTTTGGAAAAATTTTACTTGGCGGGAGAAAGAAATGTATGTAGTAGGTTTTATAGATGCTGCCCCTATTAAATATCGCCGAACAGGTATATCAATGTAATTGTGTTGTTACAATGTCTTAAACATGTTTTTTTTCAACAGAAAATGCAGAAAAATAGAGACAGTCAGCATTTATTTTCCATTTAAAAAAACAAAATATTCGAAAACGAGTCTGTAAGAAAATGTTTTTGGAAACGGTGGCGATTGGAGAACGGAGCGTTAACTAATTGGGTAAAAAAGGAAACAACAGAATTAAATTCATCCACCAACTGCAAGGACGCTTCTTTAAATACTAAATTAAGAAAATCAACGGAGAGAACTTCTTTAATTCAATTTTTCAAGAACTACTGAAAATGTAAAGTCATTGTTGCCATGAGGATACTAATTGTACTTAGAGCCAATATGGTAGAATATTAATGACTTGTATAGATTTTACGTCAAAGAATGTAAATAATAAGATAAATGCCAGCCTCTAGGTCATACGAGTTTTCGTCAAGAATTTCAAGAGCAAAATTTAGCGATCTACAGGCCAAAGTAAGTAATAAATTAAAATTTTGACTAAACGTTTCAATTTAATATTGAACACAGGAAGGATCAGTGCGATACGTGCATTGCCACAGCGTGGGAAGCATACCAGAAGAAGAATACCTTCAACACACAACACTGAAAGAAACGGCTGGATCTGAAAAAAAAAGCAGAAGACATTAGTCCAAACAGATTCAGCAAAACTTGTATTTACTATGGACGTCGAGCCCCACGATTGCAGGTATCACGTTCGTATTACCAGATGAAGCTAATTGTTCACAATTTCACTTTCTTCAACTTGGCTACCAATAAAGGTGATTGTTACATTTGGCAGGAAGGGGCCTGAAAAGTGACTGCTAATGAATTCACGACAACCATAATCAATCAGATTGAGAAGTATGTAACAGATGAAACAAAAGAAATAATTATTTTTAGTGATAGCTGTGACTATCAAAATAGAAACGTCACTTTGGTCAATGCTTTATCTCACTTTGCAAAAATCAGAAGTATGGAGATATTTCAGTATTATTTAGAGAAGGGTCACACCCAAATGAAGTGTGACTCAATGCATGCTTGCATAGAGAAACGTTTAAAAATCTTGAAATTTATGTCCCTGGTCGTTATGTTCAAGTATGCAACAACGCCAAACTACAAAATCATTACAATGTTAACTACTTAGATTATACGTACTTTAAAGATTACAGCGTAATAAAGCAATACTCTTCAATACGTCCGGGTAATCGTCCTGGAGATCCAAAAGTTTCTAATTTACGATGTTTTGTGTACCGAACTGATGGTACAATACATTATAAAGTCTTATACGAAAATGAATGGCAAAAATTACTAAGGCGGCAAAACAAGAAAAGTAATGAAAATTGTGCAATAAATCAATTGTATAATACACCAACAAAAATAAAATTGGATAAATTTAATCATCTTCAGGAACTAAAACGCTTCCTCCCTTGTAAAGAATCTTTTACGTTCTTCGTTCATTCATTATTAATGATTTATAAGTATGTGGTATTCAACTTAATTTGCATTGGTGTAACTTAAGTTGCATGTTTTCTTAAGGGTTTATGCTTCCATATCGTAGAATGATTTTCTTCACATATTTCGCGCGCACGCTTTAAACATTTATTTACACCATTATTACATCCTGCCGATTTTGTCCTTTTTGTGACACAATGCTGCACGATTAGTAATCAGTACTATACAATAGTGCATAATTCAGTTGAGTTTTATTTTCTTTGTTTAGCATTACTAATAGTTTCTTTTGTTCATTTTAATATCTATCCGTTTAAGGGTTTCTTGTAACACAAAAGTTAAAGCGAACTTTCGTTGAATAATAAAAAAAAATGTTCTGATTGTGTGTTTAAAAGTTTAGGATCAAAGAAAAACATTAAAGTTCCTAGAGTATCTAAACAAAGAGGGTTTTTACCGTTTCTTACTCCGTTATTCGCACGATTATCAGCAATCGGTGATTTAGCTGGCGGTGCATCAGGAATTGTTAAAGCAGTCAATGATGCCAAAAATGCTAAAAAATTGCAGGAAGAGGCATCGCGTATAATGGAATCGATCGATATAGGCTCCATGAATAAGAATGGCGGTGCGCTGTATCTAAAACGAAACAAATCTGATAGTGGTGCATTATACTTAAAACCGTTCCCAAAAAACTGAATAGATTACCCGAAAGACCGTTAACGGATATTGACTTAAAGAAATGCACCAAAATTGTTCCCTACTTTAGGGATATTTTTATGAGAGATAGCATGCCTAAATTACCACGGGAATATAAATCTAGAATTATTACATTAGACAGCCAAATAGGACCAGGTACACATTTGGTTTGCTGCAAAAAGCGCGGTAAAAAGGTATGGTATTACGATAGTTTCGGTAATCTTCGACCACCAATCGAAGGGATTAACTACTTTCGGGGGTGTAATATATATTATAATTACAACCAAGATCAAGAGTTTAATACAATTATTTGCGGACAAATATGCCTACAATTTTTATATAAATAATCAGCACAACATCAAATTTTCTGTTACGTCAATAACATTCAGTTTAGAAGGTGTTGGTAACACAGCTAGCTACAACTTCTATCCACCGATAGAGTTGGATTTGGGGAAGAAATACGATATTGGATTGGTTGGATTTTACGGCTGCAACAGCATTAGAAACATTTATACAGGCAACGATAGATTTTATTTTAGAACAAATCCATCTCATTTGCAAGTGATTAATATTCCACACGGTGCAAACCAAACAACAATACACTTAAATGTGAGAGTCTAAAATATTAGAACCAAATATTTTACATACATCTGCGTTAGACATCCAAATACTTAAATACACTAATCTACACGTAGAGTGAAACATTATAAAGGGATCTTATCGAAACGGGAAACCTGCTAAAGTATTATATGAGATTGATGTTTCAGTTCCACCAGGTTGTCGTCTAGATAAAACTCCAAGCAATACTCAATATTTAGAAGTAAACACTGACATTATTAGTAATATAACAATTAATGTGACTAATGAAAAGGGTGAATTAATAGACTTTGGTGAAAGTGAACCATTCACTGTACGCTTAGAACTAAAAGAACATGGGTCTGAGAATTAATCCAGGACCAATTATTATTACTGTTCCATTTCGCCAATGGGAGTTATATGAATTACCTTCTTTAAAACAGGCAACCTCATACGTATGGCCAATAAAAACAATAACGCAACTGGAAAAACCACGTTGGATAATTGTTGCATTCCAACAAGGTAAAAGGTATACAAATTCAGCAAGTGCCGAAATTTCGATCACATTAACATCAGAAATCTTAAAGTACATCTGAATTCTGAGTATTATCCATATGAAGCAATGCATTTCGATGTGACTACTATGGTAAAGATAATAAAGGTGCATTAATCAACTATTCCGATTTCAAATCATGTCCAGTATTTGTAATGAATGAAATGAATCCTTAAAAAACTCAACAGTAGACGTTAAATTGGAAATGGAATCTCTAACACCTTTCGATAATGGAATTGTTGTCTAAGGTTTTATTCTCCATGACGCTATTGTGCAGTACATCCCACTAACTGGGGAAGTGAAAAAGTTATAATTATTGTAATATAGCCTAGTATATAAATAAAAATGTTGTAATTATGCGTTTAGTTTCATTTCATCCACTAACGATGAAAGTAGTTGCTCAAAAACAAAAACTCTCAATTTAAAATCATGACTTTGATGAAAAGTCTATTACTTCAAAACATGGTGATTTACTTCCTAATAGTATACGTGGTATTATATGTGGCCCCTCCAATTGTGGTAAAACAAACGCAATGATCACTCTGATTACCGAGAAGAATGGCTTGAAATTTAAACATGTATACGTATACTCTAAGTCATTGAATCAGAACAAGTACAAACTTTTACAGGAAATCTTACTCCAATGAGGGATATAGGTTACTTTACCTTCAGTGATAATCAAAATGTGATTGAGCCTAATTGTGCAAAATCAAACTCTATTTTTATCTTCGATGATATCGTTTGTGAAAAGCAAAATAACATAAGGGCATATTTTTCTATGGGTACGCATAACGATTTTGACTGTTTCTATTTGGGTCAAACTTACAGTAAAATTCCAAAGCAATTAATTCGTTACAATGCGAATCTAATTATGTTATTTAAGCAAGACGAATTAAACCTAAAACGTGTGTATGAGGATCAAATCAGTCCCACCATAAGCATGAAACTATTTCGGGACATGTACTCAAAATGCTGGATAGATCCGTTTGGTTTCATGGTAATAAACAAGGATGCTGAAGTTAATAGTGGTCGCTATAGGAAAAGATTTTATGAATATAAAATACCTTAAACTTCTTACAGTAGTTTAGTAGGTACTGATCTGTTTAGGTATTAACAGCTATCTGTTTGTGTAAACAGCTATCTGTTCGAGGTAAACCGGTATCTGTTCAGCAAACCCGCTTTACTACAATGGATAACAAGGAAATGATATTAAAGGAAAAAATTATTCAAGCTCGTAAAGTAATACAGCAGAAGTATAACAGTATTAAAACTGCTCGCATTGATAATGAAAGAACATTTGAAAGTATTTATAAACCCCTAATAGAACCTCTAACTGAAATAGAAGATAAAATTAATCCAAATAAAAAAACACCTAAAAAGAAGACCATTTGTGTTAAACCCAAAAAACCACCCCCATTCATATTTCCTGTAAAGCACGCTACTACCCCTACTATCCCGCTAGCTTAAGTTCAACGGACTCCAGGCTTCACTCCATTAGGTGATTCAAGAAAGGGTGCTACTAGCACACTAACTCAGCTTCCGTTTTTTCAAACAAATCCTCCTCCAGTTCTTCGTACACCATCTTTCTTAGATATATCTGTTGTAGGAGAGATTAATATTGAGGAAGAAGAAGAACCTCT
Source organism: Vesta saturnalis (assembly GCA_036346205.1). Classification (NCBI taxonomy): domain Eukaryota; kingdom Metazoa; phylum Arthropoda; class Insecta; order Coleoptera; family Lampyridae; genus Vesta; species Vesta saturnalis. The sequence continues at coordinate 23,302 of JARFJB010000073.1, forward strand.
TAGTGTTACAGATGATTCTACTACCCGTAATGAACCCATCTCGGAGGAATTTCTCGAGCAGTATCATGAATTAACTCGTATATACGTCGAACGTATTATGAGGAACCCTGAAGGTGTTATTTATCATACTTATGGAGTCTACTATGATACCAAAACTGATAAATGGAGAATTGGTAATACTCCTGTTACAATTAAAGGAAACGATATGATTATTAAAGGTGTGACGTATAAAGAGACTCCAGGTTTACATGATCTGCTTATTATGAATAAACCCAATTTAAATCTAGTAAATTCAAAAGATAGAAAAGCTTATAGAAGTATTTTAGAAGCTACTAATGTTGTAAGGCGAGATTATGATGTAAGTGGGCAAATTCGAGGGAGCCGCAACAAAAAAGTATACGCAAATAATCAAACTCTTGCTATCATCATCATCAACCACGACCAAAGGAGGTGGAGCTATGTTTTTAAGGAATTAACAAACAGGCCGATTGTATATAAATGTTGAAATGATGTACATGAACTAATTCATTATCTAGAGGTATTGTAGGCAGAAAAATTGGCAGGTAATACAGGTGTCGTGAATGACATTATATCAATTGAAGAACTGTATGGGGATGGGAAAACCAAAGAGCCGTTTTTTAAACAGTACAAAATAATGAGAATGCATCAATGTCGACATGTAACTAAAATGGCCCTTGACACATTTGGACGTTCGCATGTCCAGTATCATTTCAAGAAATTAATCCCTCAGTTTAAACTGATTGATGATAATCAAATTGATATCGAGAATAGGAGACTCAGCAATGTTGCCAGCCCCATACATCCCCAAGATGTCATCACTAAGCAATACTATTTATCAACAAGGTTCAATTTGGATGGAAACTATTTGACACAGTTGGAGGACCCGGAAGAAGATTGTGATGCTATAAGTAAAGGATATCTACAGGCAGTTCAGAAAGCTTTTAAAGGAAGCTCTAAAGTTTATCTAGTATTGGAGTAAAAACTATATCGACTTAAAGAAATTGTGGATAAATTAGTACCATGTCAAAATTACAACTCGTCAACGAATTACATAAACCTGCACGAAAGAATTTTAAACGAAGGATCACAATAATTAGAGGTTTTGATAACCTTTGGCAAGAAGATTTGGCTGAATTTAACACATACGCCAAACAAAATAATGGCTATGAGAATATATTAGTGGTTATCGACTGTTTTTCGAAATACTTGTGGACTAAATAATTAAAAACGAAAGCAGGTCAAGAAGTTACAAAGACCATGCAAACAATCTTCAAAAAAAAATGGAAACCTACCAATTTGCAGACAGATACAGGAAAAGAATTCTACAATGAGCATTTTACTAAACTAATCAAGCGTTATAGTCAATCATTACTCCACCTATAGCACAAAGAAGACTGCAGTTGCGGAACGTGTTATCAAAACCATTAAGGGTGCTCTATATGTCATTCAGTCTACAAGGTAAATACAAATGGATTGATACAATTGATACCATAACCATGTATTATAACAATCGTAAGCATACAACTTATCGGAATGAAGCCCAAAGATGTTGGAAATCATACAAAGCTAGAGGGTTACACTCACATAAAAATATTCGATAGGAATTGATATTTTGTGGGTGACAGTACGAATCCGTAAATATAAAAATATTTTCGCCAAAGGATACACACCCAATTCGTCTAGTGAACTATTTAAGATTGAGAAAGTTCGCATTACTAACCCCACTACGTACGTGCTAGAAGACATGAAGGGAAAGCCTGTACTGGGAGGGTTTTATGAACATGAATTACAAAAAACAAAGTGCTCAATGAATAATAAGTTATTCGTAAAGTGGTGGGGATTGGATGAAAGGTCATGGATCAATAAGGATGATATTGTTTTATAACATTTAACCTGTAATTTGTGAAACAAATTACTTATATTAGTTATATAGTTTGTATAAAAGGATGTAGCTCTTAGATGAAATAAAAAGCACAAAAAAATAGTATTTTATTTTTTTAGTATAAATATTGCATTTATTTTTAAAATTTTATTATCTTATAAAGTAAACCTAAAGTATCTCTATAATCACTTGAATTACTGGATGGCCATATCCCCGAATCTGTCCCACACCTCCATCCCATATTGATGTTGTCTAGTATCCAGTAATAAATTTTGTGGTGTTTATCGTTTTCCCACGGTTGAAACTTATAGTTGATATTTTGTTCTAATAATATTTCAATCAAAATATCGAGGCACTTGTAGTTAGCACAATATGCTGCTTTTTAATACATTCAGTTATAATAAATATTGTGACCTTGTAAGCAATATTTTCTAACGTAGATTTAACATTTGTTGAATCATGAACCCTTAATAAATTTTACAGATACATTTTAAGCGGTATGTCACCAAGTACATTCATATCGTCTAAGATCCTATCTACTTTATCAAAAGTTAATGAATTGCAGCCTCTATTGGTACACAATTTCATAGAACTTTAAATGGTATCGTCTAGTTTAGTTTTTGTATCAAATAATGTCTTAATAATAACTTCATTTGCACACTTTGAGTTTATAGCACACCAGTAAAAACAATCATCAAGAATAACAATACATTGCAATATATTCAGTACAAATAAATAGCTTTCGGGGAGGACCTTCCCATCAAAGAACGCTCCAGGTATTTTCTGTAGATTTTATCACTACTGTTCCATAGCTCTTCCTGCAATTTGTCTTCAAGACTGTTCATAATGATAAAATTGTTTTCTGAAACAAAAGACGAGTAAAATGCTATGTAAAGTTAAATCCCCAAGGTCTAGTATCGGTGAAATTGAAATTTACTAATCGTTTATTATCACAAGGATTAAGTACTCCTTTATTCTGTTTGATTGTAAATACATCATGTTTCTTTGATCTTATCAGATGCTGATAACGCCTTATTACGTCACCATCAAACAAAACATGTTTATAATCATTAATCGTAATCTGTTTAACGCTTGCGCGGAGAACCCTTTGATTTTTCATCAACCAAATAAGCATACATTTTTGCACAAAGTCCTACAAATTCCAACATAATCGCGCCATGATTTTCATCTTTCATTAAAGCCAGGGACTTTTTTATTTACTAGTGGAATTCCAAAGATACTGTTGGGGCTATAATCGGATGTATCGAATTTATCAGTGTCCTCTTTAATGGATTCATAGATATCGGGAACTGAAAAGGCGTATATGAGGCTAACCGTAATGAAAATTGTATAAAAAAGTTTTTGAAACGTCTAAAACACTAAATCCTGCATATATAGGTTTATTGAAATATACTTCTAGCTTATACATTTGAATGATAAGGATATCATTATCAAATATTGCACAACTATGAAAATTTGGTTTTGCTATATAACCACGAGCACCATAGCGACCCTCCCACTTTGTTACTAAACGTATATCCTTATGTTTACGTACATTTTCCATCAGCTTCCCAAAAACGCTATTAATCATTAAATTATAAAAATTCTTATCAAATCCATTTTGAGACCGCTGGCGCATGGTGGTATTTAAATCGATATATTTTTTAACCACGGGACTGTTTAAAACGTAATATACGGTGTACTTTTACCAGCTTTAATCCATATTTTAATTATACTTTCAAATTTCAGTAATGTATTCCATAATTATGTTGAGGATACGATGTAAGCAATAATTTTTTCACTTTGGAGTCAGATACGGGTGGTGCCATCTGTTCGGGTGCCAAAGGTAGATCACTGTGACTCTCATGTAATTCTATGGGATAGTCTAAATCACACTCGACTATATATCCAATTTCCGAATAATCGGGATAGTTTATTAATTCTAAAGTTTCAAAGTTATCAACAAAGAAAAAATCAACCAAATGGTATGAATTCTGACATGGTGGCTCCATATAAATTGTTTACGTCGTAGTACATTAAATACACACTTTCGGAAGTGGGTTCAAATTTTTCCCCCATGCACTTATTGTTAGCTTTAGCATATCGATTAGAACATTGAGCAACACCACCTCTAATTCCTCTCTCAATAAACATCAGCATATCAATGTGTAAATAGTTCTAACTGTACTTGTGTAATTTTAAACATAGTATCGAATGCCAAACCGGAGACTGTATAATAGTGCAGAGGATCAAGTTTGTAAGTACTTAAACAACTTTGTCGAAAGTATTCGAAAATATCTGCTAACAACGGAACGTCCGTTTTTAGATACAAATCCGAGTAATCCCCTAACGACTTAATATTAAATCTGGTCCAAACATTAACTGCATGTGCAAAACTCGCATCATTGATTCCCTCATTAGTGAGACGACTGAAAAACGCTTCCTTGGGAGGGAGTCTGTTCTCGCTTAATTTATCCCAAGTATCGAGATATTCATAAGGAAAGACACCAGTAGTTATACAAGGCCGATCCTAACCCAAAAAGTCACTAGATTCGAAAAAAGTCACTAGATTTGCAAGGTCACCTTGGGGGTCAGATGATAGCTGGTTCGCGTCCTCGCTAGAATGTGTTGTATCATAGCTAAAAATAGTCGGTGCTTGTCTGCAGTAAAAGGTGGTCGCGTCATAGCTAAAAATAGTCGGTTCGCGTCTTAGCTAAAAATTATAGTGACAGCACCATCATTAAAAGTAGCTGGTGCGAGTCATTATTGAAAAATAGTAGGTAACCAAACACATGTGTGGTTTGAATCTGTGCTATGCAAATATGCCACAAAGGGAAATAACCAGGTATGTGTGGTTGGTGTCTGTGCTAGACTCACATCTGGTTCGCGTCCTCGCTAGAATGTGGTGTATCATAGCTAAAAATAGTCGGTGCTTGTCTGCAGTAAAACGTGGTCAGGTCATAGCTAGAAAATAGTCGGTTCGCGTCTTAGCTAAAAATTATAGTGACAGCACCATCATTAAAAATAGCTGGTGCGAGTCATTATTAATAAATAGTAGGTGACCAAACCCATATGTGGTTTGAATCTCTGATATGCAAACATGTCACAAAGGAAATAACCAGATATGTTTGGTTCGTTTCTGTGCTAAAGACACGTAATAGAAGAGTAACTAGATGTGAGGTTTATAACAAGTGGGTATATAAACTTGCCTTTAGACAGATGTAAAAGTTTCATTGAAGTTAATAAGTCTACAGAAACACAATATAATAATGAAGAATTCAATGCAAAAGTTTGCATCAGGAGCAATTTGTAAGAGGTCTCCAAACATGGAACAAATAGAAGACCTGATACACAAAATAAAGAAGTTAAAATATGATTTGGAGTTGTATGAAGTGCAGCGTATGCTGAAAAAGCAAGACTGAACTAAAGTCTTGTTATTAATGCATTATTGTAACATTGCTAACAATCTAGACATTGATGTGTTTCATGTTACACTGGCAGAACTAAAATCAAAAGTTAAAAACTTATGATCTGTTAGTAAAATTTGGATAGATTTGAAATACCTTATTTTGGAAAGAAATTGTTATTTATTCTTGTGAACTGTTGTAATATTGTTTGCTCTAATTTTTTAATTTAATAGTCCTGAAAACTTGTCGTTTATTAGAAATTGTGAAGTGGTGTATACCGTATTATTTAAACAAATATTACCTTTGTGTTTGTAATATGTAAAAATGAAAATGAAATAAAGGTGCTCAACTGAATTGTATATACATAAAAATGTTTAAACTAAACGAAGGTGCTTTACTGCATTATATACTATATGAATATTGATTTAATTTAAAATATTACTATTAATGCATTATTGTAAAATTGTAACAAACTAGACATTGATGTGTTTTGTGGCTCGGCGGAAAAAAATCCTAGGAAAAAAAATCCTTGGAAAAGAAATTTTGGAAAAAAAATCCTAGGAAAAAGAATCCCGTGGAAAAAAATCCTATGGAAAAAATCCTCGGAAAAAAAATCCTGGAAAAAAAAGCCCGGAAAAAAAATCCCGTGGAAAAAAATCATGCCACATAAAATGTCAACACAAGCGTGCTGTTTTTACTATAGTGACTTTTTTGGGTTAGAATCGGCCTTACATTTTAGCGAGAGACAATGTACTCTTACTTAACAATTATCATTTAATACGTTTTATACATGATGCCCTTAAAACCAAAATTGCAGCTTCAATTTACCAGAGAAGCCTTGTGTTAACGCAGATACATTTTTTCATCTTTCGCTATACTTCAAATACTTCCACATAGTGCTTTATCTTCTTAATGTTTTTCATCAAGTCCTCGAGCCTGCTGAATCGCTCATTACTATAATTTTATGTTGGTAATGTCTTCGTATTGCTTCGTTTGAAGTGTTTCTTCCACGTTGCAAGGCTTTATATATCAATTTAGCCGTTAACACCCCCTTTAGGTTATCATAAGGATCATAGCCAAGAAGAACACTACGATCCACTGTGCTTTAGCTACTATTTTTTTTCCAGGATTTTTTTTCCGACGATTTTTTTTCCACAGGATTTTTTTTCCGAGGATTTTTTTTCTACAGGATTTTTTTTCCGGGGATTTTTTTTCCAAGATTTATTTTCCGAAGATTTTTTTCCTAGACTCGTTTGTAATACGTAAAAATGGAACTGAAATAAAGATGCTTAACGGAATTGTATATACTGGAAAATTTTTAAACTAAACGAAGATGTAATTAAAAATTATTATTAATTAAATCATTAAAACAAAGATGCTTTACTGCATTATATAATATATGAATATTGATTTAATTTAAAATATTACACTCCAAAAATATAACTTAAATGGAATAATCATTAATTTAAAATTATATGAATTACAAATGCGAAATACGAAGTTGTACTAATGTACATTTTTTAATAGTAAGTAGTTTCATTTTCAAATAATGAAATCAACAGTGTTACGTTAATTAATGGTTACATAAAAAATTATAAGAAATATAAATAATATATTAATAAATTGAGTAAAACTTGTAAAATGACAATGAACTGTATGGTTTAGATAAGATTGGAAAAACACTCGTAATTATATCTTGCATTGAAAAATGCTGACCATACACATTCCTTTCTGTTGAAGTACATTTTATTCATTATAGTACTGATTTTACAAGAAATTACATATATAATTTTTACATCGCGTTGGAACTAAAAAATTAGTGGTCCTAAACTAATTAAAATTGTTGAAATCGTGCAGTAAGTTGTGTTTCTTATGAGTGTAAGTAAAGCAAAAAAAGTTGTGTTTTAAGTGCAGTTTATCGTTTCAAAATTGTATAGATCAATTTTAGGACCATTTTTCATATTTTTGACAAATTAAAAAACGCAATAGATAAAGTGCCGCTTGTAACACGCTATCACACTTTCAAAAAAGTTAATTTCGACATGGGCAAATTTAAAAAATTGAATAGCGCGTTTTTTAGGACATGCAACACACATTACACATTTCCTGACTATTTTGTATCATTTCATTTCCCTTAAGTTTGCTTAATTTTTATGACAGTTTTACAATTGGGAAACTAATAACAACTGATTTCACGCTCTAATCACACATTAATTTTAGTACTTCTGGTTACCATTATTAATTCATTAATTTTATATTATACAATTATTTTTATACTGCCTCAAGTGCCTCATTCCCCATTTATGTACGCACACAAGATATATACTTTTGTTATAAAAAATATTCGTTATCCTTTTCATAAATGTTATGTTAAAGCTAGCATCACTTCTGGATTTCCCATATGAGGCCGTTATTAATGCAAATATTTCCGATACTCAGTTATCTACATTTATTATAATTACTTAACCAATATTACATATAATTCTTATTTCTACATATTTACATACTACATATCTATATATTTGTACACCTGCATGAATGGTTACTGGAGAATATTCTCAAAGGTGTTGAAAATCCAAATGCGCTCCTTGGTTGGACCAATGGTCCAGACAACGCATTTTGGCCATCCACCGAACTGAGCGAATACCAAAAGACATTATCTTTAGTCTCAAAAATGCATGTAAAGAAAGATATTGTTAAAAAACCTTTGTATGGTGAGATGAAATAAAAAACGATATAACAGTATGCTGAGTTTTTATTTATAGTTAAGTAGTTACAATAATATGCTTATAAAACTACATTGTCATCATCGATCCACGAATATTCGTTTAATCCCAACCATTTTACGTACACTTTATTCTTCTTACGTCGAATGACCTTTTCCACCAAGTACACGTCCGGATATTTAGCCTTTTGCAGTTCCTGTCCATAAAATCCACCTAGTATGGGTGTCCCTTTCATGTCTTCTAGCAAGTACGTGACCGGATTGGTTACACGTACTTTAACAATCTTGAAAAGTTCACTCGACCAATTGGGTACATAACCTTTATCAAATATGCTTTTAAATTTACTAATGCGAACTATGTCGCCCACCATGAATCGATCGTTTTTATTAAAGATTTTGAGATTCGAATATACATTAAGCGGTGTGTTAGCATTTACTTCGCTAGGTTTCATTCCGATCGTTCGATGTTTACGATTATTGTATTCTGTCGTTACTTCCTCGAGAAGTCTTCTAATCCATACATATTTTCCACGCAGCCCAAATTTTTTATACAAGGTATTCTTGGTGGTCCTAATCACTCTTTCTGCTATGCTAGCCTTTTTCGTGCTGTAGGTGGAGTAGTGATTAATGTCATATTTCATCATCAGTTTATCGAAATGATTATTGTAGAACTCTTTTCCAGCATCTGTTTGCAGACTCTTAGGTGTCCGTTCTTTAAAAATTGTTTGCATAGCTTTTGTCACGTCTGCACCCGTCTTCGTCTTCAATCCTCTCGTCCATAGGTATTTAGAGAAACAGTCGATAACTACCAGCATGTATTTGTAGCCTTTATTCTGTTTGGCGTAAGGTACAAATTCAGCTAAATCGGTTTGCCATGGATCATTGAATACTTTAACAATAGTGCGTCTACGTGGGAAATTTTTGCGTGCCGGTTTATGCAACTCGTTTACCACTTGTTCCATCCTCTATCAATTTACTTAAAGTTTCTTTAGTTGCACTCAAATCTGCCTCTACAATCGCAACGTAATTAGGAACACCATCTATAAGCGACTTCACTAACTGGATATAAAACTCGAGGTAGCCTTTATTTATGGCATCAGTGTCTTCTTGAGGATCGGCCACCTGTCTTAAGCGGTTCCCATTTAAATGGAACCTCGTCAATTGATAGTGCTGTAAGGTTAACGCATCTTGACGTTCGATGGGATCGGCTACATTAGTTAAACGCTTATTTTCCACACTGAACTTATCATCGGTAATGCAGAATTGCGTTTTTACCAGTTTATGGAATTGAGCATGAACATGAGAGCGTCCAAACTTGTCCATAGTTGTGCAAACTATAGTTGACTAAAAAATTGTTTGTCGGGTTTCTCAATATATCCATCTTCGTATAGTTCTTCCACGATTGATATGATATCGTTGACGAGTCCAGTATTACCGGCCAATTTTTTCCGCCCGTAAGACTTCCAAATCTTGAATCAATTCATGCACGTTGTTCCAGTATTTGTATTCAACAGGTCGCCCAATTTTTTTAAATACAGCTACTTCCCCCCCGCCCTTTTTTCTCCTTCACCTCCGCCTTCTCCAGTAAGGGTTTAATTATCCCTGTATATTTTTTGGTACGTGTACCTTTCAATTGTTCATCCGGGTTATTATCGCGACGAGCTGCATTAGTTGCAATTAAGATCTGTGTATAGTTCGCTTCATCTTCGCTAGTTATTAGACGTTTGTCAGGTTCATTCATGATTATTAGGTCATAGGGACCGCTCGTACCACTGTACCGAACTCCCTTAATAACTAAATCCTTTCCATCTATCTTTACTGATGTCTTGCCAATTGCCCACTTATCGGTGGAAATGTCGTAAAGAACTCCATAAGTGGTATCAATTGCATTCGATGAATCGCTTAGCTTGCGCTCTACGTATATTCGTGGTAATGGATCATATTGTTCCAGAAATTCTCTCGATGCAGAGGTATTGAGTGAAGTAGAATCGGTCGTAGTCGATACACGTTCTTCTTCCACTTGGGGTGCAATATTTCCGATCACAATGGTCTCGAGGAACGATTGTGTCTCTTGACGCAGAGGATTTCTTTGAAAATACGAAAGTCGAGCGAATGGACTAACATAATTACTTCCACTTAAAGAAGATGATCTTCGTTTGTTACTTCCTCTCAAGTGATAAGGTATTGATGGCGTGGTACTATACTGCTGAATTGGTGACCTTTTGTTTTTGATAGGGGACGAATGACGTTTTGGTGACGGTTTCACGAATACCTCCTCCTCCGGCTCCGTCTTTCGTTCGATCTTTAGTAACGGTTCAATTTTCTTTTCGATTTTTGTAAGTGGTACAATGAGTGGTTTGTAAGCTTTAATGAAATCTGTCTCTTTAGTAAATCGATCCTTCTTAAGAAGATCATATTTTTGCTGTATAGCTTTACGAACTTGAATTATACGTTTCGTCAACGCTAATCGCTCGTTATCCATCGTTGCAGATCAACAATAAAACAGATAAACGGGTCTAACAGGTAAATAAACAGCTCTGTTTAAAACAGGTCTGTTATTTATGCTGTTTGCTTGTAGGCTGTTTGATTCCAAATGATATAATAACGACACCGCTAGGGTATTATACACTGATCGAAGCCTTTCCTAAAACTACCGTTTAGTACTTCAGCGTCCTTATTTATTACCATGAATCTGTATCGATTTATTCCTCTTAAGATGATCATATTTTTGCTGTATAGCTTTACGAACTGGAATTATACGTTTCGTCAACGCTAATCTCTTGTTATCCATCGGTGCAGATCAACAATAAAACAGATAAACAGGTCTAACAGGTAAATAAACAGCTCTGTTTAAAACAGGTCTGTTTAAAGCAGGTCTGTTTAAAACAGGTCTGTTTAAAACAGGTCTGTTATTTATGCTGTTTGCTTGTAGACTGTTTTGATTCCAAATGATATTATAACGACACCGGTAGGGTATTATATATTAATCGAAGCCTTTCCTAAAACGACCGTTTTGTACTTCAGCGTCCTTATTTATTACCGTGAATCCGTATCGATTTCGCCAAGTCTCTGAGCACATGTCACGAAACAATTTCATGCTTACTATTGGGGCGACATGGTCTTCATATATGTGACGCAAATTCAAATCATCCTGTTCAAAAAGTACTATCAAATTGGCGATGTCTCTAATCTACTGTTTGGGGATTTTAGTATAGGTTTGACCCAAGTAGAAGCAGTCAATGCTATTGTGACGACCCATTGAAAAGTACGCTCTAATATGATTCTGTTTTTCGCAAGCGATATCGTCAAAGATAAATACTGAATTGGGTTTTGCCACGCTCGGTTCCATAATATCAGCATTACCGCTGAAGCAATAATAACCAATATCTTTCATGGGATCTAGAATTTCACCCAAGAGTCGATATTTTTCCTGATTCAACGATTTCGAATAGACATACACGTGTTTGAAACGAAGACCGTTAGGTTCAGTTAGGAGACTGAGCTTGGTGTTTGTTTTCCCACAACTGGAAGGACCACAAATTATACCGCGTACGCTGTTTGGAAGTAACTTCCCATGCCGTTGTATCTCCCTATTTCCAGCTCGGGTCAAATCATCGAGATTTGCAATAGGTAGTTTTTTAGTTTGAACCACTACTCTCATGTTGCTGTTGTTGTTGGTGTGCGTCAATTAAAACTGCACAACTTGTCAATATGATTTTTTATTTATACAACTAATATTACAAGAAATTGTTATAACATATTACAGTTTCTTCACTTCTCCTGTCAGAGGATTGTATTGCACCATAGCATCGTGTAGTATGAGGTAATAGGCAACGATGCCGGCTTCAAACGCCTCCAAAGCTTCCATTTCAAGTTTTACATATACCGTCGAGTGTTTCAGCGATTCATTTTGTTTTGAACAGTCCATTACGAATATTGGACATGTCTTGAATTGCGAATAGTCGAATAATGCATCCTGATGTTCATGAGTGCTGTTGGTATAATAGTTTCTTCGAAAATTTAAATAGTTTTGGTAGGCCGCTATGTACTTGTTGTCATTGAAATCCAGATGCATCGCTTCTTATGGGTAACTTTCCGAGTTGAGGTGTAACTTTAGATTCCGAATATTCACATTATCGAAATCTGCCGCTCTTTCCGTCGTTGAAAACTGTTTCCCCTTTTGAAAAGCCACAATTACCCATCGAGGCTTCTCTAATTGAGTGGAAGTTTTAATTGGCCATATATCCGACTGTTTGCTTTAAACCTGGCAATTCTTATAGTTCCCATTGACGAAACGGAATTGCAATGGTTGTATTTTTATTGATTTGTTGGAACAGAGTTAGTTTGGCACTGTCGCTTAGCATCACATGCGAATCTTCCATTGAATTTTGTATATGATACATATCCTTTGAGTGCGGTTGTTATACCGGGATTTGTGCATGTATCCACTTGCTGTCCTCCTAATTCGTAGCGAATTTCTTCGAAAAGGAATGATGCAAAATTGTTTGTTAGGTGACATGTTTCACACCGCCCCCTTCTTCTGCTGAACTCCATTCAATTTTACCTTCTATGTACAAGAAACTATCATAAGTAGCGGTGACCAGATCTTGACTCTGTATTAATATACGAATCTCATCGGACAATCCGTAATTAGAAGAACCGTACGGAAGATATGTATGTATATCTGACTTGGTAATGGTCTCATCAAAACGTGCGCTTTGAAAGATTCTGCCATTTCTATGCGGTTTTAACCCTTTAGATTCCATGACGTACTTTTCGCCAGACGTTAATTCGCCAGCACGCTCCGTGTTCGAATAAAGCAATGTATGCTCACGTCCTTTATTTACAGCATCATTAAGGAAAGATGGAAGCGGACCTTGGTTAATTCTTAAGTCCATATTCTTTTAATTCTAGTCGTACCGTAAATGGTTCGTTTTCCCCGAAATCGGTTAATTCACCCTTCTGATTTGCTAATTTAATTGAAATATTACGGATAGTGTTGGTGTTGACTTCCAAATATTGAGGATTGCTAGGAATTTTGTCTAAACGATAGCCTGGTAGGACGGACACGTCTATTTCATACAGCACCTTCGCGACATTCCCGTTTCTATACGAGCCTTTGACAATATTACACTCAATGTGAATATTTGTATGTTTAATTACTTGTATATCTAATACAGAGATATGTAAAACGTTAGCTTCTAATATCAGCGGTTCAAAACCTAGCATACGTCTAATGGAATCCTTTTGGGTAACATCTATGGCAAATTCCCAGCTAAGCTCGCACTTGAGCGTGTTATTATTTGCCCTTAAAGAGACTTATAGGAATGTGCGCCTTTATATAGATGCTCAGTTCTTCCAACTCGTATGCGCCATGTGGAATTTCAATAGCGTTGAGTTCTGTCGCTTTTATATAATAAAATTTATCGTTTCCAGCGTGCATATTCCTTATGCTATTACAACCGTAAAATCCTACTAAACCGATTACGTAGGTTTTCTCGAAATTAAGTTCGATCGGAGGATAAAAGTTATTACTCGCTGTGTTACCAACACCCTCAACACTGAAGGTGATTGACATGGTGACTATACGTCTCCAACTACTGAGTATGCTATTTATATAGAAACTTTAAACAGAGATGTCCACAATTTGTGGTACCGAATTGTTGCTGTTGAGAGTAATTATAGTATACTTTGCAATCGCGAAAGTAGTCCTGAACTCTCGGTAGTGGAATATTTCCGAAACTATCATAGTACCATACGCTCCCATCATGTTTTTTGTAACAAACCCAATGAGTACCACGTCCCTTTGGTTATCTAAATTAATAATACCAGCCTCGCTATTCCATGGTAATTTGGGCATATTATCTCTCATACACATCCCTAAAGTATGGTACATCCTTTGCGTGCTTTCTTAGCTCTACACCAGTTAACGGTCTGGTCGATAATTTTTGATTTTTTTTTTTTTGTTTTCAAGTGCAAAGCCATACTTCCTCCTGACCGGTAAGGTTTCAAAAATATTGCACCGCCGTTTGTCTTTCCCACAGCGATGGCCTCCATTGTACGATTATGGCGTGAAGTTTCATCTAACATTTTCCTCGCACCGCTAGATGCGTTAACCGCTTTTGCAATACCCGCTGCCCCTCCGGCTAAAGCGCCAACGGCGGATAATCCCGCAAATAATGGTATAAGAAATGGTAAAAATCCACCCTCTTTAGGAAGGGGAATTACTCTGGGAACGCTTACTTTTCCCTTCCCACCTAAGCTTTTCACAGCCAATTTTGCTGCTGTAAAAGCTGATTTTATAGCCTTTACAATACTATGACTGTTTTTCATTTTCTTGGTAATTATTCTACGTAATTTCAATAGACTGGTACGTGCTCGTTTGGTTCTGGTAACACCCATTCCTAACTTTCTTTTTGCCCTCATTATACCTGCTGCAGCTAAAGCGGCTGTTCGTTCACCTAACTTGGTGTCGGATGCCTTAACACGATCCCAAGCTTTTCTTTCCAAAATATGATCCGCTCAATGCCTACTAGCCAAGCCTTTATTATCCCTATAACTGATATCGTGAGCTTTGCAATGATCGTCTAGGAGGTTAATGCCGGGATCACCACGTTGTAGCCTTTTATCTAATTTAGTTCCGGGGCCACAATACTGATACCCGGGAATATGGAGCTCAATGGGTAGCTTATTAATGAGATTATTAACCAGACCACCCCCACGTGCACTTCTACGCTTCACAATTAACATTGTTTGTATGGAAGCAGGAATTGCTGTATTTATAGGTAACGATCAATGCTACAATCAAAAAACAAACAGATGTTTTACCAATATTTTATTTATTCATACATATGATGCAGTAAATAGCTAGGTCGGTAATGCAGCATCTCCATGATACAAACTGTATTATGAGAATTTATATCGTACTTATAATTCAACACATTTTCAATGTCGCGATAAATGTTATCGTTGTTGGTAGCATCATTGCCATACTCCATCTTACGAAAGTGGCGGTAGTTGTTGACTTGTTCGGTGAGGTTTTGAAAGAAACAGGGAAGACCGTATGATTCCAGTAATTCCAACCGATAGTTAATTATATCCTTTAAGTAGAAAAGCTCTTCAGTGTCGTTCTTGTTCAACGTACAGGAACGACCGTGGTTTTGCCGAATTGTTACGCTTTTTAATAGTCTTTCTGATGGGGATGATGATGATGCACCTTTCACTACTTTCCAATTATAAAAAATAGTAAAATTGCTACCAAACAGTTCCGAACTTTGCTCGTATTCAATGTACGTCTCCTCGTTGATATTTGACCAATCAATCTGGTTTTCAGTCTCTTGTGAACAAAAAACTTCATTTCCAGATATGTTTGCCACCCACTTGAGTAGCATCTTCCAATCTTCTCTTTTCATAACGAGGAGCCCGTCTGCACATACGATTCGTATAACTGGCGCAAGATGTAGGTGCGTACTGTATCCAATTTCAACATATTTTTTTGATGAATTGATCTCGAATAAATCATATGATCTGCAATCAATTAAACGTTCATCGGTAGGACTGTTATGCACAGCTTCAGTTGAGCACTCGGTAGATGTAGCTGCTGTGGTAGAACTATCCCCATCATTACAACACCAACACGAATATGTGAAGAAGTTATTACAGCTATTCTTGCTATCCATGTAGAATCTTTTCAAATTCATTCGAGTGGAGTTGCGTTGACGACAACTGATGAATTTTTAACCGCAAATATATATTTTATTATTATTATACATCGTTTCCCTCACCTCATAACATTATTATGATGATAGAGGGGAGAATAGTTCTTGGAATCTATCATGATATATCTCAACACGATGTTGCGGTTGTAGTTCGGGTAATAAAATGCATTCCAATTGGTTTATTTTACGGCGGAAACGCAATCCATCGAGCGCCATACTTTCCCACAAACCTCTTCTTGCATTACGATAAGCAAAGGCCCACACTACCATATTATACACTACTTTTTAGTCTCGTCAATAGCAACTCTCTTCATTATGATGTACCTACTCTTCATTTAATCAAGAAATAAAAAGACATTTTTTGCAATAAAAAATATATATATTTCCAAACATAGATATATATTATTATTTTTACAGAAATGTTAAATTAGTTGTCTTTCCTATAGTTCCGGCGCTGGTGATGCACACGTCTTTCTCAGCCAGATATTGTTTAAACTTTTCAATGCGATCTTCTTTTTTGAAGTATTCATAAAATCGTAAAGGAAGTATACACTTAAAGTTCTCAGTTTCAATGATAATATGTTTACCATACTTCGTGCCGATAGTGTTCATATCAATCACTTTATATTTTGCACCCACCTCCAAGTCTTTTACGTTCGTGAAGGATTTACAGAAAGTGCTACTATTCAATGCAGATAGATCCATCTTTACTGATTCGAGAACGCTTTTGAATTTTGAGTTTACAACGAAACTGTCCTTATATATATATATATATATATATATATATATATATATATATATATATATATATATATATATATATTACTGCATCACGATTTTGATGGTAGAGGGGAGAGTGTGCTTTGAGAATTGCATCAGTACGCTAATCTGCATCTTATGAAGAATAACTGCTGCCATCAGGAGATGCTGTCCATTTTTTTAATCGTGGCAAAACTGATGCAATTGCGCAACTTTTAGTTCTTCTACAAAACATTTTTCACATATTTTCTTTAAATTTAAAAGCTTTTCACATATCGCTACTCCTGTTTCATACTTTTTCGCTAGGACGTTAGTCTCCTCTTCACTATAATCACCTCGCCCGTAAACCGCCTCATATTGGGCATCGAATACTAATGCCGAAAATTCTTGCTTCAAGCGTTCCACCGCTGTTCTCAGGTCGGTTGCTCTTGAGCGTATGCCATCCACATATTTTACACAGCACTCACTACGCATTACACTATTTTCTTATATTATTACTCTAAACTCCCCACTATGTTACATTAGTGCAGATATGAACCATGCAATTGATTACCGCACAAATCTGGTTACGCGCTATTTCTAATAATAACACGCATCAGCTATTCTTTTTATTATGGTTCTGTCACCAGATTTTTTAGATAAGTCGCGAATCGACTATTTTTCGCTATGACGCGACCACCTTTTAGTGAGGACATAAACCGGCTATTTTTAGCTATGATACAACCACCTTTTAGCGAGGACGCGAACCAGATGTGTGTCCAGCACAGACACCAACCACACATATCTGGTTATTTCCCTTTGTGACATATTTGCATAGCAGAGATTCAAACCACACATGTGTTTGGTTACCTACTATTTTTTAATAACGACTCGCACCAGCTATTTCTAATGATGGTGCTGTCACTATAATTTTTAGCTAAGACGCGAAACGACTATTTTCTAGCTATGACGCGACCACCTTTTACTGCAGACAAGCACCGACTATTTTTAGCTATGATACACCACATTCTAGCGAGGACGCGAAACAAATGTGTGTCTAGCACAGACACCAACCACACATATCTGGTTATTTCCCTTTATGACATATTTGCATAGAGCAGATTCAAACCACACATGTGTTTGGTTACCTACTTTACCTACTATTTTTTAATAACGGCTCGCACCAGCTATTTTTAATGATGGTGCTGTAACTATAATTTTTAGCTAAGACGCGAACCGACTATTTTCTAGCTATGACGCGACAACATTTTACTGCATACAAGCACCGGCTATTTTTAGCTATGATACACCACATTCTAGCGAGGACGCGAACCAGATGTGTGTCTAGCACAGACACCAACCACACATACCTGGTTATTTCCCTTTGTGACATATTTGCATAGCGCAGATTGAAACCACACATGTGTTTGGTTACCTACTATTTTTTAATAATGACTCGCACCAGCTGTTTTTAATGATGGTGCTGTCACTATAATTTTTAGCTAAGACGCGAACCGACTATTTTCTAGTTATGACGAGACCAGATTTTACTGCAGACAAGCACCGACTATTTTTAGCTATGATACACCACATTCTAGCGAGGACGCGAACCAGATGTGTGTCTGGCACAGACACCAACCACACACATCTGGTTATTTCCCTTTGTGACATATTTGCATAGCAGAGATTCAAACCACACATGTGTTTGGTTACCTACTATTTTTTAATAATTACTCGCACCAACTATTTTTAATGATAGTGCTGTCACTATAATTTTTAGCTAAGACGCGAACCGACTATTTTTAGCTATGACGCGGCCACCTTTTACTGCAGACAAGCACCGACTATTTTTACCTATGATACACCACATTCTAGCGAGGACTCGAACCAGCTATCATCTGACCCTCAAGGTGACCTTGCAAATCTACTTACTTTTCTAGTAACTTTTTTCAAATCTAGTAACTTTTCTAGTGACTTTTTGGGTTAGGATCGGCCTTGCATAACTACTGACACCTTTGCGAACTAGTAGCGAAAATGCTTCGGCATTGTTAAGGGTTTAAAATTGCAAACGTTTTTATACAGAAAGAACTCGTAATTTTTAATGGAACACAAGTCGCCCACTACATGTTTAAATCACCGTATCCATAGCATACGTTAGATGCAGAGAGTCGCCGTCAATCTACTTGGTTCAACCTACTGATACTATCTACGTCAACGACAGAGAGAAATCGGATTACATCAGAAAGTTTGCTACCTGTTTGTTCCTGCGGTGCGACCAGTTTGTGGCTATCATTGTGAAAGATAATGTCACTGGGCTCTGTCTAATGTCTGTACGATACCAATGTAATGCAGTAAAGCATGCACAGTCCGCGCGTCCAAAAATGCCTGAACGTTGGATGCGCATTCGTCCAACTTCAAGTCTCTTCAGGGCGGCATGTCAGTGGCGTCGCCACCAAAAGCACGTTCCGTTTATTATCATGTATTACACGAATTAATTGTTTATTTCTGTTATTAATTTAAATACGTACTTGTTAATTTAGCTTTATTACAATTATTGCAACAAAACGACAGTGAACCATTTTGTGTCCTATGTGAATTTTAAAGCTCACAATACTCAAATTATTAGACAAATATGTATAAACAACAAATACTTTCATAATACATAGTAAAATAAATAAGTAGTTTTGCGGCGCATGTAATGCTAATGGCATTTGCTTAATTTCTCATTAAAGAAATCCTAATAGTTGACATTCCTTAGTATCATTAACAACAGATTAGCAAATATTCAAAAAAATGTTTTATCAGTTAGTTCGTTTTCAACTGTGATTTAAAAGCGAGTGTAGAAATATGAGTTCTACATTGGGAAAAAGTGGCCAAGTAATAAGTGGTCAAACGCGTGAGGTGATATATAATGTGTGCAGATATTTGAAAAGCTTACAGCCCACACATACCTTGAAACAATTAAAAGAAACCGTGTCTGAAGCAACAAAAGTGTCTGTAAGATCAGAGGCAAATATTATTAAAGAGGGTGAAGGTCCAACAGAAGAGGGAAAACCAAGATTTTCAACTCCAGGCAAGAAACGCCCACGTCCGTCTCCTGTGACCGACTTAAAAGATTTCAAAAAGAGCCTTTTTCGCAATATAATATATAATTTTTACAAGACCGAGGACGCACGGGTGACAATTCCTGCTCTACGCGATAAATTCCACAATGATTTAGGTTGGAACGGTGGTGCTACACCTTTACGTCTTATATTAAAATACCTGGGATTTCAATGGCATCGAACTGGGAATAATAGAAAACTTTTAATAGAGAAGAACGATATAAGGGCTCTAAGAATTACTTACAAAAAATTCAATTCTACCGAGAATTAAATCGTCCAATTATCTACATGGACGAAACATATGTTCATAGTGGAAACACTATCAACGTCGTGGAGTGATGGCACAACTAACGGACTGTTGTCTGAAACTTCCGAAGGACCAAGAATGATTGTGGTACATTCAGGAGGTGAAATGGGTTTTTTATCAGGTTGTATTCTGATATTTTAATCAGGAACTAGCAGCGGAGACTATCACGACGAGACGAATGGTAGCAACTACGAAAAATGGTTACGTGAGAAACTTTTACCGAACTTGCCTCCACAATCGGTTTTGGTTATTTATAATGCGCCGTACCATAATGTTCAGGTGGATCGTGCTCCAACAAGTAATTCGAAAAACGCAGATATGGTGAAGTGGTTAATAGAGAAAAAGATACCGTTCACTCCTTTGATGTACAGACCACAACTTTACGAAATAATTAAGCTACACAAAAAGGAACATATAATGTACAAGTTTGATTGTATATTAAGTAATGAAAGACATACGGTACTGCGACAACCTCCCTATCACCCGGTCTTAAACCCGATTGGATTGATTTGGGCTCAAGTGAAAAATAATGTTGCAAAGAGAAATACCACCTTTAACTTCAACCACGTTAGAAGATTGTTGGAAGAAGAATTAGCGGCTTTTACTCAAGAAAACTGGCAAAAGTGCAGTAAAAAGGTAATCGACGAGGAAAAAAAATATTTAGAGAACGAAATACTGATTGACCTACAAGTCGGAAAACTGGTGATAAATTTGGAGGACGATTCAGAAACTGAAAATGGCTGGTGTAGTGATGAATGATTGTTTGACTTATTTGTTAGTAGTATTTAATATTATTGTAGTAGGTAATTATCGCCGTTTGAGTAATCTTTCCCCAAAGTGCATGGAAATATAAAAATTGATTACCTAAGAAATATCATAATTTTTTTAAACCCTGAATAATACTCTTAAAATACAGCCTATTCTGTTTCTATAATTAAAAATCGAACTCATACTTTTTTGACTAACGATTAAACTGTTGTATTCATTTGCAATTCAAATATAAAATTTATTACTTGTCAACATGGTTATTTTTTTATTTTATAAATGTTTAAACTATTACTGTTCATATGTAATTCAAATAAATCAAATATTTTAAAAGTTATTGTGGTTTGGTGACGAATAATTGAAAACGCGACACCGACGCCACTGGTAATGCTTTCAGTCGCTATTGCGTTAACGAGTGCGGCGGAATGCATGAACATCCATGCGAGACACGAGGCATTCTTTGGCCGCGTGGACTGTACACTTTTTGTTAATAAAAATTGTAAATACAAATTCTTTTAACAAAATATTTATCTTTTTTGAGATTTTTAATGGTGTATGTTAAATTCTACAATCTGAACGTTTCGATAACAGCTACTGTTATCTTCGTTAGTAGTAATATTATCTATTAAAATTCTTAGAGATGTTGAAACAATTTTGCCAAAGTTGAAATATTAAAACGTAAACATTGCCTGCTATTAACATAAGTTTTAGAACCGTATAGAGCCAGCTGTTGAGTTATTTTTTAGTAAAGGATAACTAGGTCATTAAAAATTAAATATGAAGCTGTCTTAAAAATGACAAATCAGAATACCCTCTAAACAATCGAAGGCTAACGGTAAAAAATGTTAGCCAAAAAAACACATTCAACAAAATTTAATCAAATTATGATATAATTGTAAGGTTGTGAAAAACTTCAATTTGAATTTGAAGCATTCACAAATATAAACATGATATCAATTAAAATAATCCAGTTAAATCTAACGAAGAAATGGATTAGTTAATAAACTGTTATTAACCATGAAAAGCATAATGCATAACGCTTATGTTGAATTATGGTGCTATGGTAATTTAACATATAATTGGTAAAACATTTGCATCAAGGTCTAGGAAAAACCGAGCACAAAACCTAGACATACAAAAAAGTCAAAATTAAAATCAAAATCAAGACGTATCGTTATGCCTTATATTAATTATAAGATGTCAAAACTTATTTAAACGGAGACTTCCTTCTTGTCTATTAAAATTATTAAGGAGTTTATATATCTCAACAGCTTCACGTTGTAAACGAACATAATAATGGGTTTGTCTCGACAATATTTCCATATTGTCAAATTGAATGCCATGATTTAGATTATTTAAGGCATGGTCAGCCACCTCCGACATCTCTGATTGACTTAATTAACAAAATCTCATATGTTCCTTACGTCTTGCATCAAATCTAGGTTTTGTGACTCTAATGTATACTTTTCCACATGAACAAGATAACTTATACACTACGGAAGATGATAATGGGTTAGAAACATTTTTAGGTGATTTTGAATGTTTTTTAATTGTTACTGTAGGTTTCAAAATAGTCCTACTGCCATAGTCAGGATTATTTCAATTCCATCTGCAACGTTAGGTATAAAAGAAAGGAAAGTAGTACCAACATTAAGAACTTTTTTTAAGCAATTATATGTTAAATTACCACTGCACTATAATTTAACATAATTAGTTGAGATTACAATTATAGTTAAATATAACAAAAACGTTAGGCATTATGCCTTTCATTGCCAATAACACTTGCATTTATTGACCAAGCTATTTCTTTGTTAGATTTAACTAGATTATTTTAATTGATGTCATGTTTGCGTTTGTGAATGCTTCTATCAATTTCAAATTGAAGTTCTTTAGATCTTTACACTTACTTGATTAAATTTTATTAAATGTGATTTTTGGCTGACATTTTTCATGGTTAGCCTTCGACCGTTAGGGGGTGTTCTGATTTGTCATCTTTAAGACAGTTTAACAATATTTAATTTTTAATGACCTGGTTATTCTTTACTAAAGAATAACTCAATAGTTGGCTTTATACGTTTCTCAAACTGTTATATTAATAGCAGGCTAATTATGTTTTAATTTTACAACTTTGACAAAATTGTTTCAAAATTTATAACAATTCTAATAGATAATATTACTGCTGACAAAGATAACTGTAAGCGCTATCGAAACGTTTAGATTGTATAATTTAACATACTCCATTAAAAAAACCCAAAAAAGTTAAGTATTTTATTATGTGTAGTGACAATGTTCAAAGTTTACCTTTTCATATATTTTGTTTATTTCTTTTATACATCACATAATATGAGTACTTTCTGCATGCATTCCCTCGATAATAAATTATGACAGTGTTGTTCTATATTCCACTAAAAAGTTACTACATTAAGTAGCCGACCTGAAATGCCGTATCGTTGATACACATTAACATGTATGGTTATATATGTCCTTATCTTCATTATGGAGATAATGCATACACATCTAAAACTAGCAATTGTCAGTACCCAAACTATTATTTACTCGCTGGGTTATACAAATTCAAAGGATCAACGTTCTATAATTCCGGAATCCGCCAATGCCCCCTCGCCAATGTTGAACACGTGTCACGTAATCGATACCGTTTGTCATCTTGGGACCTAAATGCGATTTTGTTAAAAATCTCAGTGTGTATATATATATATATATATATATATATATATATATATATATATATATATATATATATATATATATATATATAATGCAAAGTTGATCTAAACACGAACATTTTACACATTACTATTCTATCAGACGCCTCTGCAGCAGATTTGTAGTCTACTTCCGTGAGCACTCTTTGAATAACGATTTTCTTAACACCTATCGCTTTCTTAACCACTTGATCATCAGCAAGATTTAGACAATAAGATCTTAATCCTGCTCCATAAAGATATTGAATAGCTTTCCCTGCATTCCCAACTTTCATTCTTCCGACGACAGATGTGCTCGTCATAGACAATTTTGGTAACTGGGTATGACATATTCATCAACATTATTCCGCATATGCGCATACATATCATCAGTTGTTATCCCAACAATTATACAATCTGTGTCTGTATAGAGCAACGTTACATTATTACCTCAATGACTACGAAAGATATCGTAAAAAAATCGATACATTATAATTTCGGAAAGATCTAAAGTACTAAATCCGACATATACCGGTTTTCCATAAGTAACGACCTGTTTCGACAATTCCACTGAAAATAATTTAACAGTAAAATGAATAAAATTCTTAAATTGCGGTTTTGCGACATACCGTGCTAGACCCAAGCGACGTCCGTTATTTTCCCAATGTGTTAATGACTTTATTAGTTTTCTATTGTCGACATTCTTCATTGTTTTACCAAATACACCATTGTTCATGCATTTAAAGAAATACTTTTCTAATTTGTTCCTGGCTTGATTTCTAAGTGCTGTATTAAGGTCTATGTATGTTACTAGCCAAAAACTTTGACGAAACCGCAAAACTCTATGTCACAATTAACCCATGGTGCATACATTTTTTTAAATACCGGTAATGTATAACATAGTTGGTCTTATCACACAAGTTATTTTCCCTCCTTGGAATTTGGTGCGCAGATCATTTTGGCACAAAAAGGATAATCATTGTGACCATCATGTATGTGATGCGGATATTGTATATCGACCTCTAGTACAAACCTGAAATCGTCATCATCATTAACCATTAATACATAGAATTGACTAACTTCCCCTTCAGTTAACGACATAAACACATCATGAGGGAGATATTGCCGCATACTCTATACGTATAAGTAACCTAACACTACAAAAAAACTTTAGGATGATTAAGGTCATAAGTTAGGACAATCTCATTGTTGGCCAGACGTCTTCG
Organism: Vesta saturnalis; assembly: GCA_036346205.1. Taxonomy (NCBI): domain Eukaryota; kingdom Metazoa; phylum Arthropoda; class Insecta; order Coleoptera; family Lampyridae; genus Vesta; species Vesta saturnalis. The sequence continues at coordinate 47,897 of JARFJB010000073.1, forward strand.
CTTAACACAAGTACTCACTCCACCACGAACACCTTTCTTAAAAAAGTGGTACATGCCCATATCAGTCAATAATTCTAACTCTACTTTAGTACATTTCAACATGGCATCCCACGCCAATCCAGGTATGGTAAGATACTGCGCAGATCCTAATCCATACACGTCTATACATAGCCGCCTAAATTTTTCGAATACGTCAGCCAACAGCAACACGTCTAATTTTAAATATATATCAGAATAATCCCCTAGTGCATTACACTTAAAGTGATCCCACACCAGTAGGACGCGACAGTATTCTACATAGGATATATTTCATCACACATTTTACCCTAGAATTTTTCATAGGAAGGTACAGTGACATCTTTTAATTTACTAAAATTGTTTTGCGTGCGCGTAGGAGAAATTACCTTTCTTTCTAACTAAGTTAAATTCATTATCGACACTGAAATATTTCCTTACGTCTCTACACTGATCATCTTATAAATTATCAGATAGAGTATCTGAGGGTGCAGCCATGAACCAACAACTATCAACCAATCGCATATTTATGTATTTCTTTTCCCTAAGGCCACGACCGTTAATGACTTCCTCTACATAAATATGCTTACCGAACATTATATATTTTTCACCATTACCAGGACGGTAATTTCTTCAGTTTCACTCGCTAACTGTTTGATGAACAGGTGGAGACCATAACCACTGAGATTCTGGATGAAACTGGGATAAATGTAGGTAATTAATAGTTTAAATTGCAATTTTAATGTGCCGCATCACGATATATACCAGTGACATGACAGTTATCTCGTACTTTGGAATTTGTAAGATAATCCATAAAAAGCTTGTCGCATATATAACAATTTCGACTTTGTTCATATATCACCTGCTGTTCATCAGTTAGGTGGTAAGATTGGAACAACGATATTAAAATGCTCATTATAAATCCATTTCACATCACTATCGAATCGTGTAATAAATACCTCCGGGGCATTAACCCCCATATAAAGTTCTAGTTTGGACCAAGCATCGTTTACACCATGCTTAATATAATAACCGAATGAGTACGGTTCACGTCTACACGTTTTTATCGTAAACGGTTGTTCGGGATCGGGTCAGCCGTATTTACTCTTACTAATAGAGCTTCAAAGTCTGCATATGTTACAAATGGTAGAAACATCTGTTTTTGATATTTCCAAAACGCAAGTACGTATTCCTCATAGAACTCCCTGGTTCTGTATTTTCTTTGCATTACGCAAGGTAATTTAGTGTGTACGAAACTACAGTCATGAGACACGTGTCGAGTTAATTGCTCCTGAATTCTAAAGTAATGAATACATGAATCACAAAAATATTTTGCCCCATTACGTCGGCTTATTTAGTTGCTACGTGAACGAGAATAATTTTTTTATCCATATATAATGCTGATTATTCATTTGATTACTGACAAATAGTAATAAATTTTCATGAATAGGTTGTTTAGCTCTGGTATAGTGTACGCTGACAATCGCGATACGTTTCACCCAGTCCATAAACATTGATGGAGATATTGTTGGACTCAAACGTTGAGGTGTTAGTCAGATTAACAGGAAACTGACTAATGTTGATACAATAGTCCACGAAAAGCAACAATTCTCACTATTCGTCACATTCACTGTTGCGTGTTTATGCGCAATTTCAGCCGGGACATTCATATAGGATGAATCCGTTACTGGGAGAAAATTTCAACATGTTTACCTCTAAATGACGAAATACACCAGTGACCACCCTAAAAAACTATATATATTAATAGTATATTACACTACTACTCATGACCCACGCTTAACAGAATTTTTGTGCTGAAATTCTGATTCCTTAGCATCCAAGATTTCCACTACTCTTTGAAAATACTCTTCCAACACCATCCCGACACTTAATATATCATATTTCGTTTGAAAGGACTTTAATTCGGCACTTTCTCTACTGTTCAGAAAGTACAATCCAAACAACTCAACATTACATTTCAAGGAGAAGTGTTTCTGCAACTGAATTTGTGTTAGTTTCAAAACATTCACTTTAACCCATTAACGCCTACGGGTCACGTATGGTGACACAAGACTTACCTCTATCTATGGGCGTGTCTTAACTGACAAATCCAATTTCGACGAAAACTGTAAGTAACTACGCGTTCTAAATGCTTATCGGGTGCACGTGACAAATATCATTTACTCGTTATAGTCGCTAGCGAGAGGTTGTGCTGTTGTTTACTTAAGGGAACTTTTTTTCGGTAAACGCAATATGGACATCCCATTTCGGTAAGTAGAAATATGTCAATATAATTCATTTTATTGTATTTCTGATCAGTGAATGTCAATCAGTGAACTTATATTAGCAATCTTATGTGATGATTCTCTTAGTATATGATTTTGGTTTTGCATAATTTTGTCATAAACGACACCGTTCTCATATGGGACCGATAGGCGTGCTACGGACATTTTGTATTAGCATTCATTTTTATACGAAAATGTTAGTTTCAGTGGAATAACACTTCAAGAAGCATTAGATATTGTATACGAATCAGATAACTAAGTGACTGACGTATACATACAGCCACCGGACTGTCACGATCTCACAGACAAGGATTCGCGGGATGAAGTTAGGAGTGAAACCGTTTACAATTTGAGTGTCCGTCCACTATTCGCTCCAGCTGAAGTTGTATTATCAAATCGAAAGAGAAAAGAGGATTCCTCTGACGATTTAGAAAATGTTCCTACAGTGGTACAAAATGACACTGAAATAGATTCAAAACTGACTGTAGTCACTAAATCAGAAGAAAGTGAATTCGTTGAGGGTGACCTTGTTTATTCGGATATTACTTTCCAAACCCTAATTACACATCATATCAAAATTTGAGTCTAGTTCAGTTATTTGAGTTATTTGGTTTGTGCCTGTTGCTTCTAAGCTGTCCTTGATAATCATATCGAGGAACACCAATTGAACAATAAGTGCAGTGCACAATTTCAACACTTTTGCTACCATTCTTTTGTACTGTTTCGTTGCATTGGTCTAACTTACGCTTTTTTAGTTGTTCAACCCTGATGGTTCTGATTGTGCAAAGGAATCAGTAGCGTACCTGTGTTTCGCATTTTTCGCGAGTTGCCCAGGTTGTACACTGGACTCCGCCACATGACCATGTTCCACTCTGTTGGTGTCGGATGTACTTGGTTGCGTCACATTTCTACGTGTGATGCGGTTTTGCGGGACAGCCTGCTGCATCTTTGCAGGTGGAGTAGTTGGTATCCTTATTCAGTACACAATTTTTGATGTCGCAGTAGAGAGTCTTTTCTAGAAAATTTCTTCAGACATTCTCATTGAAACATTTTATTGCGACCTGTAACAGAGATAATGTATAAAAAATGTATAAAATAACTAGTAGAGTTACGTGTTTTGTTATAATTACATTTTTAACGTTTTATTAGTTTTTATCATTTATTACAACTGTTAAAAAGTAAACGATGTCCGTTTTGCGAACTAGGACGCAACGTAACATATCGCCAGGAATAGGATAATATTCATGATGGAGATATCAGGTTGAGGGGTAGGCAAACGTTCGAGTTGGGAAACAATACCAAGCATAGTCGGGATAGCGTGTTGCTGAGCACACATATTCTACCCAGCATTGTTTGTCACCATGCTATGTGCTTTGGGTTGGAAACAAGGTATTAAGCCCAACTTTTTTCCAGAAACCATGCGGCACGTGTAGGGCTCAATACACTATGGGGAGAAGATACTGCGCTTTCCACTATGTCTTTCACCGTTAATTGTGCAGGTAAGTATTTCATGGATGATTCAGGCCTCTGCGATAGAAGTAGGGCTCGAGACAGTCTCAGAAATGTGCTCCCTGACCTCTCCATCTGCCGCAGAACTACTGTACGACCAATACCCTATAAGTTCTACGGTAGAAGCAAGGCTCAACAAACCTTCAAATGGATTCCCTACTATTCTGCCCTGTTGTAGATGTGGACGGCTGTCCTTGAAAACTGTCTTCTAAAAATGCATGAAAAGCGTTGTTTTTAGTGGGGGAAACACCTATATTTAGCGAAATGAAAACAGTAGAAAGTATTCGTACAGCTGTGTCTATAGTTGAAAATAATGAACCACTAACAATTAATTCAAGACCAAGTTGCCTATCATCTTCTTCATCTAGCAACGATGAATTGCCCCAGAGAAAAACCAACAAGGATAACGTTTTTAATTTTTTTTTGTTTTTTTTTATTATTGATGCATTTCTAATGTTTTGTTTTTTTCTTGAGGTTGCTGTTACCCCCCGCTCTCCATCGCCTAGTGCAATTATGCATCCCTTCAGCTTTCTCAACTCCTCTTGCCGACCTCCAGCTAACTCCCACGTCTCATGTCTTCTCACCCTACTCACCGGAGGTACTGTATATCTCTCCCTCTGTATCCTCCCCTATTGACGTGGACACCCAACCCAGCGACGACGAAATTTATAAACTGACGACCGTACTCCTGGACTGCCTACTGGAATACAGTCTTGATGCTAATACAATAACTTTATGAACTCATCCGCGTTCGTAATGCAGCTCTTCGACGTGTGGGCTTTCCAAGTGATCGAGACAGGCATAGTAAGTATAACTGTTGACACAGTTCTCCTTCTACTTATGCTTTATTTCCAGAAAAACGTTGTCTTCAGTAGTGCGGCCGCGAACCAGACAGACCAACACTAACTGACTGAGCGCGTCAACTACTTACAGACAGACAGACAGGTACACACAACACGGTATATGTGCTCAAATATATCAATGACACTGTGATGGTATACATCATGATGCTGAACATCTGCTGGTCCTCTAAAGGAGCATCTTCAGACGATACGGTTGAATGATTCATGATGTATGGAGTTCGAATTAACTGATAGAAGTGGAGGAAAAGGAAAGGATTCTCTACTCACCTGTAGATAATGTAGCCAATCGTTTAGCTCAACGGTTCCGGCGGGGTGGAAAGAAGGTAGATGTTGAAGCCAAGCGCCAGAAGCCGCTCCCCTTTATTAGAAACCGGCACCACTATCCCGACCAATAGATAATGAAGGCGAAGGAGGCGAGTAGGGAAATAACTATGAGTGTGGATCTATTTAGTTCACCCAAAAAGGTATATTAAAAAAAAGTAAAGATATCTTTAAGCTACAATATTCAAACAAAATCTTTGGTCAAACCTAAAAATGAAAATCTGACTTTAAACAAACCAAAGGTTGGTCAGTGCGGTTATCATCCAAACAAATAATAATTGATAACGTTCGCAAATTGAGCAGGTTCGTTAACTTTGAATTCTAGCAGTAATTAATTTTTAATCTAAACATAAAAGTTAAGTGTTTCGCTTTCTACAATGAAAGACCTTTAATTTGTGTACAACTGAAAGAAAAACACATAAATAACGCTCACACGGTGTTTGACAATACTCAACCTTTAATAAAATTTGCTTTCTGTGGTTGTACAACATTCATAGAAACCGTAATACCTTCAAAATATACTAAATTCATTTATAAATTGTATTTCGGAAGAACAGATCAGTTCGCCCAAATTAGGTATCTAATAAACAAAGCAAAGCAACAGAAAAGGAAAGCTAACACTGGCAACTGAACGTTTCTTCAAAAGGTTAAATATAAATAGTAAGATAAAAGAAAACAATCAATCGCAAAAAGGAACTGTACTTAATTCGTTCCAATATTTCAATAATCACCCCGTGTTTATTAAATAAATTCACAGTTATGACGCAAACGGATGCGACAAAAAAATTACATGTAAATAACCTTTGAACTAGGTGGTAGTAAAAACGACGTGTAATTTAAAGAAAAAGGAAAGGGTATTTATAATGCAGAAGCTGTTTCGACGATAGTTCTATCGCGCAACTCAACAATCGAGAATGGTTTGTGCGCAGCGTGCTACTCGTCAAAAGAAAACAAAACGATAGTTATTTACAACTAGTAAGAGTGTGGTTCCTAAGTTATCAAATATCAAAATTAGCAGCGATTATCAGTTGAAACGCTTGCAAGAACCCTTAAATTTAACTTCAGCAACAGATATAGCATTTTGTGAATTAAATACCAACAGATATAATCTTGATCAATTACATTGACTTGCACAGTGTTGACTTCATATAAGGTAAGTGTGGCAATATTTAAATTATACTAGTTGATTATATAAAAATTATGTTATAGCGAGTAGTGCTTTAATGAAATCACTGTAGGGTAATTTCGCATAAAGAGACGATAAGGTATGTATTTAAGCACATGCCATAGATAGCGATAACACTCGGACCTTTGTTTATAGGGTGTAATGTGTTACTCTAATGTAGTTACAGCACTAAAGTTAGTGTAGACGAATCCAAAGCAGCATGAAGAATCAGTGGAACGTCCACGAAGAAGGAGAATAGAAAAGAAAGTGCTTTAACTTCTTTCAGTACTAACCATTAAAATAGAGGCATTAAGAGCTAACCAGTAAATACTAAGCCATTAAGTGATAACCGTTACTTGATAACCATTACCTGCTAAAAGGATAAGGTAGGTAAGTATTACATAAAACGAAGGTTACATTTATTACCCCTTTTGTTGTAGACGGGGACACTAAAATGATATGGACTGTTTTCCGTAGTCGATCGAAAGGATCAGTAGTTCGTTTAGAGGTGGTACGCCTTCAAACGCTAACAAAGAAAGTTATGTCTTACCAATAAGAAAGAAAAATCTATGTTATATTACCCAAATTTTAGCAAGTAGAATATTTATTTAAAACCGCAGTTAAATGCGAGCAACAAAGCTGGTACAAAGAGTGTAGAGAGAACCAAATATGCTTTGCCGTAGGTATTTTTCCCAGATTATACCCGAATAACCGTTATTAGAAATCTTCCAGAAGAAATGTTGAAATTTTTCTAGCGTGGCTACCATAGCGACCGGCAGAAGGAGGCGAAAACGTGAACAATACATTTTCGGACAAAAATAGTTGTATAGATCGCTTTTGTGTCGATAAAAATTCAATGAAGGAGGTTCCAAATTATTATATTTTGCATGCCGCCACCTGGCGACAATTTCAGACATTAACAGTTGTATGTTATTAAATAAACAAATACCAAAGTTACATTATACTATTGGAGTATAGAGGGCGTACGTGTGTACTTCTTATAATTAAATGTATGTTGGCGAAAGTTTAGCTCGTCACAAAATTTAGCACGTTGCACTTGTACTAAATCAAAATGTTTTATTCCTAGAGAAAATCATGTATTTGAATAATAAACTGATTACATTTGTACATACAATAAACAATATGTTAACATATTATCTTTCTTTTATTGCGTTTAGTGTTCTAAGTGTGGTATCAGACAATTGTAAAAAATTACATGAGCAGGCCTTGAAACAGAGAGATAGCTATGTGAGTATGTAGGGCGCGCAAATGGCCTTGAGAAGGTGTAACATTGTAAAAGCGTTAGGTACGAATGACCTACATATTTTGATATTTTTGAAATGTAGGACCTTGGTAAACTAGCTTACACAAATGACCTAGTTATTGTGTAACCTTGGTCACGTGGGACCCTGAGAATGTGGTGAACTTGATATTTTGGAACCTTAAAATTGTCGTGTGTTCCAAAGGTCTCACCTTTTTTCTGACTGGTTTATGAACCGTATAAGCTTTCTGAGCCTTAAACAATTTTTACCTCACCATGTTTACCCTTTAGAACATTAACTAAAGGTGTTATACCCGAAAACCCTGTCGGATGCGCGTGATCATAGTATACAGCGGCCACGTTATGTTCGCCACTTATCCCAAGCTAGCGCTAGTCTTCTTCGAGAGGTGTTTCCCTCGATTCACCGTCGGAAGCGTAATTATCACCTGAAGTTGTGAGGGTCGGTTCAATGTTAAGTGATACAGCAGCATCACGTCTTAGAGTATTTTCGATAAACTCTCGTGGTATATTTATTTCTTTAATTTATATCGCAAACTGTCGCCAACCGTGTGGGTTTGTTGTTTTTTGCTGTTTTACTGTTTCGGAACCAGATTGACCATGTCGGAATGAGGAATGATCTCATCTTTTATTGTGATAGTATTCCTTTTATACCAAAATACATCACTGACCATATTCAGTATACGCAACAAATCAGTAACTCTCTTCCTGTATGAAGCAGGCGGTGTTGATACTATTTGGTCATCTGCCAGATCTTTGGGTGTCGGTAAATCTCTAATGTCATCATCATCTCTGATTGTTATACTGATTGGTTGACGTTACTGATTGAAAAAGTGTAGATATCTTTGAAGAACCTGATTGTACTGCTGTCATTTGTCATGGTCGGTCATTTTGGCTTTTAAAACGTTATCCATGTCGTTAACCAACTGCGTTAGATGTTGTTTTTCGTGACATCTGGCGTTTGTAGACGCTGTATAAATCCATAGGTAGAATAATCATCTTCTTCAGATTGTGGTCTACAGTTATTGAAACATATTACCCAGAATTCCGCCAAGTAATGGTCCTACCAGGAGAAATGCGCCGCCCTTCTGTATAAGAAGCTGTTTCTTCTTTTTTATAAATTCGCCCCTGTGAGCCAGTCGCCTTAAAGTGTGCTTATGTTGAGAGAGTCGTTACTTCTGATCAGCTGACATAGGTACACGACCTCTTAAAATGTTTTGTGCACACTCGCAAATTCATTCCATCTGCTGACTATAAATAAATTATAAGCGTTATATATATATATATATATATATATATATATATATATATATATATATATATATATATATATATATATATATATATATATATATATATATATATATATATATATATATCCGTGCGGCTTGAAGTGGCATCTTAATACGCAGCCTCTAACAATTCGTGTTCTCAAGGGAAATGTGCCTTACTAAATGCTATATTAGTGCCCTGTCGCGTAGGTTCTTAAAAAAGATTATGTAATGAGCGTTGAGAGATATCTCGCTGTCCACGTCCTTAATGAAATATGTTTTGCGTTAAGACAAATGCGCTTAAATTTCTAAGATGGCAACCCTTTGTAAAAATATCAACTACCGAACCGTTAGTCTAGAGCATTAGATCGTCAATTATTATTAAAACCTGTTTTTACCGGCAAATTGCTCCATATCAGGTTAACTTTTCTGCAACTCCACTGAGATATCTTTAAATAATGGTTGTCATTCGCCGTAAAACCAGATAATTTTTTGAAAAGCTGTATCGGAGACAGTTTCGATATTTTTTAGAAAACGAACTATAAAATACAATTTCCCACACCCCGATGACCCCGCTGCTATTGCTCGAAGAGCAGGTGAAAGAGGGTAATAGCGTTGCTTGATCGGTTCTGAACATGTTAAAATTTTATGTTCAAGAAAAGAAGTGTAACCCATAGTATCAGCAGCTGTAGGAAAAGCGGTTTCCAAAAGTGCCTGTAAAGAAAATTGTTCAAGAGGAGTAAGTTCGGAGAAGGAATTTAAATATTCAGAAATGGAGTCTATCCAAGGAGAAGTGCCAAAAGACCATTGCCCATTTCGAAAATCTGGTACAAAGTTTATCGCTCGCCAAAAGTCAATGCCCAAAATAAAAGCTTGTGATACTTCAGGTACCACTAGTGCATCCAATACGACAGATTTATCTTCCATAGTTAAAGGAAGAGACAAGTGGCCCAAAATGTGGCATTTACTACTATTCGCCAAAGCACAAAGCGACGAAGATGAGGAAGTAAAGAGAGGTGTAGGCGTTGTAATGTTTGCCAACCCAGAGCACCCACTATAGTACGTGAAAACCCGCTGTCCAATAAACCCTTAACAGTGTAACCGAAAATTAAAATGTTTAGATATGGTCGCTCGTCATTGCGAACACTCGCGAAAATAAAGTCCAATAGATAGCGCTGTTTGTCAGCTAACCCGAAAAATAGAGAATCCGAGATTAAAGAGGTGGTTGAATCTTCCACTCGGTCAGGAAATTCTGAAATTAGTTTTTTTGATTTTTCGTACAGACAGGACAGCTCATTTTGGTGTAGCCAGGTTTTCCGCAACCATAAAAATGTTTGTTTTGAGGTTCAGGACACCTCGGTGAGGTATGGCCCTGTTTGGGACAGTTGCAACAGCGTACAGAAGCAATTTCCCACTGACTAAAGGTCTAGGCATCTTTGAAGAAGTTGAATAATCGCTATGAGGATCGACATAAGCAAGATTCGGTTCAAGAAGTCTCGTAGAACGTCTAGAAGGTGGAGGTTTAAAATTATCTATAGCATATTTATTATATTCCAGCTTTTTCCCTAAAGAAATTAATTGAGTAAGAGAAGTGATTTCTACTAGAGCCAAAGAAGTTTGGTAATAAGGAGTAAGATTACGTCGTACTATTAGTAATTGTTGGTCTTGGTCTTCCGAAAGAGGAGTAAGAAGTCGTTGAAATAACCCTTGCATCATAGCTACATAAATTCCTATCGTTTCAGGCGCCCCCATCGTTAGAGATTTAATTTCATTCAGAAGTCGTTCATCAAAGTCAACCGGAAAAAATTCAGACTTGAGTAAAGTCACGACGTCCGCCCAAGAAGACAGTGAGACTGTTTGAGCCCTAAACAATAATAATGCTTTTCCGGTTAATAATTCAGGACAAGCAGAGAACAGATAGCTGTGAGTTAAACCTCTAGTCGAAGCCAGTTCCTCAATACGTGTAAGAAATTCTACTGGTGAAGTAGTACCTTCCCCCCGAAAACGTTAGATTAAGTTTTGCTGCAGAAAAATATTTAGGAGAAGCAGCGATAGCAGAAGAAACAGTAGGCATAGCAGAAAAAGGTTTTGTTGTCGAAACATGACCTTCAGAATCTGATGAAAGATATTCAGGTTCACAATCAGAAGTTGATTTCGTAGCAGAAGGGGTAGAAGAACCAACTTGTGAAAAACTCACAGAAGTAGAAGGTTTGCCTTTTCGATAACTCGATTCGACCTCAGATCGTATCATCTGGAAAGACAGCAGAAGTTGATTTTTCTCTGAGATTTCCTCAGCTGAAGTAGCTTTCATACGTTCACAACGTCTTTGAGCATGAACTCAAAGAGTTCGCATACGTTTAAACGAAACAGTAGTGGTATCTCCCGAAAAGGTTGAAAGGGCAGTCGTAAGTTCTTGTTCTGGTGAGCGTACAGCAGCCAAATCAGTGTTAAAGTCAATTTGTTGCTCGACGCCAGTCAAAGATTTAGTTGTGTCTAATTCTAGAGCACTACGCACAGCCTTACGTAAAAGTTCTACAGGGATATCGGAAGGTATTTCTCGAGAAGTTAATTCATATTGAAGTTCAGCTTTGAGTAAGCAGTTTATCTCTATTTTCCATAAGTTAAATAAAATTTAAATATTTAACAAGAATAAACTGTCTAAAAAAAAGTTGGTACTAATTGTGAAATAGTGTCGGTATACTATTCACAGCAATCAAATAAATTTATAAACCTAAGGTGAGAAATTCCAAAATAATTTGTACAGAACTTTCGAAACAACTACCCTAATCTAAATCTAAACACAAAAGCTAATAACTAAAGTAAATAATAAGACCTCAATAAAAAATAGTTTTACATTTCACCATTATATCAGTATAATAGGTACATAACAAATACTTATAGCAAAAAAATTTTAATAGGGACAGAAAAGAGTTTTAGAAATGTCGGCTCATACAGTTGGAGGGCCAGAAAAAGTATCTTCATCTGTTACGTGCAAACTTCAACTTTGTACCCAAAACATACCCTAACAGAGGAGATACCTTTATAGGACTGCCGGTAGCTCGGTCACGGTAGAGGTGGAGGGGTTCTACAGTGATGCAGTTGGTATTAGTAAGCTGAAAGAGAAGAGAGGGCGCCAGCTAGAACAATAAATCAGCCAGCCCTAGATAAATAGATAATTTGCCACTTTTCTAGCCAAGCAACAAATATGTGAAAGGATCTGAGCACTAGGAAAAGTAATTGTAATGCAGAAAGTCCCCAAAGCAAAAGCGGTATATTAATTACAAGTTATGGCAATATATAGTTTGCATTTGTATGTACACACACATAGAATTTAATTTATATTCCCCAAAAGGTAAAAGGGAGACAATTCCCTAAATAAATAATTAATTCAATTGTGTTACACAAATCGTTAACCACAGAGATAATACTTAGAATACTTGTGCTCTTAAAGACACAATATAGCAAACTACCCAAAGAGTCTAATACTAGAATTTGGATAATGAAATCAAGTTAAATTTACATCCAAAAATGGCAAAGTAATACCCAGAATTTCAAAGCTAAGTTATGCTAAAATATAGGTTTATAGTCTTTAATAAAATACAGTAAAAAGGTAATTTAAGCATTCCCCAAGTTGTAAAGGCACATTGAATAAAAGATTATAGTAATAATACAATTACTATGAATAACGCAGTAAACAAATATAACAGAAATGATCAGGTGGTTTATAAAATCTTTAACTAGAATCTGTTGAGCTGAATGCATCCAGTTACACAGTTTCTTACAAAACAGTGTTTAAATACATAGATTACCAATAGGCATGGTAATTTTTATACTCAAAAATTTACCCAAAGCAATTTTATGTAAAAGCGCAAAAAGTTGTGCAATAACACTTAAAGTTTTATCAAAAACACTTACTTAGGTCTATACAACTTAAACGATTGGTTACAGATTAATCAATGCATTAAGGTATCCAAAGGACCTTGAATATGAGTGATTTAAAACTTATCTTTCAAATCCCGGAAAGTTATAATTTCAAATATTTCACAGGTGTTCCACCCTTGAAAGTCAGGTCTCTTCCTAATTATGTAATAAGTAACACACTTCATCAGCCAAATGAGAGTATGTGCGACTATGTACGAATTATATGCAAATGTACTACAGCGTACCTATATCCATTTACATAGCATACAAGTATATTTAGATGGTGTACGAAAAGTACGCTATGTGGCGTACAAAAAGTACTTCTAAAATTATATACATACAGCCAAATGAAGGTATGAATATCAATCTTACCTTCAATGAGGTGAGAATCAGAAAAGTATTAATGGTAACGTTCAGAAATGGATTCAGTCAAGTACGAGTATGAGAACAGCTGATAACCGTCTCGAACAGCTAAATAGTAATTGCGTTCCCCTAAAATAAAAATAAATCTAGCAACCGTTAAAGTAGGTTGTTACATTCTTACCAGCGAATCTAAAGTGTAAAAACAACTTCGTGGTTACAGAGAAATTTGTGAGGTTAAGTCTAACCTCTTTAAATGATTTTCTTACTGGATTTAGTTCTTAAATCGAACCAGATCGATTGTCTGAAAGTAATACGTTGTAGAAAAACCAAGCGTGACAAGAGCTCACCTGCTTTCAGTATTTCCTATATATCCGATATAAATCGCTTGTACCCATTAATTATAGCGCTTCGGCACAAAATTTAGAAAAATGTTATAAAACCGATAATCATCGATGGGCTAAATAAAGTCCAGCAATTTAGACTTTTCTTTCAGGAAACAACAAAATGGCTTTTCTTTCGTCAAGAAACAGACAGGAGGTAAAGTTAAAAGTCAAATATCCGGATGTCAAACCGATATATACCAGTGACTCCCAACACATGCAGTTGAAACATAACCTATAAGTGACCATCAAAAAGTTTACCCAAACACTACAGAAATGTTTTTAATTGTAAAGCGTAATATATTCAAGAAACTACAAAGATAAGCTTAGAGAAATGTCATTATTTTTATAAAAATAGAAAGTTCAAAGAACTACGAGTAATCCATAAATTTTAATAGATCGCAAAAATTTACTTAATCGTACAGCAAAAGTAACGAATGTAACACTGTGTCTGTGTCTGTGTCTGTGTCTGTGTCTGTGTCAGTGTCTGCGATTGTCTGTGTCTGTGTCTGTGTCCGTGTCTGTGTCTGTGTCTGTGTCTGTGTCTGTGTCTGTGTCTGTGTCTGTGTCTGTGTCTGTGTCTGTGTCTGTGTCTGTGTCTGTGTCTGTGTCTGTGTCTGTGTCTGTGTCTGTGTCTGTGTCTGTGTCTGTGTCTGTGTCTGTGTCTGTGTCTGTGTCTGTGTCTGTGTCTGTGTCTGTGTCTCTGTCTGTGTCTGTGTCTGTGTCTGTGCCTCTGCCTGTGTCTGCTTCTGTGTCCTTGTACGTGTCCGTGTCTTTGTCTGTGTCTGTGTCTGTGTCTGTGTCTGTGTCTGTGTCTGTGTCTGTGTCTGTGTCTGTGTCTGTGTCTGTGTCTGTGTCTGTGTCTGTGTCTGTGTCTGTGTGTGTGTGTGTGTGTGTGTGTGTGTGTGTGTGTGTGTGTGTGTGTGTGTGTGTGTGTGTGTGTGTGTGTGTGTGTGTGTGTGTGTGTCTGTGTCTGTGTCTGCGTCACTGTCTGTGCTGGTACTATTCATATACATATATATATATATATATATATATATATATATATATATATATATATGAATAATAATTAATAAGTCAATTCTACGTTTTCTTGAAGTGCATACCTATCCAAACATGCTATTTTCCCCATAACACTACGAAACACAAATTTATCCTAACATAATAACACTGAAAGGTAGTGAAACTGCGTACTTGAGCGCAGCAAGTATGAATATTAACATTGACGAGGAGGGCAAGTCGCGAGATTAACTTGTGATAAGGTAAATTCAACCTTTAAATTATCTGGAATTATTAATACAGCATAATCCCCTCTCTGGGACTCTTAAAGATATTTCATACGTAATCCCTGAAAAGGAAAATTTATGTACATAAACAACAGGAATAGTTGACGTTAGAAAGGTAGCTTCCAACTTGTCTTTCGTTTTATAATATACAAACACACATCCCCCCTTTAACTATAACAAATTCAAGTAGATGTAAATAGTCGCCATGCTGATGTAAATAACATATTTTCACATCCGCATTAATGCGATTATATTACTTCACAAATGAAGAAATAATTTTTGAAGAAAAACTTCTCTAGGAATGGGGATTTACACTGAGAAAACAGAAATCTGAGAAATTTTCTAAAATATAGTTCTACACTACAACAAAATGGCCGTTTTAAAAGAACCGCACCTTCGGAAAAAGGTATTCAACAGAATTGTCCTTATCAAATTCTTTAAAAATGTTAAAAAGATGTTTGTTTTCAATAAAACATGATTAGTAAAATGGAATTATTCAATGGTATCACCATCTAGGGGTGATTTAACAAAGTGGCAGTACATATAAAAATGTAAAGATTTGAAAATAACCACAACCAACGTATAGATGGTACTAGCAGGTTTTTTTAAGAATTTTGTTATGAAATACAAAGGTAAATACGAAAAGAATTAATTTCTTTATAATCCAGAAAAGTAAACGCAATAAAAGAGAATCATTTAATCCATTATAATAAATAGTAAAGGCAGTAATTACAGGGAAGTTAAATCATTAAGGTAGAGAAAGCAATCAATCAAAGAAACCCAGCCCAAAAGTAAGAATAAGGGAAAAGAGAGAAGAAAGTTATATGCGCAGCGTTAATCACGCATATACCACCAGACATATCCACCAAGCGTATAACTCAAGCAATCCACGAAAGAACAGCCTGACTCCAAATGCCCACGTGAGTCCTTCGGCATTCAGCCGATACGAGTAAAAAAATATAATAATATAAAAGCAAAAGGAGAGCATACCGTGAAGCGATAATGCTTCCAAAAAAAAATAAAACAAAAAGGTTTGTTACTACAATTACGAAAGCAAAGCGGATAAGGAGGAGGTAATTGGGTAGGGTGGTTGCCGTCGTCCCATTCATTCCAGTAACGTAAGTAATCGAGTGGTATATAAGGAACCTAAAGAGACTAAAAAGAACAGTATAAGAAGAAGAAAGAAAGAAAACCCAACCCACAGGAAAGGTAACCCACTCTCAGCCGAACTTAAGGGCGGGTAGCCTAAAAACCCAAAACCCCAGAAAAAAACCATCCCAACCCATCAGAGAAGAAAGGCCAAAATGTTTTGTCCCCTTCGCCGAAAATGTGAAATGAGGCCCATTACAGACCCCAACTCAATCCTATAACACCATCAACTAGCACAGATGAAATTCCATAGGTGCTATTAAGAAATAGTAGGAGAGAAAGAGAAAATCTCAGTTACGGCGAAAATATACCCCATTGACTCTGATTCCCGAGATTCCGTGGTCGCCAAAACTAGCACGGGGAAGGCGAACCCATCCCATTAATCTTAGGTATATTCATGACATCATTCAGTCAGGAAACTAGTGTAGATTTAGATCAAAGGTAGTAGACAGGAAAGTAAAATGAAAAGGGCAAGCCTCCAAAGACTTCCCTGAGGAAATTAGTAGGCAAGAACTCTGGAGAAATACAGACATTAGGAGAGAAGGGACCGGATGTAAGTTCACGAATGACAAAGAAGATATGCCCAACCAACCGCCCAAAACGGAGAAAGAAACCAGAACGACAGCTGTCGTCAACAACCAGAGCGAGAGAGGAAGAAAAGTTTAAACGTGAAGTTTGTGTCATTTGCGGCGTCTAGGATAGCGAAGGGAAGTATCGGAAAGAGGGTGGGGACAGCATGTACCTAATTAGACACAAGAGTCGGAGTCAGAGAAGTCGTCAGCCGGTATATGTGGCTTCAGATCCTTGACGTGGTAAACCCCTAAGGATTTCCCCGAGCGATCTTTTAATTCGTAAGTGCAAGTAAGTTTCGCTTTAAAGTAACGAGCAACATCTGACAGAACGTAATTGTGTTTCCACGCACTATCCCTTAACTTAAATTGAACAGGTCTACGTCGCAGATTATAGCGTAGATTACGAGCTTGATAGGCCTTAGTCAGTCCTTTATTTATGTCCGAGCGAATAGTCAAACTGACAAACCTGTTCATTGTCCGGAGGTACAGCACGATCTAGATCCACCAGTGGGAAAGAAGGCGGGGGACCTAAAAGATCAAACAACATATGTTTTCGTCAAAATAACGCATAGTGAGGAGAATAACCAATAACTTCGTAATTTACAGAACTAGTAGAACACCAAATCTTAGCTAAATTAACATCCTACCTACGTTGATTCTGAGTGGTATAAAAAGATATAACGGTTTTAAAAACTCTGCTAATTCTTTCAGCAGGATTGGCTCTAGGATTATATTTAGCGTTACAGAGAATAGTAGTTCGATAATCGGAGCATAATTTAGTAAATTCTTTACTGAGAATCTGTACACCATTATCACTAATGATATATTGTGGAGTACCTAACATCAGAAAGATATTGCCTTCCGCTACTTGAGAAACAGTAGAAACGAGAGCATGACGTAAGGTAAAGAAACAAGCAAATTTGGTAAAGCAATTAGCCACAATTAAACCGCAAGCATGTACCTTGGTGGATCTAGGAAGAGGTCCGACGGTATCAAGACATAAGATTTGCCAAGGTTTCATAGGTTTGGCTCTTGGTGGTGGAAAATCAGATTGAGCGCACTGTTTGATTTTATGTACGGAACAGACAGCACACAGACGAATATATCAAACTACATCTGCACGAAGTGCAGGCAAGTAATAATGCACAGCAATCCTATGGATAGTTTTAGTAACTCCAAAGTGACCAGATGTTGGAAGATCATGATTTTCAGATAAAATTCTTTTGCGCTATTCCTTAGGAACGACAATTTTCCAAACAGTTAAAGAAGAATCAGAAGAAGAAAATTTGGGGCGTTTATAAAGTAAACCGTCCTTTACGAACCAAGAAGGAAATTTCCTAGAAGATTTAGAGATATAAGACATCGTGCTTAGATACCATTTAACATGGACAGGTAAAGTAACTAGAGAAGTCGAAGAAGCAGGAGTTATACAATCTATTTTAGGAACGGATCCAGGAAGAGTATCAGGGGCAATGTGTTCTTTTTCTTTCTGATGAATGATAGAGAAATTGTTTCGTTGTAGATGAATCGCCCATCGACAGAGACGTCCTGTAGGATTTTGTAATTTGTTAAGCCAAATCGCCGAATGGTGGTCGGTAATAACAGTAAAATGAGAACCTTCAATATAGGGACGAAATTTGTCTATAGCCCATATTACAGCCAAATATTCTTTCCGGGTTGTCGAATGGTAACGTTCAGCCTCAGCCAATGATCGGCCAATATAGCTGTTAACTTTGTCACCAGTAGGAAATTGTTGACACAACACTGCACCGATACCAAACTCAGACGCATCCGTTTGAATGACAATCGGTTGTGAGAAATCAGGACAAGAAGGGATAGCAGCTGACACTAAACATTCTTTTAAAAAGATGAATGCCGTTTCGCATTCAGAGGACCAGATGAACGGAGTATTATTTTTAGTAAGAGAAGTTGGGTATGAAACCGCGATACCAACTCGGCATATCGACTAAGCGACGCATGTCCGAAAGGTTTGCCGGACCAGGTATAGAGAAAACCACGATATTTTATCTGGATCTACCAAGAGTCCATCTTTATTGACTACGTCATCTAAGTATTTTAATTCAGAACAGCAGAAATGACATTTATCCTGTCTCAAAGTGAGACCTGCAGAAGGCAGACGTTGAAATATTTTTTCCAAAACTTCTAGATATTTCTCTAAAGTTGATGTAGCTAAAACAATGACAAGATAACCGAAATAGTAAGGTTCCAAGTCTCCCCTCAAAACTCGATCAATTAATCTTAGAAAAGTAGTCGGTAAATTCTGTAGGCCAAAAGGCACGTTAATAAATTGAAAATGTCTACGTCCAGGGACTGTGAAAGCAGTAATAGAATTCGATTCTACGGACAGAGGAATCTGCCAGTAAACGGAGCCAATGTCTAAGCTAGAAAGATAACGTGAATCGCGTAAACGGTCCAGAATGGAAGAAATGTAAGGCTAAGGATAAGAATCCTTCTCCGTTACAGCATTTTCCTTGAGAAAGTTCACAAAAAAACGGTGAGTCGCTTTTCTTCTTGACCAAGACAATTCGGCTAGACCACGGTCTATTAGAAGGTTCTACTACGCATAACTGAAACATAGTGTTCAATTCAGCATTAGCTACTTGTTGTAAAGCAGGAGAAAGTGGATAATATCGCTGTTTGATTGATTCAGCAGTAGTTCGAATGTCGTGGTGTACTAGAGTAGTGCATCTCAAAGTAGAGGAATTTTGAAGAGAGTTATCCACCAAGGATTTTAGGGAAGATTGTTGAGACAAAGGAAGATCAGAGAAAGAACTGAAGTGTTCAGAAGAAATAGATTCATCGTTACCAAATGTGCACTGTCCTTTACGAAGATCAGGCACGCAGTATATCGTCTTCCAGAAATCGATAACCAAAATTAATTTATGAGGTACTCCAGGCACCACTAACATATCTAACATAATTGTTTTAGACTCTACAGTGAATGGTAAAGCAAGTTGACCTAGAATGTTGCAAGTGTTGCCATTTGCAAGAGTACAAGCAACAAACGTACCCACGGATGAAGATAGCCCTATGTTTGTAACATTTGCCAACCCGAATTTCCTAAAATAGTTCGATAAGCGCCAGAGTCCAAAAGACCTTGCAAAGAATAACCAAAAATTCGGCATTAAGATATGGTCGCTCATCATAACGAACACTAGCGAATATACAGTCCCGAAGGATACCACTAAAATCAGGTACACCAGAAAAGGCAGTTTCCCAGATTATAGGTAAGATAGAATGATCTCCTTGCTTAGAAGATTTATCAGTTAGTTTGAAGATCTAGATACACATACTGGGTAAGTAGTTTTTGTAAAACCGGGCTTATCGCAGCCATAACACTGTTTATTTTGCGAAGGTGGACAATGTGGTGAAGTATGTCCACTCCCAGAGCAATTCCAGCAGAGATTAGTAACAGCATTTGAAGGTAAGTTATTAGATTGAGAAGGTTGAGAATCGATGTAAGCTAAACTAGGTTCCAAAAGTTGTGAAGTTTTTGGGGGTTAAGATATTCCATAAAGTATGAATTTTGTTCGATCTTTTTCCCTAAAACGATTAGTTGTGAAAGCGTAGACACATCAGTTAAAGCTAAAGCATTTTGGTAAAAGGATGTTAGGTTACGCCGTACATAATATAACTGCTTATGATCAGGAAGCGGAAGTGGAACCTTTTATCATAATCCAAAGGCAGAAATTCGGTTTTAAGTAAAGTGACTACATCTTTTGTAGAAGCCAACTCGTTTTTGCGAGCACGATATAGTAGTAATATTTAATTACTCAGGGATCACTGAGAACAAAAATTGGTAAGTTAAACCGCGAGAAACACTTAACTCTTCAACACGTATCAGAAAGGCAAATTCGGATAGCAATATGCCAGTGAAATTGCAACACAGGTAAACAGGTAAGAGTCATTGGAAATACGGCGAATATAAATGTACGTAATCTTTCGTCAAAGCTGCAGTGATCCTAGTTTAATGCCGTGTATGATACATAACAGATTCGGAAGTAAAACTGACAATGCAATGTTTATTTAGACGAGCGATAAGGAAAGATCGAACCTGATTGTTGAACGAGTACGTATACTTTATTCACTATAGGCTTATTTCCATCCTCGTCATGGGAGGACAGCTACCAATAGTCAGTTACGCGCATTCCCATTACCGAGCACATCGTAGCAATATCAAGAGCGAGACGAAACGTACGTAACGTATTACCTTAACAGCAACCAGTACACGAAGAAAACGAACGCAAAACGAACTGTTTAAATGTATTTCCTTTAGTTTACTTATCGTTGTTTTAGCCTAAAAGAAAGGTTCTAATTATAATGAGCTTGAAGAAAATCGAGTCAACTCACCATGTCGATGTAAGTAACAAATTTTTACCTCCACGTTAATGCGATTATATTACTTCACAAATGAAGGAATAATTTTTGAAGTAAAATTTCTCCTCTATAAATGGTGATCTACACCGAGAAACAGATATTAGAAACATTTTCTAAAATACAATTTTGCACCACACCAAAATGGCCGTTTTAAAAGAACCAAACCTTCGGAAAAGGTATTCAACAGAAATGTTCTTATCAAATTTTGTAAAAATGTTAAACATATGTTTGTTTTGAATAAAACATGATTAGTAATATGCAATTGTTCAATGGCATCACCATCTCATGGTGGTTTAGCAAAGTGACAGGTACCTATAAAAATGCAAGAATTTAAAAATAACCAGAACCCGGGTATAGATGGCACTAGCAGGTATATTTTAAGAATTTTGTTTTGAAATACAAAGGTAAATCCGGAAAGACATAATTCCTTTAAAACGTAGAAACGTAAACGCAATAAAGAAAATCATTTAATCAACTAGAGTAAATGGCAAAGGCAGGAAATACAGAAAAGTTAAACCAATAAGATAGAGAAGTAATTAACGAGTAAACTTAAGTAAATAACAACCCTAACGATTCAGGTTACAGATAAATTTTGCTTTTTTCAAACAGTAATAATCAGAGAAAATTTATACACTCGATCAGAAAGTACCCGATATCGATTTTTGATTACAAGTCTTGTATGTCTCGTTTCAATTGTCTAATTTTGGTTTATTTTTCATACACTAGTTCTTTTATTTAGTTTCAGTTTAATAACAGAGATACTTCTTTATTTCTTAATCAATGTTTATTTCAGTTTCAGCATGAAATTTTAATTCCTTCTTTTGATTCTGATTCACTTATCAATTCTAATCATGATCATTGATTTTCCTTCATTCCATTTACTAATGATTTCTATTTGTAATTCGTCTTGTATGTTCCCGTTTCCTTTCCTCATTCCTAATTTTCTTTCTTCAAACACTAGTTTTCAAGTTTCAATTTTAGGAGATCCTCATTAAATTCTACTTGCATTTTCATCTCTTTAACCTCTTTTTTGATTTCCCTCTGTTCTTCTTTCACATCCTTTTGATCCACGAATTTCCTTCACCATTTCTAATAATTCATCCAATTGTCTGTCCGTACCCTTCTTATGATTCCTCTTCGTTGAATTTCAGAAAAACGCTACGAAATTTTTCACACTTTGTTTCGTTTACCTTCGTCCGCTGTATGTTCATCGCTATCCTGATCTATTTTTTTAAATTCTGTTAGATCCATTCTTTCTTTTTCATGCTTACTAAAGTGTTGCTTTTTATCGTACTCTGTAGAAATTCGAGGCTATACTACACGTCGGACCCTTCCTTCTACCTGTGCGTATTTTCTTATAAATTCTGTTGTCTAATTTTCCTATCCATCTTGCTTACATTGTTATTATCTATAACCTTGTCGATTTTTAATCACCAATTTTATGCTTTACCTTACTAGGGTTTAAGGTATGGCTATCCATTTGCTTAATTATGGCTTGCGCTTGCTCGATTTTTATACTTATTTTCATCCTCTCTTGACCTCTAATTTGACTAATAATTAGGTCTCTTACCATTTATTACGACTGTATTCTTTCCCTATAAGGTGTGTGACCTATCCATTTGCATAGCACGAATGTGGTATGACAACGTCATTTTTTCCATAAGTACTATACAAGAAATGTTGAAGTAGCCTATATATATACTATATATATGCATATAAAATTATATATATATATATATATATATATATATATATATATATATATATATATATATATATATATATATATATATATATATATATATATATATATATACAGGGTGACCCAAACTCGATGGCCAAAACGAAAACAGCTGATTCCTCTGGCCAAAAGTAACAAAACATTGTTAATACAGGATGTGTCTATTGTTGATGGTTTCCAAGATTTTAACTTTATTTTTTAAATCACGCTGTATCTTCCAAAATGGAAGAGTTACAAGAAAACACGTTAGGAGAAATTTGTAGAAGATGAAATTGCCTTAGAGAATATTGAATTCATTCGAGACAAACTCATCATTCAACATTTTTAATGACATAATGAATTCAGAAATGATTTTTTTTCAAATCCCAAGACAAATTTCCAAGAGGAATATTTTTCCAATAGAGATAGATTTGATACATGGCCGATAGAGGAAAAACTTCCTTTTTTCATTAGCTTCACAACGATATGAAAAAAACTTATGGTTGACGTACTAATTACTGAATTGTTACAGGAATACACCTCAGGAAAAAACTTTTAGAGCATAAAATTACCTTCAAAAATATGGTAGAGTAGATGAGAATTGACGATTTGTCCCTCACTTTTCAATAAATCTGTACATTTACGGCAAGAAATACGTCTCCTTTACTGATATCTTTTCATCACCGTAGCAACGACTTGACATTAGTAAGTTAGTTGTCAAAATTTGTTTGCTATTACAGTTTTGCTGATTTTAATACGAGTTCTTTCTGTTGTAGTGATATTGTAATTTAGTTTTTGAGTCGTTCTTGTTCTTGTTATTATTATTGTTCTTGTTCGTGTTCGTGTTTTCCTTCCTGAGTCATGTTTTCAAATGAAGAATATGCCGATATTCATTATTATTATGGTGTTGCCCAAGGGAATGCGAGTGAGGGTGCTAGACTGTATGCAGCTGCTTTCCCAAAGGATCCTAAGAGATCAAGAGGAATTTCATAATGTTGAGAGGATTGACGACGTAATCCAGCATTTCGCAGCAAATCCTGAGACTAGCTTGCGGCGGCCATCCAATGTATTGCAGATGCCACGAGAAACAATACGGAGAACTCTTAAGGCTGACGGAAGACGTGCGTATCACGTGACGTGAGTTCAAGAACTTTTAGATGGAGATCTAGGTCGGCGGATTGAGTTTTGCCAATGGTATCTCAATTCAGTTAGGAATGATCGAGATTTCCAAAAAGCAATCTTGTGGACGGATGAGGCCACCTTTACAAGGTCAGGCATCTTCAATATCCATAACACGCACGTCTGGGCACATGAGAACCCACACATTATGAGACCAAATAGCTTTCAACACCAGTTCAATGTTAATGTTTGGGTTGGTTTACTCAACAATCAACTTATTGGTCCATATATTATGCCAGATAGAGTCAATTCAGTGATTTCTTTGAATGTCCTTCAAGAAAACCTCCCTGAATTGATGGAGGAGGTTTCATTGGCAACAAGAGCAGATATGTGTGTTCAACTTGATGGTTGTCCTGCCCACTACGGAAAAGGTGTGACAGATTGGCTAAACGAACATTATCCCCAACGTTGGATTGGAAAAGGTGGTACAGTGGCGTGGCTTCCAAGATCTACAGACCTCACCCCTCTTTCTTGATAAATTCTTCTTGGGAAAGCAGCTGCATACAGTATAGCAGCATCACTCGCATTCCCTTGGGCAACACCATAATAATAATGAATATTAGTATATTCTTCATTTGAAAACATGACTCAGGAAGGAAAACACGAACACGAACAAGAACAATAATAATAACAAGAACAAGAACGACTCAAAAACTAAATTACAATATCACTACAACAGAAAGAACTCGTATTAAAATCAGCAAAACTGTAATAGCAAACAAATTTTGACAACTAACTTACTAATGTCAAGTCGTTGCTACGGTGATGAAAAGATATCAGTAAAGGAGACGTATTTCTTGCCGTAAATGTACAGATTGATTGAAAAGTGAGGACAAATCGTCAATTCTCATCTACTCTACCATATTTTTGAAGGTAATTTTATGCTCTAAAAGTTTTTCCTGAGGTGTATTCCTGTAACAATTCAGTAATTAGTACGTCAACCATAAGTTTTTTTCATATCGTTGTGAAGCTTATGAAAAAAGAAAGTTTTTTCCTTTATCGGCCATGTATCAAATCCATCTCTATTGGAAAAATATTCCTCTTGGAAATTTGTCTTGGGATTTGAAAAAATCATTTCTGAATTCATTATGTCATTAAAATGTTGAATGATGAGTTTGTCTCGAATGAATTCAATATTCTTTAAGGCAACTTCATCTTCTACAAATTTCTCCTAATGTGTTTTCTTGTAACTCTTCTAGTTTGGAAGAAACAGCGTGATTTAAAAAATAAGTCCACGAAATTGAAAAAATTTAAAAAAGTTAAAATCTTGAAACCATCAACAATAGACACACCCTATGTATATAATAATATTATATATATCATATATATATATATATATATATATATATATATATATATATATATATATATATATATATATATATATATATATATATATAATATAATATATATACACGTGGCCAAGATAAGGATGCCCACTATGGGGATCTCGGAAACAGTAAGAGATGAAAGGTCTGTTAAATGGAAAAAAAGTTACGCATTTCAGAGGATGTATTTATGGTCTTTGTAGAACTCCAGTATCTCTTTTAGTTTTTGAGATATTTGAAAAAAATTTAATTTTCTGATTTTCGTTTTTATTTCTGACCTTATTTGAAGAGCTATCAAGAAAAGAAGAGCACATTTTCATTGCCACTTTTCTAGCTCTACTTAATGCTGTTATTCAATTTTTGATACAACGTTTCGTTTGTTAGCAACCATCATCAAATTTATTTTTTTAAATACACGAAAAAATTATTTTTGCCATATTTAAATTCTCTCCTTGATTCAGAATTCAACGATATATCACGCATTATATTTTTGATTGGTTTCGGATGAGAAAATTCATATTCAATGTAAAACATCGAAAATTTACAGTTAAAACTAATACTAGAAACATTAGAAAACCGTAAAATTCTTATAGAACTATGTTTTGTAATTTTAAATGATAGACAAATAAAAAACAAATTTATTTTAAAGGTTAATAAAGTCACAAACGATGTTCAAAAAGATACCCGTTATTCTCTAAGCATAAATAGCATCTTCTAACTGTAGGATCTAAAACATTCTTCAGCATTTGAGGAGTAACACTAGCAAACGCTTCGAGAACTAATCTTTGTAAAATTGCTTCGTTTTAAATATCGTTTCCATAAATGTAATTTTTAATGTATCCCCAAAGAAAAAAATCCAAAGGTGCTATATCTGGAGAACGGGCTGGCCACAATACATTTGTATGAGTGCCAATACATCTTTCCGGAAATATAACTGACAGGTATTCTCTGACAACTCTGGAATTATGTGCTGGTGCACCGGTCTGCATTTAAGACACTTCAACTTCTTGGAAAGGCAAATCATTCAAGCTATCTCTAATTCATTTTGGAGTAAAATTTGGTAACGTTCAGAATTTAAGGACTCGTGGTAAATGAAGACCTATAATTCGTACCTAATATAGCATTCACATATTAAATCCGAAACGGTGTTGGTGTTTGGCCGTTTTGTACAGACGTGGATTTACTCTTGCCCAATGAATTGACGTATACAAATTTCTACGATTAAAAATTCCATTATTATTAACCATGGAATGCAAATTTCTCCTGTTTCTTTAGAACAAATGAACTGTGGAATGGGGTATGCCTGTTGCCTCTTCAATTTCCCTCATTGCAAGGTTTTTTGCGATATTTTACAGGTTTTTTGAACGAACCATATTCTTTTAGGTTAACTGCTAATATGCGAAAAGTTCTTTTGTGAGGTTGACGCCTTTCTGGATATTTGTTATTTCGGCTTCAGAACAATTACGTTGACACAAAATGTTACACGTCAGTATATCGAACTTTTCATTATTTGAAAAATGTGCTCCTACCATATTGTTTTTAGGTAAACACAAAATGTAATTAACTCAAAGACCACAACAATCAATTATGACAGGTAGGTAAACAAAATGCAAAGCCAACTTATTTTTATCAAATGCATCAGTACGGCGGAAGATGTATTTTAACTGTTTAATTGATAGTATTTTCACTAAATACCTACATACTTGTGAATTATTTTATTGGCAACAGGCATTAGAAAATGAGAAAACATTACTTTATAATAATCTAAGTACGTAGTTAAGTACGTTTTCGATGTTTTACATTGAATATGAATTTTTTCATCCGAAACTTATCAAAAATATAAAGTGTGCTATATCGTTGAATTCAGAATCAAGGAGAAAATTTAAATATGGCAAAAATAATTTTTTCGTGTATTTAAAAAAGAAGTTGGTGATGGTTGCTAACAAACGAAAAATTGAATAACAGCATTAAGTAGAGGTAGAAAAGTGGCAATGAAAATGTGCCCTTCTTTTCTTGATAGCTCTTCAAATAAGGTCAGAAAAAAATGAAAACGAAAATCAGAAAATTAAATTTTTTTCAAATACCTCAAAAACTAAAAGAGGTATTCGAGTTCTACAAAGACCATAAATACATCCTCACAAATGCGTAACATATTTGTTCCATTTAACCGACCCTTCCATCTTTTACCGTTTCCGAGATCCCCATAGTGGGCATCCTTATCTTGGACACGGTATATATATATATATATATATATATATATATATATATATATATATATATATATATATATATATATATATATATATTATATATATTTAATTATAATATTTTAATGCTACGGTGCATGTTCTCTATATGCATAATGTTAATACCAGTAATTATACGGTAACAGTAGGCCCATCAATCAACATTTCTTGTGTACTACTAATGGAAAAAATGACATTGTTATTAAGACGTGTTTTCTTAAACAGTGTATTTAGAAGCTCCGTTATTAAAAGTGCCTCTGGACTGTACATACATGAAAAAAGAGTGGGTGCAAAACTAAATAAAGTTAATAATAAGGAGATATAAAATAGGGAAAGAGTACAGTCGTAATAAATGGTAAGAGGCCTAATTATTAGTAAAATTACAGGTCACGGGAGGATGAAAATAAGTATAAAAATCGAGCAAGCGCAAGCCATACTCGTGCGAAGCAAATCGATAGGCCACATACCTTACAACCCATAGTAAGGTAAAGCATAAAATCAGGTGGATTTAAACAACGACAAAGGTTTTTACTTAGATAATAACAACTAAGTAATAAGAAAGGAAAAATTAAACAACAGAATTTATAAGAAAATACGCACAGATAGAAGGAAGCATCCGACAGGTGACAGGTATAATGGCCCCGAATTCCTACAAAGTGAGATGAAAAGCAACCGTGACTTTAGTAAGACTTTTGTGGAAGAGAAAAACAAATAAGAGTAATAACAGTAATAAGAAATCGAAACGGAAGATCAGGATAGCGATGAATATACTACGGACGAAGGTAAACGGAGAACAGTCTGGAAAATTTCGTAGATGTTTTCGGAAAATCAACGAAGATTAAAATGACACCCCCAAAAAGTATAAAGGAGGGTACGGACGAACAATTGGATGAAATATAGGACATTGTGAAGGAAACTCGTGGATCAAAATGATATGAAAGAAGAACAGAAGGGAATCAAAAAAGAGGTTAAAGAGATGAAAATGCAACAAGCAAAAATTAATGAGGATATCCTAAAATTAAAACTAGAAAATGAGTGTTTGAAGAAGGAAAACTAAGCGATAAGGAAAGAAAACGAGAACACAAAAGAAATAAAGAAGGTAAGTATTCGTACGTGTGTTATTAAACTGAATACTGAAATGAAAAAGAACGGGATTAATTAACAAATTAGAGGGACACTGACACACAGTCACACTGTAACGTGCAAAAATAGATTTCGGATACTCTCTGATCGATACTATAAATTTTCTCCAATTGTTACAGTTTGGAAAAACAAAAAAAAATTATCTGTAGCCTGAATCGTTAGGGTTGTCATTTACTTAAGTTTACTCGTTAAATGTTTCTCTACCTTAATGATTTAACCTTTCTGTATTTACTGCTTTACCATTTATTATAAGGATTAAGTGATTTTCTTTTATTACGTATACTTTTCTACGTTATAAGGGAATTATTTATTTTCATATTTACCTTTGCATTTCATAAAAAAATTCTTAATATAAACCTGCTAGTGCCATCTACACGTGGGTTCTGGTTATTTTCAAATTCTTACATTTTTGTAGGTACCTGTGACTTTGCTAAACCACCACTAGATGGTGACACCATTGAATAATTGCATATTTCTAATCATGTTTTATTGAAAACAAACATCCGTTTAACATTTTTACTATATTTGATAAAGACAATTCTGTTGAATACATTTTTCCAAAGGTGTGGTTTTCTTAACACGGCCATTTTGTGGTGGTGTAAAATTATATTTTAAAAAATTTGTGTGATTTGCTTTCTCGGTGTAGATCATCATTCCTAGAGGAGAACTTTTGCTTCAAAAATTATTTCTGCATTTGTGAAGTAATATAATCGCATTAACGCTGATGTAAAAAAAATATGTTACTTACAACCACATGGTGAGTTGGTACGATTTTCTTCAAGCGCGTTATAATTAGAATCCTTCTTTTAGGCTTGAACTACTATAGGTTATATGAATAAACTAATATATCTCTTACCTTTTCCTAGCTTTTACTTTTGGGTCTTGTCGTTTTAAGTTTTCCTTCTTCGTGTACTGGTTGCTGATAAGATTATATGTTATGTAGCTTTCGTCTCGCTTTTCACGTTGCTACGATGTGCTAGGAACTGAGAATGAGCGTAACTGACTAGCTGACCTGTCCTGATGAGGATGGAAATTAAACTATACTAAATAGAGTACACGTGCTCGTTCAACAATCAGGTTACTTCTTTCGTTACCGCTTGTATGAATAATCATTGCATTGGCAAGTGTACCTCCGAAACCCACCTAAACAAATATTCAGTACTAGCAAAACAGAGAGGTCGACCTTCTGTAAGTCGGTCGTCTAGACCGTTCTCGTGTGAAGGTGATGATATTAGATATGACAATGTTCAACATTTACCGGAGCGTAATGAAGAAGGGAGATGTGCAAGTAGAAGTTGTAATTCAATTGTTAGAATATACTGTGTTAAATGTAATGTGGGACCTTGTTCACATTGTAATGTAGATTTCCATACACAATTTTAATTATTATATACTTATTTTTAATATTTTAGGATTATTTCATTGTAGGTAGCGCATATAACTGGCGTTGCCATATTGCAACATACGTTTTTTTCAATAAATAGTGTTTCAATATTTTTTTGCCATATTTTGCGAATTATTTATTGTCCCTAGATACGGACAGATTAGTTTTTCCAAAATTTTTTAACCATAAAAAAACTCCGTCCTTGGATTAAGGAAACAACAGACGTGACATTGAGTAATAGAAATGGAAAATAGAATAATTATGGAGTCTAAATTCCATTTCTATTCTAATGGACTTTTAAGCAAGAATATTTATAAGGCATGTGAGATTAGTAATTATAAGAAGGCTTATTGTAAATATTACAAGCATTCCCTGGAATTACTATTGAAGTATACGCTTTAACAATTTACATAGATTTAAAATTATTCAAATGGTGGAAACTTTGTAATGAAGTTATCACGTGGAGGCAAAAAACTCATATAAAAGATAATGATACCAGAATCTCAAGGAAAAAATAGTTCGTAATGGTGTAAAAGAAAAAGGAAAGTTTTAAGAAACCCAATTGGTACAAGTAATTATAGAGTAGAGACACAAATAAAACACAATAGTAATGTCCCGACAAAGTCAAATCTGTTAATTCACAATAAACTATCAATAAATATTTAATCTTTTGGTTATATACGAGGATGTATTGAAAAATTCTTAGCCTACTATAGAATCAAACACAATTTCAAAGTCAACGTATTATATTATTCAACATAGTCTCCTATTAATTGGATGCATTTATTACAACGAACCTGCAACTCCTCGATACCTTTAAAAAAAACATTTTAAGTTGTTCTGTGTGCGTGCGTGCGCTTGTACGTATACGTGTGCATGTGCCTGTGCGCGCGCGCGCGTGGGTGTGTGTGTGTGCACATGCGCGTGTACGTGTGCACATGTGCGTGCAAGTGCGTCCAAATAGATAGGCAATTAAATTAAAACTAAAAAAATGGATCCCAACTCCATGCAAATATGCAGGGTATTTCGCAATTTTTGTCTTGATCTTTCTTTACAACATGGATATAATGGGTACCTGAAAGGAAAATGGTTTGTAAAGACTTTTTTTGTTGAATAAAATAAAGGTTTATATTCAAAAAAAATACACAAAGACCACGACAAACACGACAAAAAGTATTTATCGTATTTATTAAAATGATAAGAAGTAATTGCTTTAATATTTTTAAATACACGATGTTTGTGGGAAAGGCAATAATTTCACATATTTATAAATATTTTATTCAAAATTGTAACATGAATTCCATTTTATTAACTTGTTCACTCTCTGATTTGGCTGTCTTATCTATTTTTGGTACAAATACCTTTTTGCCTTAAACAGCCGTCATTGTTGGGAAATCTTATTATGGGGTATATTTTTATTTTCTTTACAAACCTCTTTATTTTTTCTTGAATGCTGAGGAGCTAACGCTTTTTTGCCATGTCCAACTCTTCAGTACACTCAAGGCTGTTGATAGTTTCTAATAATTCAAGTTTAAATTTTTCTGTATCGTATGTAAACTTCTCTTTTCCATTTATCCTCGATTTGGTCTGGCCTTTCTTCTTGGGTATTAACGTTTGCGTCAATTGTTAAATGGGGAATGTTATCTGGAAAAAATATTACTTCGTAAAATAATAAAATACTGAAATCCATTTAGAAGGAAATTTACATCACAAAAACTTTTTTCTATTACAAACAAACTACCCACGTACCACTCAAGATTAGAAAACACCGGACGCGTTTCAATAGCTACGATATCATAATCACCGGTCGACAAGTTTCTCATATATATATATATATATATATATATATATATATATATATATATATATATATAATATCAGGGTGATTCGCGAGGAAGTGGCAATATTTTAAAATATGTCGAGGAAGCCAAAATAAGTAAAATAAACTCATATGTTCAAGTCCGATTTTCATTTGTTTCAGAGATATTTAAAAAGCAAACAAAATTTATTACAAAATCAATTACAAAAATAAACAAAATAGCATTAATTTACGAAAATGTTCGAAGCATTAATTTACGAAAAATTTTCGAAAACACCACCGCCCACTTGGATACACTTATTTGCGCGTTTATAAACTGCACTAGTAGCGAGTTTCAATGAACGATTGTTCGCTCTAATGATAGCTGCTGCATTAAGAATGCGATCTAGTAACGCTTCCCTCGTTTCCACTTTGGTAGCATAAACTAACGACTTCATCCATTCCCAAAGGCAAAATCGAGGAGTGAGATCCGGTGATCTCGGTGGCAAGGAAGCGGACCGCCTCTGCCAATCCAAAGATCGCCGAAAGTGGTATTCAGAAAATTTCGTGCATTATTTGAATAGTGAGGAGGCGCTCCATCATGTTGGAAGATAATTCGTTGTCGAATATTTAAAGGTGCTTCGTCCAATATTTCTTCTAAATGGTCTTCTAAAAAACGTAAATATCCTTGTCCAGTAAGGCGCGCATCTAATACGAAAGGACCGATTAATTGATCATTTAGAATACC
Source organism: Vesta saturnalis (assembly GCA_036346205.1). Taxonomy (NCBI): domain Eukaryota; kingdom Metazoa; phylum Arthropoda; class Insecta; order Coleoptera; family Lampyridae; genus Vesta; species Vesta saturnalis. The sequence continues at coordinate 80,220 of JARFJB010000073.1, forward strand.
GCACCAGACGTTAATGCTAAATCGATGTTGGAAATTGTGTTCTATCGTAGCATGGGATTTTCGTCCGACCATCGATGATTATTGTGGCAATTGTTAATTCCATCTCGCGTAAATTGAGCTTCATCCGACCACAAAATGTCTTTACACAATCTTCTGTTTTCCCGAATCCAATGACAAAATTGTACCCTTAAAGGATAATCGCCTTCGTGGAGATTTTGTACTTTTGCAAATGATAAGCGTTCAAACCTTGTTGCTTAAGTGTTTTCCAAGCCATTGTTTGTGGTATTTCAAATTGGATTGCGATGCGCCTTGTACTTATCTCTGGATTTTCGTCTACACATCCAGAATATTTTCTTCAAGTCCAACAGCGATTCCGTGTTCTCTTTCAGAAACAATACTTGCACTTGAAATGTCCCAGTTCGCCGGCATGTGTAAAAACAGTTTGAAATACTCGCTTGTTAGGAACTCTTCGATTCGGAAAACGACGTCGATACTCCTCCACTGCACGAACATTACTACCATTACAGAACCCATAAACAAATATCATATCGGCATATTCTTTATGACTAAATTTGTGGGGCATTTTACAACTTCATAAAACTAATGTTGAACAACTGTCACTTTAACAACTAACTGTCAGTTTTCATTTCAGTTGCCTACTTTCACTAATTACACATAAGTTCTGGTTGCGTAATCCTGAAAGTCAACTCTTAAAACAAATACCCTGTTAGGGAATTTTGCAAATATTGGCGATAGTGAGAACGTTCTTGGTGAGAATTTATTAGCCGCCAAATTTAAAGTTACTAAAAGGAAATAATTATTTTAAAAGTTTCCTTTCTGGATTTCGCTCTCAGAATTACGTGCATAAGGTCAATACATCAACGTACTTCGTAATAGGCAAAAATTGATGAGATTTGACATTTTAAGAAAAAGTCAATTATCCTGAAACATATGAAAATCGGACTTAAACATATGAGTTTATTTTACTTATTTTGGCTTCCTCGACATATCTTTAAAATATTGCCACTTCCTCGAACCTGAATACTTATATATATATATATATATATATATATATATATATATATATATATATATATATAATATATATATATATATATATATTTCTGATGTGCTCGAAAAAAAGGTTTTGCGTTTCCAAAAAGCAAACGTACAGTAGCACTTTTCTGAGGAGATTTACTTTGGCGCTCAGTGGGCTATAAACAAATGAAAACGTTTGCTCTACCTTGAAAATCATAAAAACGCGTAGTGTTTCAATTATTTGAAAAGGGGACTTTGATTAGTATTTGTCACATTGAAATACAAAACCTTTTGCCCAAACGAAACCGGCCGTTATAGAAACATTTCTTAGTAATTTCATAGGTGACAAAGCAAAGCAATCTGGGAGTTAATTCTAGTAAAGTAAACTTAGCCATTAATATAAATATTTTTCAGTATGTAAACTATAAAATCTATCTCAGGAATAATGACTGCATTAGTTATATCGATGTTAGATTTAAAACAATTTTATTAAACACAAATATAGTTTTTCTTCAACAAGGATCATACTATACCCACAGTTATAATAAACCAAACAAAGCTAAAAGCAACCAATTTATTACCTTTTATGTTTGCCCTAAGTCATCGGAATTTCTTTTGAATAAAAATATACGTAAATTTGTATAATTTTCATACGATTCAAAATGGATAACAGATATTTTGGTAAGGCAAGTTTTTATATTTTTGATGATGGCTTCATCGTTAACCACTACATCGACGTTTTACTAATGGAAAATAATAATGCAGCATCGATGTGTGTTGGCCACCAACAAACTAAAAGTTTCATTATAGATATACCTTACCTAGGAAATGTAAAATTCAATCCTGGTTTCCATTGGTATGAATATTTTGAGTTTTCAAAAATTTACATGTAAGGTTACATGTTCCATTTGTAACTGAAGAATCTAAGCATGAGAACGAATACCTGTAAACACACGTTTAGCAGTAAGAACAGACCAACATGCAATTACAGTGCTTCTGGATTTCCTCAATTTGATGCAGAGCTTATGAGGATGATCAGGTTACCATCCAACCAGTCTCATTGATTACTACCAAATTAATACATTTTTATTCTATTTACTTTTATTATTATATATATATATATATATATATATATATATTATAGGATAGTAATCAATGCGACTGGTTGGATGGTAACCTCATCATCCACATAAGCTCTGCATCAAATTGAGGCATTCTACACCAGTTTGTTCCCCATATTTTCATAAAAATCCCAGTAATACTTGGCTGCTGGCAGATTGTTGTAACCATACAAAATGAGAATAGCAAGAAAACGCTTTATCACACCAGGGCTTATAGTGAAATTTGGATTGCTCTTGCGTGTTTTTCAGTTTCTAACACTAAATAAGATATACTTCTTCGGTAAAAAATGACTCGAACATTTCTGTTGGTGAGTGGCATTTGTATTTTTCATAGTTAGGTTCAGGAAATGTTTTTGGTAAATTTTCTAAATCTCCGTCTATCCAAACAACTTTATTGGTATCAATTGTTGAACAAACTTCATCTTCGGGGTCCAACACAGGGACTGATACCTCAGGTGTAGTTTCTGCGTTTTCCATTGCTTCTTGCTCATTAGCAAACATCTGCATTTCAGCAGTAGCACGCAACTGATTCGCAGATAAATTATCGAGTAACCCCCTCGTCTTCTTCTGCCGAGTCTTCCTCGGTCAGCTCATTGACGTCGGGAGGACCTATACATACATTAGCAACATTAATATCCTACGTATGTGTCATTTACAATGCTTCCTCAACTGTTAATCAATTCCTAAAAAGAAAAATACCATTGTACGAAAATACGGTAGTCGGAGTGACTAGCGTTGACATATGGCCATATGCCATTGTGAAACCCAAACCTCCAAAAAATAGCGTAAAATTCACTGAAAAGGGTAACACGTCCGAACAAGTTTTAATTTGCTGAATACTAACTTAACACATAACAAGAAGCGGGGTCATCTCTAGTTCCGGAGGTGAATTATAAGTTAAAGAGACCTTTAAAGTCACAGTAGTTTCCATATCGCTAATCTTGTTTCCTTTTCATATGTTCTTGTCACCTACATTGGATTTACGTCACTGCTATCATATCTTTACCTTTTCATACAGTTTCTCCAAGACATCCGTTTATTACGCTTTCCTTTGTTGCTGGCCTTTAGATTTCTAGATACTTGAATATCATGACCTGTTCAATTATTTTGCTATATCGTGGTTCGCCGCTGATCACCATACATTTAGCTTTCTCTATTGATCGCATTATGCTGAATTGCTCTGTTATCTTGTATAAATTGTAAAACTGTCACTGAAAATGGTCCTCGACGTTCGCTACTATCACCGCATCATACGCGTAGCATATTATGTTCATGCTTTCTCATCATGTATGCTTCTTGTCCTTGACATCTATTACTATTTGGTTCATTATCATGTTAAACAATGTAGGTACTCCTCCATTTCAGTCTATCGTATCAACTACTCCATTCTTTATGACAACTTTTGCTGTGTTGTCTTCGTGTTTGTCTATCAGTTCTCTTGTTTTGTTACCTATGTTCTTTATTTTTAACAGTTCTCAAATCATTCGTCTTACCCTAACAGGGGTGCTTTATATTCTACAAAGCGCATGTATGTTTGTTTATTCAACTCTATTTCCGTTTCTGCTATCTCTCGACGATGAAAATCACATCTGTTGTGCATCTAATATTTCTGAACCTTTGGAACTTCGCTATATCTACTCTTCTGTTTTGTCTTTGAATATTGCTAGTGTGGTTTCAGTGTGCTATATACTAAGTTAATGCCTCTGCAATTATATGGCGCCTCCTTGTTTCTCCAATTAAGTAGTAGCAGTAATAAGCTTTCCTTTTATTCTCTCTGAACTTTTCGAACTGTTAGGGTGGTGTTGAATAGCTTAGTTCTCCATTAGCTTAATGTAATTCTTCCGTATTTTATTTGTTCATTGTGTGATCGGGACCAGGTACTTTCCTGTTCTATGTGTTTCACGTATTTTAAATTTTTTTCCTCTTATGCATCTCTTCTTCTGCTATTTTCAGTTTCATTACCTTAGTTATTAGTATTTCCCTAAGTATGAGTCTTTTGCTATATCATAGCACAGCTCTCTAAAGTACTCAGTCTAGCGCCACTCTGTAATGCACATCACCTGTTTGAATTCCTTCGTTGTGATCCATATAAATTTCGTTCCACGTCTTTAGCAAATGTTTCTCAGTCTTCTTCTCTGATATGATTTATATCTCTATTAACTTGGTTTCTCATTCTGAAGCATTCTTCACGAGTTTCCAGTATACCATTTGCTTTGTAACGTAAAAAGCATTTTTTTACATTTGCGAATAGCTGTACTTTTCCGTAGTACCTACGTGTCTTTATTCACGTTTTTTTACTGCTCGTTGACCCAAATCCTTTTTTGCAGTCGGTTTGTTAATTATTTTCCATATTATTTATATTGGTCCATTCCTCCCGATTGTGTGCCTTCGGTTATTTTGTTAGTTTGATCTGGTATAGAATTATAGCAACTTCGCCTTCAAAGCTTTGTATGCGTAGTTTCTCTACAGTTTCTCAGCTTGTTGTTTAGCGGAGGACAATCATGGAACTGAGGTCTCTGGAGTTAGAGAAAGTATAAGTTATGTCTCATGCTGTGTTTATTAAGTCCCTGTTGTCTCCTTGTATAAGTAAATTTTGCACTCGTGCATTGAAGTCACCACCGGTTTTGTACTGATGCTAGACACGCTTAATATAGACGGTAAAGAAACGTTTAAATTGGAAAAACGATGCTGAATTATCCTCTGATCGCCAGTCTTATGATAGATTTGAGATTGAGATCCTGGGGATATTCGAAACGTACGTTTTTTTAATCCTTTCTTGTCGTGAGACATTTATTTTTTTGTCGACCAAAAAGCAGCTGGGCTTAATTCGTATTGGTTCAAATTTAAAAAAAAAACTATTATCAATCTTTTTCCTTGTGGACCCCATATTGGATTTTAACTGGGTTATAAACAGAACAATATTTTTGATAGTTTGTGAGAAAGATAACTATGATAATGGAAGAAATTACACATTAATATTAAGTAATTGCATGACACGTCTAAAAATGGTGTTTTTTATTAAATAAGTCGTATGTATCACTCAAATATACGAGGGTGAGACTTGTTTGCATTAATTGCAGCGCAAGTGATTATCTTAAAAAGTCTCAACGTTACAGAACACTTTTTGTTAAATTCAAAAGAAATTATTGGAGTAGATCATCAACAATTTACAAGCCGTCTTTCATCGAAGAAATTATTCTACTACGGCCCAACTACTTCAACAGAACTGCTATCCCCCGAATTCAACAAAAAACGAAAATCAACCTAGATCATTCTTAGAAAGCTACTGATGAAAGCTGTTTTAAAAAAAGAGGTCCCTTTAACAGAAACAATTTTAGGCATCAATCCACGCGTTGTTAGAGAGGCTTTCAAACTCGATATATTGTTATTCATGTATACGTGTGCGTAGACGTGTACTTGTTCGTGTAGGTGTACGTGTCCCTTTGCCCCTGAGTGTGTGTGTGTGTGTGTGTGTATACGTGTGTGTGTGTGTGTGTGTATACGTGTGTGTGTGTCTGTGTGTGTGTGTGTGTGTGTGTGTGTGTGTGTGTGTGTGTGTGTGTGTGTGTGTGTGTGTGTGTGTGTGTGTGTGTGTGTGTGTATGTCTATGTGTGCGTGTGCATGCGGTAAACATGTGCGGTGTGTGCCTGTGTGTGAATGTGCGAAGTGCAGTGCACGTGTGAGCATGGGTGTGCGTGTGCGTGTTAGAAGCGTGTGTGTGGTGTGTGCTTGTCTATGTGCGTGTGCATGTGCGTGTGCGTATTCGTGTGCATGTGCGTGTGCGTGTGCGTGTGCGTGTGCGTGTGCGTGTGCGTATGCGTGTACATGTGCGTGTGCGTGAGCATGTCCACGTGCGTTTGCGTGTGTGAGCGTGTGAATGTGCGTGTGCGTGTGCTTGAACGTGTGCGTTTGCAGTAATTACGCGTGTGCGTTTGGATGTGTAGTGTGTTTGCATGTGTGAGCGTGTTTGTACGAGGGTGTTGGTGTGCGTGCGTGAGTGCATGCACGCGCGTGTATGCATGAGTGTGCGTGCGAGAATTCGTGTGCGTGTTCACGTGTTTGTGCCTTTGTCTGTACGTGCGCTTCCGTGGGCGTGTCTGTGCACATGTGCGCATACGTGTGCGTGTGCGTGTGTGGTTTCGTGTGCGCGTGCGCGTCTGGGTGCGTGTGCGTGTTCGTGTGCGTGTTGGTATGCGTGTGCGTGTGCTTGAAGCTGTGCGTATGCGTGTGCTTGTGCGTGGTGTGTGTGTGTGTGCGTGTGTGTGTGTGTGTGTGTGTGTGTGTGTGTTGTGTGTGAGTTTGCGTGTGCGGTGCGCGTTTCGAATGCTTACGCGTGTGAGTTGGCGTGTGCATGCGTGTTTGCATGTGTGTGTGAGCCTGCTTGTACGAGTGTGTTCATGTGCGTGCGTGTGTGCGTGTGCGCGCGTGTGAATACATGTGCGTATGCGTGCGATAATGCGTGATGTTTACGCGCTGTGCCTTTGCCTGTGCGCCCCATGCGTGCCTGTGCGCATGTGCGTAGACGTGTGCGAGTCCTGTGCGTGCGCGCGTGTGTGTGCGTGTGCGTGTGTGTGTGTGTGCTTGTCTATGTGCGTGTGCATGTGCGTGCGCTTGTGTACATGCGTGTGCGTTTGCATTCAAGTATCTGTGTACGTGGGCACGCGCGCGTGTGTATGTGCAGTGTGTAGAGTGTGTTTGTGTGAGTGTGCATGTGTGTGCGTGTGTGTCTGTGAGTGTGTGTGTGTTGTGTGTCTGTGTGTGTGTGTGTGTGTGTGTGTGTGTGTGTGTGTGTGTGTGTGCGTGTGTGAGGTATTTGTGCGTTTTGGTGTGTGCCTGTATGCATTTTGTGAGTGTTTCATGTAAGTGCGTATTGACGCCGTATGTGTGTTGTGTGTGCATGTGCGTGTGCGTATCGTGTGCATGTGCGTGTGCGTGTGCGTGTGCGTGTGCGTGTGCGTATGCGTGTACATGTGCGTGTGCGTGTGCGTGAGCGTGTCCATGTGCGTTTGCGTATGTGTGCGTGTAAATGTGCGTGTGCGTGTGGCTGTGCGTGTGCGTGTGCTTGAACGTGTGCGTTTGCGGTAATTACGCGTGTGCGTTTGGATGTGTACGTGTGTTTGCA